>VZRR01010014.1:245410-316121 GCA_013398015.1 Oreocharis arfaki | reverse complement strand
CCGCCTGCCGCCCGCCCTCCGCCCCGCCGCGCCAAGAGCAGCCGCTGCCGGAGCGCCGGGCGCCGCGCCGCCGCCCGGGCTCATGCTAGTCCCGCCGGACCCGTGCTAGTCCCGCCGGGCTCCGCGCTCCCCCGCGCGGCACCGGCTTGCAGGCGCCCGCGTACAAAGCCCCGTGCACAGCAGGGACCCGGCCCCCTCCCGCCCGCTCCGCCTCCTTTCCTTCCGTCTGTCCGTCCGTCCTTCCTTCCTTCCTTCCTGGCGGTGGAAGTGGCGGCGGAACGCCGGGGCCGGGTGCGCAGCGCCGGGCACCCTGCACCTCCGGGCTGCGGCCAGCGGGCAGGGAGAGCGGTGGGCAGGGCTGCCTTGCGGACCGGGCCCTGGCCATGGGCTCCTTCGGGCACCGCTCCCGCCCCGGGCCAGCCGCGGCGCGAATGGACACGGGCGAGGGAAGGGCGCCAGAGAGATCTGCATCCCCGGGGTACCCCTGCGCAGAGCCGGCGGGGTTCACCCGCGCATCCTCCGCCGCCTTTCCCCATCGGCGCCTGAAGAACCGGCTCTCCCCAGGAGGGCCTAGTCAGTCACACCGCCTCACTGAAAACCCACCACACTCCACAGGGATATCCAGGACACCCGGCCTGCCCCCCTCACTGGCGGGAAGGGTGTTGCCCCCCCTCTCACCACAGTGGCTCACACATCTACGCCCAGAGCACCCTCTTGAGTGGGGGCCGGCCACCTGGGCATTTTATGAACTCCAGTTAACCAGAACTCTGCAAAGGGACTCGGTTCCTCCTCTGCGAGACAGCTCTGAGCACGCCTGGGGTCAGGTGCTGCCACCGTTACCAATGGGGACAACTGCAATGCAGGGATGTGAAAATGTTGCTTTGTGCAGCTTTGTGAAATTACTTACATATTTACATTTTTATAATTAATCTTTCTTACAGTGGTTTGTGTCACATTTCTAAGGGCATTGAAAAACGGAGGACTCTAATTTTATAATTGGAAATTTTCAGTAGTGGTGAACCAGTAAAAGGATGACCATCAGTGAATGAACTTAACATCGAAGCCAGTGCACCATGAGATATTATCACTTAGCTGCCTTGCTGCATGGCTATGGGTTAGTCTCTTCAGTAGCCACCTCGGCCCGTCTGGCTGCACTACTGCGGACAGCACACACACCATAGAATTATTCAGGGGTTGGTATAGGGCAGTCCCTTTCACATGACTAGAATACACACTAACGAAACTCTGCAAGAAAGTTGCAAGTTAAATGCGATGGGGTTCTTTCTCATTCAACCTCGTCTTCTTCCAACTGTGAAAAGCTATCATGTTTCCACTGATGCTTTGCATATTGGTAGCAACAGGAAAAAGTTAAGATGAGAAAAAAGATGGCCTAGAGCTCCCCTAATAAAACCATAAGATTTTCCATCATGCAACTTACTCATCTAGCAATTTACTCATCAACCTACGCAAAGCTTATAATAGAGCATGTTTTCACCCTCAGACCAGAAAAACCATAAGGAAAACTTTTAGAATCGTTCAATTTTTCTCCTTGACGGCTGAGGTTGGGATAGATTGGTTAGTATTACCTAGCTAAGTCAAACCTAAAAAACATACCTATTTTACCAGATGTAGAAGAAAATTAAATTCTGTCTAGGAGCATAAATTCTCATTGCACTATCTGGAAGTTGAATGACTGATGGCTTTGCCTTTCCAGTGGTCAAGAAGTGGTTGAATATAGCTGGCCAGCTAACTTCAGCTTATTGCTGAACTAAACTCAACTTTTCTCCTAGTCTAGACACAGCCCTAGATATCAATCTGTTCCATTAAAAGAAGACATGAGACGAGAGACAAATAGGAATCAGCAATGAGGAAAAATGAGGACAAGTAGAAAGAGAGAACAAAGCAGGACACACACACAAACTCACAACAACAAACAAGGCCACAGTGATCTTTACACTGGCTTTCTGTATAACTATTCCCAACAAAAATGTTCTAGCAAGTATCAAATCAAAAAAGATGGGATGGCGCTGCAACTGTCAGATAAAGCACACGTCCCAATTCTTTTCAAGCAATTTGCTGTGCACTAATGAACTGGTGACAGCACATGGAAGTCTTTCAAGTAGCTTTAATTGACTTAATTTGTACACTTCCATGAATTGTCACGAGAGTAATATAGTACATACAATTAACACATGGTATCTTCTACTTATCAGTTGTAGGAGCTAGTCTGGCTCATAGTTTTGGGTACAGATGATGATGCATTTTCATTGTAAGGTAATTTTAAATGAATAATAATTTGCTCCTAGAACTATGAAAAGAGGAGGGAATGAGAGAAAAAAGCAATTGTAGTAGTTTGACCATCTAGCAAGGTCAATTTTCCCTTCCCAAATGTGGGGAGATTTGTTTAAAAACAATTTTGGAGGCCTCTCAGTATTGAGACGTTGCTCCTGTGGTCAGCTAAAGTTCCTTGTATTAAGTCTTCTCACAGTTATCTTGTTTGGTTTCAGCTCAAAATCTTCTGACATGGTATCTGAAAGACTACTCCTCTTTGAAGAGAGGAATTCAGAGCAAGTTTCCTCCTGCTCTTGAATTGTTTGAAGTCAAGTGTTGTTACTGGGATGAATCAAATATATAATTAAAGACCAAGTTTAAGTTTTGGCTGTTTTCTTTGGAATAAGAGCTAGAACTGTAATTGATTTTTTTGCTTCAGTGGCCAAACTGAAATAAAACTATTTTCTTCATGTGATCTGAAAGCTAAAATTTGAGAGCTTTAAAAAAAACAAAAACAAAACGAACAAACAAATCCACAACATTTTATTCTGAGACATTTAAGTTTACTCTTTTTTTAAATAAAGGAAAATAAATTTCTGGATTCATACAGCTATGTCAGAGCAAAGTAAGGAAAGAAGAATACTCAGCTATGGAAATTGTCTGATACAGCTTGCTAGAAGTAAGGAAAGATTCTTCTTCTGGGCAGGAATTATATTAAAGGGAATCTTTTTGATAGCGATGACAAAACTGGAGATGGTGTCAAAGCTTTTTGCTTGTGCTTTTTTTCTTTCTTTATTCATTCCTAATTGTTTGGAGGGGGGTTTGTTTTGGGTTTTGGGTTTTTTATTTGTTTTTTGGGAGATTTTTTTGTTTAATAAGGGAAAGATTAAACTCAGAAGCTTTTTACTGAGAATCAGATAAAGCATTCATTTTTATAATTTGGTATTAAAAGTCCAACAGGAACCACCTCTGTCTTGGATTACTAGAGGGAGGGGTGATGCTTGGATAAATAGACCATAGAGATCTCAGGGAAAAGGTCTGAACTAAACCAGAAATTGGTGTCCTGCCTCCCTCATAACCATCCTTATCAGGAATTGGCAGTATAATAGTAGCCATTTCAAAGGTATAGATTTAACATTATGAATTTCAAAAAAAAAGCTTAGGTCCATATCAGACATTATAAAGGATACTTGTATGTTCAAGTTTTCAATCACAACCCTCCTTCAGTCCAAGTTCATAAGGAACCTGAAGTCTTTTGGAGAAACAATTCAAAATCTTTGCTTCTGAAAATCTGTTTTATCTTTTAAAAAGTGAGAAAACAAATATTTCTAAGAATAGCTATTGCATTTGATCTTCATAAACACTTAGTAGCTGCTAAGCAGGTCTGTTCCCATTTTGTAGATGGAAAATGAATAAAAGAAAAGGACATAACTGGCCCAGAAGACTGTAGGAAAATCAGTGGCAAATGCACTGTTAAAACTTCAGGATCTCAGCTTCCATTTCATAGGTTTATTTTTCCTTATCTGAAAAATAATTATGTAGCACAGTACAATATGGTGAGGTGTATATATATTTCTCTGAATGTGGATGTACATGCGTGCTTGTGCCTATATGGTAATTGCTCTCATGTAATGTGGTATTTCAAGTTTCAGCTGGGATTACCTTTTTTTTTCCTCCCTACGACAAACAAGTTTCCATAGGGACAGCAGCAGGCTTCAGTACGAGGGTGGGCTGGTGTTACTGCCTTAGCTACTTCCTTGGCTTGGGGACTGACTGCATGAGGTTTTTCAAATTAAGTAAGCGCATAAGCCAAATACTAAAATAAAAATGGCAAAATAATGGGACAGGATGCAAGGAGGAAAGCAACCCCCCTCTTCACTGAGGCAAGCTACACCTCTAAAATAATTTTCTCTCAAACTATGCATTCAAAGCCTGGGTTTGAACCTCTCCCTTACCATGTCACTACCTTGCCTGTTGCACACAGCCAGAACTAGCTGCCTCACAGAGGAAATGAGAAGGGAAATTAGAATTAAAGAAGAACTTTATTACTGTCAGCTGAGCTGGTGCCTGATAAGCACCCAACACCACTGGGGGAGCTAACACTCACAAGATGCCAAGTGCCACACAGAGTTTTGTGGTGTCACACTCTGCAGGTCTGTGACGGGGTCCTTTCCCTGTCCCCAGCTTCAGAAACAAACACTACAAATAACATGGGTAATACCAGGACACATGGGAGACTTTGCACTAGGGAAGGCCACAGTCACAGGCAACCAGGTAAAACAGGGAGCAGAGGGTCGCTCTGTGGCCTATGAAAACAAAATCATCACATTCTGTAACATTTTAAAATGGGGAGATAAGATACTGCAAGATTCAGGGAAGGAATTGCAGGGTCTTTGAAAGTAAGAGAGGGAGAGCAGAAAGGAATAAACAAAAAATAAAGTGGGGAAAAAACCCTGTAGTACAAGCAGTTGTAAAGCAGTAGAGGAGGAAGAAAAATGGAGTGTGAGAAGAGGTGGGAAAAATGTAATTATGAACTTGTGAAAAACCCCAAGCTCATGAATAACATCACAGGCCTTGAAAATCTATGGGTTTATTAGATTTACAGCACTGCATAATAGTCTTCCCAAGAAAACATACTGCCAGCATTTCTAACATTAATAAATCCAGGAAGGAGAAAGTTGTCCACAAACTCAGCGTTTTCATTTGTGGATTCTTGTATCTCTGTACTAACAAAGGTGCACAACTCAGACTCTAAAAGACATGCTTTTAAGCCATCCCTTAGGGGTTAAGGAGGTCTGGCAATACACTGCAACTGTCTTTGTCTGTAGGAAGCACTACTTTTCCCTTCCAGCTATTTGTAATCAGATATACTAGCAAGAACAAACCAGAAAACTCACTCACACCCTTTCACATCAGTCCTTAGATTTCTGACACTAACACTATTAATTTGTCACCTCTCACTAGTACTTGTTGTTACTCAAATATGCAAGAGAAGCCAAGTACTTGTAATCTATGCTTGTGGTCCAGGTCACAAAATGAGGCAGCCTTTCTTGATGGATTTATTGGCAAGGGAAAAGTTGGGCTTGCCCAGACAACTCTCTTCTTGAAGAGAGCATTTGAGAAACTCCACCAAAATAGGAAAGAAAAAATCCCAAGGGCAAAGGTGTAAGTGAAAAAATCTCCAAATACAAAAAAAGAAAAATGTTTCAGAGCTTATCACAAGCAAGTCTTCAGTCTTGCTATCAGGTTGTGTTATACCGTGGTAGTAATCCTGGCTTACTTACAGCACCTCTTAAACTAGTTTCAGATCATATTTCTCTCAGTGTTATGCTTTGGGAATGTGTGATGACAGGAATGCAGCGCTGCTGCTGCACACGTGCTGTAGTTCAGCGATTCATTTTTCTGTATGCTGCCTTATGCGCTGTGGTATTTATTTTAACTTGCATGACTTTTAAGAAAAACCTGTCTGTGTTATGAGAAGAAAGGCTCCCCTGTTTTGGTTCTCTTTTTTTCATGCCAGACCTTCGGATTGCATTTGTGCTTCCTCTGCACAGAAGACAATTGATGCAGAAGGTTTTTCAATCTGGATACCCAAATCTACCTAAAAACCAGTGTGCAAGCAGGAGCACTTGTAGGATACAGCTTTTGTTTGCATGCATGCTTTTCCTCTCCTATTACCACTGACTCAAAGCTAGTTAGTTAAAATGGGTGAAAGCTGGACTTGTAACTCCTCCATGTACAAAACCAATGACAGCGGGAGACAAGCCATGAGTCCTGCACAAATTTCCTCTCACACGTAACAGAAATTCTAAAACTTACAGAAGAGGACTTGCAGCAATTCAAGTCACAACTCAATTTATTCACTGGCTGTTCTTCCAAAGGATATAGTAGCAAAAGATATGCCAAAAATGTTGGCCTCAACTTTCTTGTTTTCCACTGGTGTCACATATCATTAGTACCCTGGTATTTAAGTAATGTACTGATATATGGGGGCCAGCTGTACTCTAAGTTAGAATAACAGCCTAACCTTCTGCTTTGGGAGTTGAAACAATGGAGAGCAAGGAGTGAACAGCCAGGGTGGGTCCCACCAGCAGTAAAAGCCATCACAGATTATCTTCCTAGAGACTAATTCCCACATCTCTGGGTCTATCCTCATTCCTCCGCAGAGCCTATGTTGCAAACATGGTACCAAGCACGTGCAGGTCTTGGGCTCTTGTGAAACTTCTGGGAGCTACATCAACACAAACAAGGAGATTCTGTGTGTCAGGTAGATACTTTTCTAAAAAAAATCCATTAAGAAAAGAAGGCCCATGGCAATAAGAAGTGGACAATGTCTTGCATCTTGCATGGCTTGCATTGTCCAGCAAAGAGGACAATGAACATATTCAATAGGCAGTCCTAAAAGCAGCATACTGAGGGAACTAAATCCCAGCAGCTGCTGTAACGCCACAGAACATTTGCTGAATAACACAGTACTAAGGGCCCTCTCAAAATTCTTGCTTATACAGCTGTGCAGTATACTGAGTATATTTTATAGTTGCATATATATAGTATGTACAAGAGGCAGAGATCTTTAAAACCTTAGAAAAATTGGGAGGCCTGAAAATAGGCTACTCCACCCTTTGTAAACAACCTCTTGTCATGCAGTTACTTCCATATGTGCATGAAGCTCTGCCTAAATTAAATAGGCTTTCAAAATAGCGGTTTAGTACTGAAAATGTATGGTTTCTACCCACAAGTTTGAAAAAAATTCAAAGAAGAGAGGAACCTAAAAGTGAAAAAGCACCAATTTCTCACCTCACAGAAAATAAGTAATTCAATCACATCTCGGATATTTTATGATAGTCTCAGATTCAGAGGCTGTCTCATTGACACATACATTTGGACATGCATTTGGACACGCAAAAACTCTAGAGAGGAATCACAAGCATAGACAGAAATTAGATGACTCTACACATGCCTGACTCAAAGGCTTCTGGAAAATCAATGCAAAATCATCAGTCTGCTTGTCCCCTGGACCAGGCTGCAATGCTGCAGAGCCAGTTTGTTCCTGTTAAGGTGGTACTCTTTAGTCATTGGTTTTCAGCGGGACCCTGGAGCTTGTCCCTTCTCTTCTGATTCCGCAGTAGCACCTATCAGAAGGAAAACTGCACTCAAGGGACTCCTACTCCGACTGCCCCTGGTTACCACAGCTTGTTGCCATCCTCCACTTGGCTTTTGAAGCTCTGATATTACCCACCTGTGTGCAACCAGAGACAATTTCCCATTGCCCTGTTCAGATGAAGGTTTATGCAGGCACCACTTGCACTTGCCTCTCTGTAGAAGCTGTTAGCATTTCTCCTGAATGCAGAGATTTTTGTATTCTAGTAGAGGAACAAGAAAAAAACATTTTATAGAACTGGGTCTCAAACTTTTCCCACCACTTTGTAAGAAAGTTAAATTCTTCCACAGGGGACTAGTGCAACAAAATAATTTTTGTCTTACTAAGTGACACTCTACATAACAGGAGCAATCTGCTAAAGCAAATGTATCAACCACAGGGAGCTCTGCTAGCTACTCTCTTTTTCTATATATCCTTCTATATTACTGCACGGCTGTCAGTCGCTTTGTTATAATTAATTTGGTTTTCAACAAAAAGAGGGGCTTAATTCCAGGAGAGCACTGTTGCCTCCCAGATTTCTGGAGGTTGGTGCAAGATCTTTGACTCTTCTGTGGAGCTAAGCAGAAGGGAGAAGTATCCAAAGCCTGACCTTAGCAAAATGTTTCTAACACAACACTGAAGTGTCACACCAGATATAGGAACCATCTCTGGTGTGAATTTTTCAACCTACAACCTTCTGACCAGAGTCAAGGATAAGAACACGTGAAACACGTAGATGTTATGAAGAAAAAATCCCTTATTACAAAGGAATATCATTATGATAAGCAAAATAAAATTGTGAAATTAGGAAAAGTAAATTAATATAAAATTAGAAAATTTAAGAAGAAAATTCCTTTCTAATTCTGAACACTGTACTCCTCACTTCCACCACAAAACCTTACTTACATCCTTTGAAGCATGTGAAGGGCAGTAGCATAGGATAAGTTTTCTTTCAAAATGCTTTATGTATTGCAATGAACTTTTGTAAGGCACAGAGAACCACTGACATTTAATATTTCCAGAAACCTAAAAATATCTTTCTCAAAAGAAACAAACATCTTAAGTGAGACCATTTGCATGAAAGTAAAATTTCCTAGCATTAGAATTCTATTTGAAAGGATCATGTACAAAATTAAGAGCTAGAAACTCTTTAGTCTTCATTAAAACTGATCACTATTGAGCTGTACTCAATACCTACCCAACCCAACTGTGGTAAATCTTATTAGCTATGGTGCTCATCTCAGAAACTTTAGCAAGGAGTCACCATGTTCCCATACATAAAAATTCCAAATGCTTTGTACCCCCAGCTATTCCAGGAATCAACAAATACTCAGGACAAACATTTCACAGATTATAATATAAAGTAAAAAAACTCCACATGCAAGTGCTCAGCAACTTGCCTTTGATCTTTTTCTTAATGTGGGAGATGTTTAGTAACCTTTCCATCTCTCAGACAGTGTAAAGCAGATCAGGCAATCTACCTTCACAACTGGCAGGTTTCAGATTTGCCAGAGCATGATGCTAGTGTCAAATTGTTTTTGTCTTCCTTCCTCTCGAAAGATGGATCTTACTATTATCCCAGGTGATGGAACCAAGACAAAATAAACACAGACATCAGGACTGAAACAATGATAGACTATCTGAAAAGGCATTTAAGTGTCCACAGTCGTCCAAGGAGTAAAAAGTTATAAAAACAAGTACTTCTTTTTATTGCCCATATCCCCATGTCATTGCTGAGGTACTTTTAAAAACCACAAACCCTACGGATTTCTACCCACCGCACAGTAATTACTAAAATAACAAAGAATTGGAAAAAAGTATTTCCAAAGCCTGATGCTATTACTGAACTGCCAGTGAAAAAATTCTCACTAACACCCCTTAAGTCTATCCTCCTGCACTCCCTAATCTGAACACAAAAGGTTGGGTTTAAACACCCACCCCCCACCCTGAGATTAAAACCGCCTGCAGTTTTCAGCTTCAGGCCAGCACTGACAATACTTTAAATCCTTGGCTACTGGCTTGGTGAAGACACAGCCTACAGAGAGTCCCCCAAAGTTCTTTGAAATGTTAAATACAAAGCAGGAGGAGGTCATAAAGGAAATGTTCTTTACAAAAGGAATGGATATGATATGCAGGCTTTTCAAATACATTTCTCAGTTGCTTTGCTTCCAGCCACCATTTTCTCAATCCTGCATTGTGTGAAGCTTTTGAAATAAAATTCAGGAATTAAATAAATCACACAAATTAGTGTTGTAAACAGCTGCCAGTATATGCATTTGTTACCTTTTAGCTCCCATAAATCTCTCCAGTAGATATAGTGTCCTACTTCTTCTTTGGAAAAACTAATCATTTACCTAATAAATGGTCCTACAGCAATTACCAAAAGCCCAGCTACATAGAAGTAACATACAGGTTTTATTGCATCATCTTCTGTAGCATCTGCCCAGTTACTGCAATAGAAGCCAGTGTGGTTCCCTGCTGCCCTAGAAATCCAGCTATCTTTCTGCCAAGAGCATTCTAGTGCACACAAAAGGAACAGGGATTGAGAAACCTGTTTTATCCCCTCTTATCCCATAAACTAACAAGCCTTTTTTCCACTGCAGCTTTTCTCAACAAACACAGGTAATTATGCAGGATGGGATTTTCAAGGTAGGTAAAAGAAAGAAAAGCAGTCAGTTTAGCATACCAGCTTTGCCAGGTGCTGTCACCTTAAACTCTTGAGAAACTTGCTTGCAGGGTGGGGGAGCAGGCAAACACAACGGTGCCCTGCCACTGACACAGGGCCCAGCTGTAAGCAATGAGCTTTGCTGTTCAAAACTGTTGGTAGGTGGTTACATTTCCCTATCCACTTCCATTCCCCTGGAGGTAAACAGGATGACAGGAGCCTTATTCTGTCCCCTGTCTCACCCTGAACAACCAATGTCTCTCCTTTCTCATTTGGGTATCATAAACTTCACGAAAAAATTAGTTTTACATTCATTTTTAAGAACTTGGGTTTGGTACGCTTGTCTCACAAGGTCTTATGAGCCCTATCCATACTAGCTTCTGACAAGATGTTCCACCAGACATCCAAAAAAACATCCCTGTCCAAATTTACAGATTATGTACTTGAGGAGAAAAGTAACTGGTTGTCATAGTGATGTTCACAGTCTGAGGAGCCTTTGGACTTCAGTGTCATGATAGGTACCAGGAGTTTAAAACCTCCAACTAGATGAAGTGGTTAATGGAAGCAAGTACTCCAGCCAGCAGTAAAAGCATGCTTAAATCACTGTCGATCCTGAAGAACCAGGCTGCTGCACTTTGAAATTATTTAAGCTGTTTAATGTTGGGTTATTTGCATATTAGTGTAGCCCAGCTCACAGAAACTGCCACTGCTGTGACTACATGCACGTCTGACAAGCTGCTGGCCTCTGCTTCTAGACATCAGTATAATACTTGGGTACCTCCACAGGAGGGAGAGCCTGTTCACAGAAATGTTCCAGCTACAAAAAAAGACTGAAAGGTTATAGCAAGCTCAGGAACATCACATGCTTTTGGCAAGGTAAGCTAGAAGAGGATGAAAGGCAAAGGAGGGTGAGCAGAATTATTGTTCCCCGATGATTAAAAAAGCACAGAAACTATGATTACAGATCACAGACATCTTTTATAACATGCCAAACTAGCACACAGAGAAACATGCCTCAGTAATTCAGTCATACAGGCAGTATTGGCTCTCCAGTTTGAAAGAAGATGTGGGTCTTCAGAAAGAGAGGCTCTGCCCTGACTCCCTGCTTTAGGCCAGTGAAGCGGCATAAGCCTTTGAAGTATCTGGAGAACAGGCACTGCTGGATACAGCCCTGGCAGCCAAAAATGCTCCTTGCATTCAATCCTCACTCTTCACGGCAGGAATCTACTCAAGATACATAGTGATCTCTGCCTGTCTGTTGGACTCCTTATCCCTATAAAACAAGTAAGAACAAACTCCAGGCAGCTGTGACCTGAACCTAGGCTTTGGCAAAGCATACAGCTAAAAAAGCATCCCTAAAGAAACCCTAGTAGGAAGGTAATTTATTGTTGAAGGAGATCAGGTCCATAGAACTTCCTAGGAATGAGAAGCAATGATTCAACAGACACAGTTCAGTCTTGCCTTGACTCACACTGCGTGTTGTATCAACTACCATCAGTCAGCCTGGTTTATCCAAGAGAAAAAAGATAATATTTCGGTATGAAATGAAACTCCTAGTTCTTTATGTGCTCAACTAAAGTAACCAACCACGCATTACTTGCAAAAGAATGTTGATGATTCAATAGCAATTGGGGTTTTTTTAAATCACGTATTTCTGATAAGACTTGTCCATATTAATGAGACCTATCCCACTAACATTATGAAAGTAAGATTTTTTTCATAAGTGTATGCTATCAACAACTCATTTAAATATTTAGTTCTACTTCTTGTTTCTGTGTTACCAGTCAGAGAAGTTTCCAACACATTTTGTTTTGTCCCTATTCAAAGGGAAAAAAAACCCCTAAACCAAACAAGAACACCGATCTCTGAACATGTGACTACAATAACATAGATTTCTCTTTTAGCAAACTGAGGTGTTGAGCACGCCATTTCAAAAATGGCAAGATCTTGGTTCAGAGGGTGTCTGAACATACTCCTGTTTATCTTTACCACTTCAGAAAAATGCATTCTCCCTGATTCCTACACCTTGAAAATCAGTGCAAAGCTTGGTGATTTCGGAACCAATAGATTTCAGTCCAAGAGAAGATGGCTAAAAGCACAAATTTCACCATATCCAGCTTCTAATAACAGTATTCCACCACTCTGGAACAATTAGGCAAGAAACTGAAACCTTAACTCATATAATAATGTTTAAGAGACGTAAGCATACCAACTGTGAGTAAATTCAGTGGTCAAAATCAAAAACAAATTCAGAAAACATTCAGTCTTTGCCTTCTTGAACAAAAAAAGAGGACACTAGGCACCTTTAATGGCAAGAAGTGCCCAATCCCTTTTCAAAGCAGAGGCATGGCTTTAGAGTCAGTTGCAGAGATGTATACAGCAGTGGAAATTACAACACGAACAATAAGCACTCCCAAGCAGTGGAGGCAAGTTATCAGGTACTTGATGCTCCTATTAATTATGTTTACCCAAGTTTCAAGATATTCCTGCACAAGGTAGGGTTTCACATTTGCTGAAAAGGGGGATTACTCATTCAGGATGAAAATTACATAACTCCAGTAACAAAATAGTTATTCAGACAAACTGGATAAATCATGTTCATAATTCTTGTATAAGTTCATGTTTTGCTTGGAATTTTTGAAGTCAATTTTTTTTCCGGATATCATGATTTTCACAGTCAGAAACAAAACATAGACACCCATCATTCCCAAGGATGTCTGCACCAAAAGAATTATGTGAAAATGGCAAGCTGAAGCTCCTTCGTTTGGATACATTTTTGTATCCAAAGAGCAAGCAACTAAAACAAAGTCAGGGAGAGAAACAGATGGCCAATGAGTTATCACTCTTGGTCTGATGACTTATGTGGGCTCAACTTGTTTATTTACTCACATATTTGCAAAAAAGTACCTTTCCTTATGTTAGCAGCAGCAATATTATATATTATGTATATATTATATACACTGTACATACTTCTACCTACACACAACACAAGGGCATCAGATATTTACCCTCTAATTATGGGCTCTCCTGCAACAATAAAGGTCACACTTGACTCTTCCCAGGGCCAGGGAGTTAAATGACTGATATGTCTAACACCACTGCCCAAGAAAGGGTTAAAAGAGGATCAGTGTTACAGCTGCCCTGCTCACTGACTTGGAGACAGGACAGAAGTGCTCAGGTCCTCGGGGGCAGGGAATTCAGTCTGTAATTACTGGCTATACCCTGTACACCATCCAGTCTGTAATTATTGGCTATATCCTTCACACTATTCAGGAACTGCTACCTCTCTCCGTTCACCACTCCCTGTTGATGCAACCCCATGCTAACCCTGCATGATGCATGACAAAAGCACTGTCATATGGTCCTGAAGCAACAGGCACCATTTGTGTGTCAGTGAGTCCTGCCAAATGAACCATCCTTGAAAATACAGATTCTTCTTAGATCATCTCACCCCCTCTTTAGGACTGATCTCATTATCTTCACTTTAATTCTTCTCGTTATCTTCTGGGCACAGAAAAATAATGCAGCCTTTCTAAGGACATTAAATCCAATTATGTAAAAACACAGTGATGGGAAAAGAATTAAAATATTTTAGCTAACAAATTAACTGCTGAAAATCAGGAAGGGTCAGTGTGTGACCATTTAACCCCCTGAAAATCACCAGAAAGTATTTTCTAGCTGCAATTAGAATAACGCTACTGCCCTCAGCTATGGTTAACCACCAGCCTTACAACTGTAAAGGCTACTGATAACCACCTCTTAGCCTGCAAAGAGCAGGCAATGGACAAAGAGCTTCTGCGTTATTTTCCCACTAGCAAAAGTTTCATTGTGTTCTTGTACTACAACTAAAGTGAGTAAAGGATTCAAAATAGTCAGTGTCATTTCATATGCTGGAAGAGTCCTGAAAGTAGAGCAAGACATTTTTCACTAGATTCTTCAAATTGCCAGGCTGTAAAAGTGATGCAGAATGTGTTTATAGGCACCCTCACAGAGCAGTATGTGCTGATAAGATTGGTGCAGGACGGTTGCATTGATCAGCTGGTTAAGGATCAGATTCTCTTCATAGGTATATTAGCATGGGGATGGACAGGGGAGCGCCTTTGAATAAACTGCTGAGCTCCAAACAACTCCTGTAGCAATACCCCTGCAGCCCTGAGGACTTGAGTGGGACCACAGGTACAGCAGATCCCACAGCAGCAGTCTGGAGACTGAAACCCAAAAGAAGGAATCAGGTACAGTGAAAGAAAGCTGAACTCCAAGCAGGATGTTCCCATCTGACCCACGAACATCTGGTGCAAGACAGCCTGGTGCTGTATCTGGTGCAGTATCTGAGCCTTTGTGACAGTGCAGAGAAGTCTACTTGCATCGTTCCACCCACTCCGTGGTGTAGGAAGTGCTACACAGACAGACTCATGAACACCATCTGTTTAAACCGTGGCATTTGACTCCCTTCCTCCATCCCGAAATAGTCTGAGATGGTCTAAGTGCACTAATACAATCCTACATTTTACATTTCTATATGTTATGAATCAAAAAACAAAGTCAAAATACACTTTTCATCTCCCTCAACATTGCTTTTAGTTTTCTAACTGGATCTGCTTGCAGTGTTTCTTAAAAGAAAAAAAAAAAAAAGAAACTCTGGAGGAGTATGAAACTCTTATTTCAACAAAAATTAACAGGCATAAATACATGCAGTACTTACATCTGCACAGGAATGTAAAGTCTACAGAGGAAACAACCTTTTTTTTTTTCCCCATGGTACCTTTATTCATTCTACTACAAAGAAAAAACACTAAATTTCACACATTTAATGGAAATACAACAAAAACCTCAATCTGGACCAGGAAAAAAATCTTTTTCCTAAATATGTGAAATCACTAACCATCATTTTCCTATTCACGTCTGCATTTTAAAACGAAAAGAAAAAAAAATTTCCAAGTACTTGGGTTGTCATGTCACTCGGGTTTATTAATCACACACAACTGTATGGCCTATTAATTATAGAACAGATATATATTGCTTACAGCATTTCTGTAATAGCCTCCCAATGCTCTTGGGGATACGACAGCTAGTTAGACAGAGGCACACAACATAGCATACTCTCTTTTTAAAAGCCGTTCAGTGATTTGTATCCTTTCACAGTGAAAAGGATGATACTTCTAAACTTATTTTTCACAGAAGTCCAAAGTCCCACAACTGCAAAAGTGACCACTTGGATCTCAACTAGGCTTCAGCATCCCAGAGAAAAAAACAAGAAGAAAATCAGTTCCCAGCAGACTCCAACTGAGAGTCCTAAAGGGGAACACCCCAGCACACTGCTTGCTCTCCAGAGCGTCCCAGAGAACTCACCCAGCATCACGCTGGGAGCAGAGTTATAAGAAGTCCTCACATCTTCTAGTGCCAACCCTACATCTTAACAAGAGATCAAAAACATGTTCCTCATGCATATATTATCTGTGGGCTATATATCAGCTTTCCCTAAACTGACAAGCACAGACAGAAGGACAAGGTAGCTTTTGACACACAGAGACACAAATGATCCCAATCTTTCCTTTATCTTTAATGCTAAAGTATCTGTACAATGCCCTTTTTAAAAAAATAATTGAAAGTATTTAAATTTTTTGCTCAACTTCATGATAAAACTGTTCTGTTTGACATGGGGAAGAACAGCATAGGGAAGAAAGGACCATACTTTTAACGCAGCAGCGATTTAAGGCAGGAAGAAGAATGAAGGCTGCTCACTGAGCTCATTACCACACAAAAACCTTTCATCTGTCAGAGGAAGCCCCACCAGCCCCAGGCTCAAGCTGCGATCAGCTTACATCCGAAAACTGGTTCTGCCTCACCTCAGCCCGGTTCCCAGTGGGCATGCTTGCGTGTCTCTAGACCATCCCAGCAGGCCCACCACGGGCACTTTCTGCTCAGGGTTAGAAAGAACAAGAAAGCAGAAGAATATGAGATACTGATGCTTATCTGAAATTGTATATGCAAATAAGCTAAAGGGCCAACTCCAAGCAAAGGGATTGTTTCTGATTCTCATAAGACACAGAAGTTGCCAAACTAAGAAAAATACAAAACTGTTACATGAAACACGAAAGGATGACGCAGTTCGACACTGAGTATTTGCATGCGGACAGGACTGGCTTGTTTGGGATGATTAAAGCAACGCAGATCCAACCTCGAGTATGCACTTCTGAGCGCCCTCCAAGCCCAGGCAGGCCAGCTGGCCACGGAAAAACCCAGCCAAGAGAAAAGATGGTCCTCCAGAGGCTGACAAAAATACACCACACACCACCTATCAGCCCCTAGTGCCTGCTTGCTCCGAGCATCCACAGCATCATGGTACCCCCCGGGCACTTCCACACCCTGCTCTGCGCCGGCACTTCCCGACAGAGGAGGGAACAGGAGCCCTGCTCGGGCAGCGGAACAGCCCCCGCTAACAGGCTGGCTCCCCTGGTCCTCCCGTGCAAACCCCTGCGTGGGCCGCAGCTGCGGTGAGATGGGCTCCCCGCCGGCGGGGCAGGGCTGGGGAGATCACACTGACACAGCGCGAAAGGCTCCCTTCAAAGGTGTCGGGCCGTGCCTCTGGCACCGGCACTGCTCAGCTGGACAGAGCTGCAGCGTGTGGGACGTGCAGCTGCAAGTCCCGGCCAGCACTGGCCGCCTTTCTGCTAGAAGGCAACACTGGACTTACTACTATGGCCACGGGACTTGTGCAATGAACGCACATTAATTTAGTCCAGAATTCTATGTTTTGGTCATTTGAACAGCAGATGGCATTTGTAACCAGTTCAAATACCGTGATTGTCAGGGTAAGACATTAAAGAAAGCAGCTATTCACCTTAGTAATCTAACATTCTGCAGACTGGAGATCTATTAGCGAACCAACTGAATATGGGAGATCGGGGTGAAACATAAAGAGTGCAATTATTCAGTCCAAATCATTTTAGGAAGCTATTCAACAACAAAAAAAGTACAAGAAGGTAGCATTTGAAAACATTTAGAGAAACACATTCTTAAGTGAGGCTTGAAAGCCATCTGAAACAAATACAGCAGAAATCTTCCAGAGGAGGGGGTGTATAAATATGATTTATAGTCTGATAGCTAAGCAATGAATGCAGTCTGTCACGCACCTGAAATTGCTTTACATTTGTGATTCATTTGCACAAGAACTGCTTTCAACAGCCTGATTTTTTAAAAAATTTGAATTATAAGTCCATTAAAATAGAAGAAACACCCCAGCAATTCCCAATACAATCTAGTCCACTACTTAGTCTCCTAAAGAGGCCATCAATACACAGCCAGGGAAGAATAACGTGGCACTTACACCTTCTCATGAGAATCTCTGTCTCCCTCCATTTTCAGCTCAAAGGATTTGCTGTGCCTCCTCTGATTCCTCTATTGAGTAGTCTCTGTGAGGCCTCTCTGCTAAAGGCTTGCCTAGTCTTTCTATCAGCCTGTGTAAACTTTTTGCACACACAGCATCATCTGAAGTCCTGCAAGTCCTCCCTCTGGCATGAAGAATCACCTCCTTTTCCTTTTGAATCCATCTCCCTCCAGTTTTATTCCCCCTCAAATTATTTTAGCTGAAGAAGCAGTTCACCTCCTTATCTCTTACCACCAAGAATGCTTTCACTCCTGACATGTTGTATGCAAATGCAATGAACTATTGCCCTATATTTTTAACCAGGCAAATTGAATGTACTCAAAAAATGGTAGTGATATAAACTACTTTTTAGTGTAGGGCTATAAAACTTGTAATGAACCATCACACACACTTTTTATATCATACAGCTTCCAGAAAAGTTTAGATTATTTTGATATTGAGAAAAGTGGTCATGTCATTGTGAAAAATATCATTGCTGTTGAAATCATCAAAATACTTCTGTCTGCAACCTTGCAGTGTTGGCAAGTTCTTCAGACTTTAGCCCTGATTTTCTAAGAGTTCACCTACATCATCACTGTAGGATGAGAGATCTGTTGAGGTCTTCCCCAGTTTCACCATGATTGTGCCTGGAAACTTATGAGGAATCATATGACAGAGATGACTGCAGATCCACTCAGAAAACGGGTTGACAGAATATCCAATTTTTCTTTTTTTTTTTCCAAAGCGTTAAACTGCTGACAGACTGCCCTTGGATGGGCCACCTCTCTAAATTTTATGAAGACAAAATGGAACGAATGTGACGAATGCACACAAAAAAAGCAGTAGTCAGTAACTGAGACATGTGAGAAGTACTCTTAAGGCAGCAATCTGGGTAATGAAGAAAAAAAACGCAGAGTTTTCCTGTACTTTAAAAGCTAAGCACCACTTAGTGCCCTCTGCTGCATACAGAGGTAATAGGCAAAGCACCATCGAACAATGACATCATCTGATATTAAACAACACGGTATGTTGCATCTATGAAAAATATTTATTTCCTTAATTACCCTTGTTTTCTAAAAATACTAATAAATTATGCAAATATCTTCAGTACCAGCTTAGAGCAGGTGTTTTTTACATTCTCCCTTCCCATGTAGTATCCCGTGTTCTGCCTGCAAGCAAGCTGTCACCTCGTCTCCCACATCTTACATAGTGGGAAATTCATGCTGAGTGAGTCGAGATGCTGGGTGGGGGGAGTGTACAGCACCCTCAGCATGAAATTTAATCATGAGACACTCATGACGGCTAAACAGCTCAGTGGGACGTGGTCTACACACCGCCCCTGCCACTCCGGCTAAACTCAAGGGAGTGGGAAGTGCCCATCTCTCCCTACTCTCACCTAAAAGAAACAAAAAGACAAACAAACCTCCAATGCAATTTTCAACTCCCAAATAAATGTGCATTAGGAGTCTATAAAAGGTCCTCCATGCACAGCATGAAAGAGGTAAATGCAGACCAGAGCAACTGCGGCCCTGAAGAGGATTAATTGATTATCAGACAGAACCGAGGAGGTCTCCTAACATGGAATACAAATATTTAATCTGATTCTGAAATCTTATCTCCTGCCTTTAAGAAGATTAACAGAAATTCTTCTGCAGCAGACTATTATTTCTCATCCATTCCATGAAATATTTTCCAGAAGCAAAGTTTGTGCATTTTAAATAGTTTATTAACATTCTACTCAAAATCAAATTCAACAAAGTTGATCATGATTAAAACTTCTTTAAGTAGGTTAAAAAAAAAGTCATTTGCATGCATTCACATTGCATTAAACAGGCACGTCACACATGTGCACAGACATGAAAACGTAAGACATGAAAACATGAGGTATCTAATTTTGCATGAGACATGAAGCATTCAAGGTCTCCACATTGTACTTGAACCAAAACCGGCACGAAGATGTTATGGCAGTAGAGTTGTTCTAAAAAACCTTTCTCCAAATTGATAACCCCTGTTCTAGCCTGTTTAAGGGAGATATTCTGTAGGAGGACGAAGAATTAATGCATACGTCCTTTTTTCTATCTTACACAGACTGAGTACAGGCAGAGAGTTAATATCATTGCTGTGCTTGGTTCTGCTCAAGGAATCTATGTAACTGGCCAAGTTTCAGGCTTCTCCTTCATTTTTCCTTTGAATAAAGTGACAAGAAAGGAGAAGTACAGCCAGCTGGCTTCCTTTGTCCAGCTTCCTTGCCCCTGGAGGAAAGCAAGGGAGCTGTCCTTCCCATTTCTCTCATTCCTGCCTACAAGCTGCGCTGGCATTGTGCCAGATAGCCCAGTCCTAAGCTTTTGGTATGTTTTTTCCTTGAAATCCAGGGGCTCCAGTAGGGTCTGTCTGGAGCAAGAAGAGTATTCTAGGCACTACAGTGGAGGAGGGAAAGATCACTGCCATCACTCCCGCCTCCTACAAGTTCCCCTGATAATCCAGAGTGGGACAAGATGCTTGGGGCTCTGCTCCACGGTCACAAGCCACTCCATCTGGCTCGGCCTGCAGCCCTGCTGAATGCACAGAACCTCTGCTGGGTGACAGGAGTAGAGCAATGGTGATGCCAAACATCTATTTAAATCAGGGCTGAGAAGCATCACACATCAGGCAACCCTCAATAATTTCGCAGGTCTGCTTTAGATCTGTGTTGGCTGGTTGAATGCAGCCTGTTCTTGTTTAAAACAGGCTAACTTGCATTTCATTGCTAAGCAAGGCTTTACGTGGGAGTGGTCAGCACAATGAAACCAACCCAGCAGCACATAACCAACACTCTTGCTTTTTTCTCAATAGTCAATTCATAATGAAGCTACCAGGCATCAGCTGAACTTTATACAATTAACCCCAGGGCTTTTACTTGAGATGCCAAATAATTCAAATAACTACATTTGTCGTGAGCAAAGAGTATGCATGCAGTCGTGGCACCTCACATGAGGCTCAGTTGGAGCCTTTAATCTAGACAGGACCTTGATCCAAGGGCAACTCAAATCAGTCCTCAAGTAGAACACTGCATGGGCTTCTGCTTGCTACCTGAGAAGATAACGTAATGCACCACTTGTACACACAAATGACTGCATCTTGCCTGTAGTCAAGGAAACATTTTAATTATACTTTCATTTTTTAAAAGTCCAAAGGACATTGTTCTTCTAAAGCCTCTTGTTAATTCATTATATTATCTAGAGCAGAAATACGTCTCCTTCACACAGAACAGTACAGGATCACAAAGACACGGGCACATTGCCTCCTGAGCCCACGGGAACTCCCCCACCAGAACCATCCTCTTCAGCAGGGTTTAATGAGTACTTCACAACCATTATTCTTGCACATAATAACCACAGACATGAAGCAAGTCTCCCCTACAGCAAAAAGAAAGCATTTAATAAGGATCCTTGCATAATTTCAGGTAAAGCATGTTAGTTTCCAGTTCTCCCTGTACCTTCTTATGAAAATATCCAGTCGGTGAGAAGATGTGTGAACCCCTGAGGTGATGCAATAACGCCACAAGTGCATTGCCATAGGACACCCTTCCTAGTACAAAAGCCCAGATTCAACTGTCCCTCACTTGAATCCCCAGGTATTTTCCCTCATATACCTGCATAGCTAGTATGAAGCAAAAGTCCTGGGGAAAAACATGGTATGTGGTCATGTATTTTGTCATGCTCTCAGCTGTAAAATGGCAACAGTAACATACCCTTCCCTAAAGGGGTCTGGTGATCACAGAGACAGAAAACTGCCACATACATTCTGGTACAGAGAGAGCAAAGTCCATATCTATACCACAAAAGAGGTTTCGTCCATCATAACCCACAGGGAGGAAAGCACTAAAAATTTAGGTTGTAGCAGAAATTAAATACCTGTCTTTTCTTAAGCTAAAAGCAGTTGCCCTCAGAGATTTTAACTTTAGGTTTCAGCACATAAATTTCCAAGGTATCTTAAGAAAAATAGAAAGACTGTTAATTACATGCACATCCTACACTACATGCATACAACCTTAAATACCTGCTTTCTTACACTGGGGGAGGCCATTATCCCAGAACATACTGCCCTGCCAGGCCTCATGTTGCTTCTACGATTTTTGCCCCCAAGAGTGCTTCGTGCCAAGTTTACAGACTTTAAAAGCTATTCATCCTTCTTTCCTCATCTTAACCAAAAACAGTGATTTCCTGTGCAATATACTCAGTAATAAATATGCAGAATACCTGTTGGCACCAGCAACTACTACATGACACTCATCAAAAACCTAAGCTAAATAAAAAAGTTTTCCAGATTGGACAGATTATATTAGATGTTGCCTACGGAACCCGATCCTGAACTTCAGCACACGTGTTCTAATCTTGAGCAACAGGAGCTGACAGGGAAAGGCTGTGGTTACTTTGTGAGGAAGCAGGAACAAGAGAGAGCTGCCTCCCCAGCACTAAAGGTAAGGCCTGGAGGGTGCTCCTGGGCAGCTCCCAGCTGGAACTGCCTGTTTTATCAACTGGTGCCCATCAGCAAAGTACCCGAGGTATACACTGGGCACTGGGAAGTTCTCAGTCCTGCAACTTCTCAGGCAGTCCCAGAACCTTTCTGCCTGCTGCTACTTTAAAGGCTGTGTGGTCAGACAGAGTACATATTTTCTGACACAACTAAAGTTTCCCAAGGACTGTAAGCCATGGTAAGAAAATTTTCATTTTCTAGCTCTCTCTTGGTAAAAGCAGAACTTCCCAAGCCAAAGAAAAGATACTCCCTTAAGCCAAAGGCAAGTTATATGCTGCTACAAACATAACCAGTTTTAGAGTTCCTCTCTCTCACCTCCTGCTTCCCCTAAAAAAAGGAAAAGCCCCAAATGCTCATAATGCAGTGCATTTGGTGGCCTAAATATGGGTGCTACCAGATTCCTCACTGACATAAAGAGGTCAGAATTTGAGAAGCTGAGAAAATGACTTAAGCTTCCACAAGAAATCTTGACTTGGAACAATTAACCTGAGAACAACACCGGAACAACGTCCCAGAAAGCTCATTTCCAAGACAAGTTTCTGCTGAGAAAAGTTTAGTACTTCGGGACTGTTGAGAGTACGTTCTCACATTTACACCTGACAAAATGAATTCATTTGGACATGCAATACTCTTAGAACTCATATGAAAAAACAACTGCCTTTTGCTACATCATTTCCCAACCTCCTTATAAAAATGCTAGGTGTAACATGCCACCATATCCAGCACTTTTGGCATCTGCCTACAAAACAAAGGAAAACTTTGTTAAGGAGTTGCAAAACTATTAAGCTCCTTTGAGAAACACCCTTGTCTTCCAGGATGCTTCTCACACTGAAACTTAATTACCAAGGACCACTCCTGATCACCTTTACAAGTTTTGATACACTTAAAAATGTTTTCTTCAACTACAGTCATCATTTTTAACATATTCTTTTCCTCAAATGTGAGAAGTAAAATAAAATATCATGTTCTGTCCTTAAATAAAATTGCCTACACAGCTACTTTTGATCCATGAGTGCTTGTTCTCTCTCCCAATTTTCTCTGCCAACTACCCCACACAAGACACAGTTAGATTATTTGATTGGGGTTTTATTTATTAGCCATCTGCTGTGCAGATAAACACACAAAAAAATTACAAATCAAAGAAAGAGAGGCAGATAAATGGGCTTTCACTAACCTTTTGCCACGATGGGGAAGCTGAAATGACCTGTGAAGGCCGAGCCAAAGGGAACTAAACCAGGCAGCAGATATGCTCCAGTCGGCTGGTGAGCAAGTGAGCAAGCGGGAGAGCTGGTGGTTTGGGAGGGAAGGAGGAGCACACCAGGGCAGATGAGTCATTAGCTACTAAATTAGAGAATAAGCAGCTTGGAATTGCAAATAACTGTATGCAGTCTGGGAAGTGGAGAGGAAGAGACGTTTTCTGTCAAACTGCCCTGAACTGACAAACATCTGCATTTTCCACTTGGTAGGGGGTCTGCCCCTGCCTCCTCTGCCAGCCTTGCCTGTGTGCCAGCAGGAGGCTTCTCCCCAGCAACTGCAGACCACGGATTTTCATTGGGAACACCGGCTTGGTTAGCAGGAAAGTGCAGAGAGCTGGCATGTGTGTGCACACCTGGGAAGGAGCGCTGGAGAGCCGCAATCGCTCCTGGCCACCGCTCATTCCTGCAAACCTTCCACTGCTCTCTGCACCAGTTATAAGTCTTTTCATGGTCAAGATAGTTGCAATGTTGCCAAAACGCTGAGATGGATGAAGCTGCTTTGATGGCCTAAGAAGGTCTGCAAAAGCCTGAAGCGAGGCAGACGTGACGAGTCTCCACCACAAAAGTTTCAAATACTCTGGTGAGGAAAAGTCAACGAATAAAAAGCAAACCACAACCTCTGACCTACACCTTTGCTACCTAATTTTCTATTAGAACATACCTCTGTTGACTGTAAAACCCAAAACTTATAATTATGAAGCTGAACACATTTTTATTATGGATGGATGGTTATGGGTGAAGTAACTTTTAAAAGCAAAATGACTAGAGACCTTTCACAACCAGAATTTCAGATGTCATTTGAAAAGCAAGAGGATTCAGATCCAAACCCAGCTATTTCAAACCTGATCAAGACTGTGATGAAGCCACAACAACAAAGACCTTAATTTTCCAGTCAATGCTTATAAAGGAGAAGAGATTGGGGGTTTTTCAGTGGGGTCAACAAACTCCTCATCCTACTCAAAACATTTCTGGTCTAATATAATCAAAAATCTGTGAGAATAATCTGATATTATTAATATATTATTAGATATTAATTTATTTTATTGCTTATTGTATTTTATTTATCGGTAATATACATTTATTATTTATAAAACCTTGCAGCGTATGCTCACAAGATTTCAGCATCATTGCAGCAGATTAATCAGGGTCTAACCCTCAGCCCACATGAAAACAACACCTCCTCACACTCCCTCTGAGTAAAATTACTAGCCTTAAAGCACCCCATCCTATTTTGACTGCTTTTTTGTTCACATTTCCACTCACAAAATAATTCTTAATCCCTCTTTTTAGCAGGCTGTTTCTGCTTTGTTTTCTGTAATCATCAGTTACCTCACATGGCATGACAAGGGAACAGGTCATAGCATCACCGTGCCTCAGTGCCCTCTCCAGCAGCATCCTCTGCCCTGTGCTGCACATGAGTCCTTGCTGAGTGGTTAGCATTCAGCTTTCATGTTAGTGACTAACCCAGACTTCTGAGAGTCTTTGGTGCCTTGCCCAGGTTTAGCAAATAATTATGCCTTTAGTGTTTCTGCTTTAGTTGCTGCTAAGACTTGAGTTCTTTTCTCCTACCAGCAGAAATGCAAATACATATTAAAATAAAATGCATCTTTTCCATTACAATTTCTAGTTTTGCAATCTTTTACCAGTTAGTTCCACGTATTTCTGTTTCTTGGGCTCTTTGTACCTGACATTTCTCTTTAGACATCTACAGCTGTATAGCACAGGAACATCAAATTTATTTCTATACCCCTCTCAGATCACTTTTTGATGACAGAAATGTTACAAACAGTCTGGCACACCTTCAGTCTGCAGCACATCTATTCTGCGAATATTAAGAGAGACTTTGCTTTCCAGTCCAGTCAAACCAACATATTTAAATGAGTAAAAGGAAGGAGAAGAAAAAATAGGAAAAAAAAGGAATACTTCTATAACATAATCGCATACTTATAAATAGCATGCTTTCCATGTGTGTCAGGTATCAAATAGCTTAATGACAACTGATAACTGGCTGATTTCTGCAATCTGCCATCAGCTGCTATTTTCAAGAGAACATGAGCTATTCCTAATACCGTAGTTCAACTCCACTTAGTTGTGTAGGAAGCTTACATTTTTCAACCAGATGGCAGGTATATACTATTTTAACCAAAATCCTGTTTTAAGAACAGCGGTTGACATAATGACAGTGCTTGACAAGCCAAGAGGCATCAAGAAAGAAAAAAAAAAAGATAACTACATAATACCATTTAATATTGGCCTTTAAAAATATAAAATACTTATGAACAGCAACAGATGGGCCAGGCAATCAGGCTGCATGACCTCATTTGCTGGGAAAAACAAGGTGTTGTGTTTCATTTTTTTAATTAAACTTCAGCTTTTATTTTCAAAACATACTTTGTAAAACTTGGATGTGATTTTCCTGATGCATGTATCAAGCCAAAAAGCCTCTTCTCCCTGAGTCAAGCAGGGACAAGAGCTGTTTGGCTGCATTATAGTGTGATTAATCCACGCAACTGCTTTAAAACCCAACAGAGGGAAAAAGCCATCTCTAGAATACAGGTTTTGATATGATACAAATAACTTGTTGTTAAATATCTCTATCATTAGAGCAATGTCTACCAATTAGGAAATAAATCGTTTACACTGGCATTTCTATTGTAGCAGAAGACATTATCCTGTTCTTTTTCACTGGCATCTCCTAAATAGCAACAGAAACAGTAGCTGTGAAATCCACTTTATATCTTGCAGTAGCGAAGTAATTCTGCATTTTTCAGAATTGCAGTAGCCTGAACACATTGTTTTTTCCCACCCCAGTAACAAACATCAGTGCCCTCTGGGATCTGACCCACTGCAGTCTCATTTTGTGGCCCTTAACGTAGGACATGGTTTCCCCCTCTGTACTTACATTATGTCTGGAATCCTCTCTTCAAGCAAATGGAGAGTCAAGAGGCGAAGTGGAGCCTGGGTGACTGAGCAGCACACTAAAACACGCCAGGTGATCACTGTGGCTTCTCCTCTCTGCTGTGTCAGAGACTTCCCTTGTATTCAAAGCTCATTTCAGCGTGGAAGATCCGATGTCCTACCAGTCAAACACACTGAGCCTTTAGATCCTCTAAAGCCCTACCAAAGCATTTGCAGTAGATGTCTCTATATTTACTGTTGTCTTTTTTTGGATGTACGCCTATGCGAGAAGGAAGCGAACTCTCTCTGTATTTCACACCCATTCGCGCTACATTTTTTTCAGGGTGTTGCTGAAAGAAAAAAAATTCCCAAGCTAGCTCAGTTCCAAATGGCCAACCACACAACCATTTATTTTCCTCTGGTTATCCTGACTGAGTTATTTTCTCACACGTTCCTGATGTGGTGAATGACTTGTCTGAGCAAGTAAGATAATGCTTTAAGCAGCAGATTAGAAAATGCAAAGGCACCAGGAGTCCAACAGGCACCTCCTGGGTTGTGTCCTGCCAGTGGGGCTTGGTTTTCTATCCCCAGCTGATGCTGCAGGAGGTGCCCATCTCTCTGAAGGCTTACACTGGGGATGTCAGGTCCTGAGTGAGGTGCTACAATGTCCCCATGTCCCAGCCCTGTGCCTGAATGTAAATAATGAGAATTATTTCTGCCAGCAGCAGACACCAAGGCCCAGCCGTGCTATTAACCGCAGCAGCAGCTACCAGGTTGCCAATCTAGGGCAGACTATTCCAGCCAGGACAGATGTATCGCTTTCTGCGGAGAAAGGACAGCCCAGGAGCACCACCACTCCTACTGCATCACTTATATGTCACTGTGGCAAAAAGGTCAAGGAAAACCAGGGACAGAAGGGGCTGGACTGGTTTTCGCTCCCTGGATTGGCAGGATGGCTTCACTTGCCCCACACCTATTCCCAAAAGAGGACAAAGCAGGTCCTCATCCCTTGCACCCATCTCTTCGTGGCACGGAGCACCATGTAGGAGAAGCGTCCTAGGTTTGTGGGGTCATTACTTACATTGCCTCCTAAACTAAGAGTCTCAGGAATATCATCTACAGGGAGAACGGTGCCGCATATTTACCTCTGACCGCCCTAAGTGCCATGTGGTAACAAACATCAAAATACCAGGGGTTTCCTGGAACAGGCTTCCCAGCAGAGATGCGCTGTACACATCCCTGGAGACTTTCCAGCCAGACCTGACTGGATCGAGCCTTGAACAACCTCATCTGATCTCACAGCTGGCACTGCTCTGAGCTGGAGCTTCTGGAATCCTCTTCTGTTTGACTGTGCTCAAACCAATGTGCTGCTGACCATTTACTCTCCAGCCAGCAAGTCCTCACAAGCTCAGCACCCTCACAAGGATTTTGGAGCAAATTAACTACAAAAGCACAGCAAGGTACCCTCCTCCAGACAAGGGTTCTCCTAATGACTAATAACCCCCAATGAAGAGCTTCTAACACATACACAGGGTTGGGAGACAAAAAGTGCAGAAATAAACAATGTCTCAGCTACAAAGAAGGATTTTCTAGACCCTTCTGTAAGCTTTTACTTCTACCACTTTGTCTGTAAGCTTTTACTGCACAGTTTACTTTTTTGTTTGTTTGTTTGTTTGGTTTTTTTTTTGCATTGACAGAAAATCTATCTGGAACTAGCAAGAATAAAGATATCACTTTTTTACTATTTAGAATAACTGAAAATTTGTGTCACATTAAAATCTTTACTGGAATTGAGAGTGTATTTTACACGTGGCAACAATGAAACAATGCTGAGAAGGAACACCCTGACACCTCTTTTCACAGGCTCTTCACTTGAAATTGCAATTATAGTGATCTAAGTACGAAGACAATTCTGACATTAAAAAAAAAGTTGTATTAAAAGAAAACACTGTTTTTGCAGGGAGATCTTGAATCACAGGTATGCCTGAACCATGGAGCACACCTCAGCTGCTGGCAGGATGGGTCTGTCAGCTGCACCTCACCGCCAGGGTCACATCCCCACCGCTCAGCAGTGCAGAGTGGCATGACAACTTCTCCTGGGCAGGAGCATGGTATGGGGCAATGGCAAGGCAGGAAAAAACCCTACTCCTGCTGCAAAGATATCCCAAGATCTTCAGGATCTCACAATGCCAATCATTCTGGCTCCCTTCCATCTGACTCATGCCCACGTCCCAACACAGCTGGCACATGGCTGTGCAGGAAGGGAAGCCACGTTTCTCCCCTGAGGGGAAGCTTGATTCATGGTAAAAGGTATTCCAGTCTGGATCTCGGGAGCGGTATCCACCTGTTCTCCCCGACATCAAGGTTTTTAGCTCATTCCCTGTGCACAACCCAACAGCCCCAGCAGTTTGGGCACCCCACACCTGAGCAGCAGTGGTCCCACAAGGGGCAGAAGGGTTTATGGACTGAATGATGTACTTCAGATATTCAGAGTGCCCAGATCCCATTTAAAGTTTCACAGCAGGAGAGGAAAGGGAAAAAGAGAAGAAGAAAAAAACAAATTTAAAAAAATACAATAGACATGTTCACAGAAACCTGAAACACAGACAGACAGTAGTCCTGTGATCATTGCTCCAGCTGGTATAAAGACAGCACGTTTTCATACTGCAGTCACATTTCCAGTTTCTTCACAGACCTACCTGGAGGGACTGAATAATTTGCATCTCTCTTTTTCCCATATTATTTGCACATTCCACGTATTATTTGCATTTATTGTGAAAGGGTGGAGAATAATAGTGCTTAGTGCAAGAAATAAATACATTTAAAAAACAAATCAGTCAGTGCTGCCAGTCATACAGATGCAAAAGTTGACAAAATACAGCCTTTCATTATTTTTTCATTCCAACCAATGCACAAAATACATGAAATATAAAAGAGTGCCTCACATAGATTTTTTCCAGCTGAATGGAGCTTTGACAGTCAAGAACACTGCATTTTTCACATAATAAAATGTGATTTTCCATCAATTTTACCAGTAATGAAAACGTAACATACAGCACAATCACTTGAAAGCCAAGAAGTTGAAGCCAAGGGTGAGGCTCAGAGTTGCAAAACTGGGAGCCTCAAGGGAAGTGGTGGATAGACAAGAACTGGTTCTCTGCCATTCATTTACTTTTCTATAAATGCCGCCCCCTCCCCCTGAAAGGGCTCCCCCTCCTCCTGTTCCTGGTGCTCAGTGGGAGGGGCAGCCAGAGCAAAACCATCCATCTGGTTCCCATCACAGGAAGGACTGCCTAGGCTAGCTCCTGCCAAAGCCTGTCATTAGCAATCAGCATGAGAGAGAGCATGAGAAAACACAGTACAGCTAAGACAACAAACCTAATACTTTTAATACACTAATCATAACAACAGTAGTCAATTTTGTTCTTTATAGAAATATCACGGGAGTCAGATGGGTCATCCCAGTAGCCTCATTTTATCAGGGAAATTAATGCAACAGGCAACACAAATATTATTTTCTTATGCCACAGTAGATCCATCAGCACCTATTAGAAGCATCTACAGGAGTGAAATATGGCAAAGAAGGATAATTAGATTAAGCAGGTGCAAAACCTTGCTACCTATTAATACACTTTGTCTCCTTTTAGCTACAGCATAATAGACATGGCATTTAAATCCTGATTCTGCCACTGTAATCCAAGATCCAGTATTTTATGAAAGGTTGGCGAGATGACCATCAAATTGCTCATGTTCTCTTGCCACAGAAGTTCAGCACAACCCTTCCCACCTCCCTTAGCCTTGCCAACCATGCAGAGCAATGCCAGCATTTTCACAGTTTCTACAAACTGCCCGTCTTGCATACCATCCTTTAAAATCTATTTTATCACTCTTTCATTTCAGATGGCCAGTGGTGAAAAAAAAAGCCAAACCAAAATCCAAGCAGTCTATAGCAACACCTCCTGCTGCTGCTGCCATGGGAATGAAGACCTGCAGGGATATGAGGACCTTGTACCACTGGACACTGCACACAGATGAGAGCAGAACTGCCACCTAGACTTTGCAGCCACAACTTTCCCCCCACCTCAGCAATATAATCACACACTCCCCGAATTACTGAGTAAGACTCGCTGTTAATTACCTATCCAAAGTAATGAAATCTGACTGGGGTCAAAAATTATCTGACAATAGGGAACAGAGAAGGGCAACAAGCTCTAATCCTTTGCTGTTCTCCTAACCTGCCCCAAACCTTAAACCAGATCCCTCAGGAGCTTGTTCTCCTCCCCACAGGCTACACACACCCCTTGTTTAGAGCGCTTGTCCAGGTCTCTGAGAGCCACACTTTCCCCATCACTTTGACAAGAGCTGCCCCCACTCCACTGGTGCCATCCTGCCATCCTGGAAGAGCACACTGGAGCAGATGAACACTTTGGGATCTCCAGGAGAGCAACCTGAGATCACCTTTGCATCACAGTGCCTCCCTTGAGCTCCTTGCACCAGAGTAACAGCAACATTCCAACTAACACTCACACAGCAGCAACCAAAACTGATGAGTTTGTTTGTTAAACACCTCCCCTTCCTACAGTTTCCTGTAGAAGGGGAAGAAGGGGACCGAGATGTGAAATAAAGAAGAAACCTCCTTCAGGAAGCATTACCATGTCTCTGCCTAAGGATGACACGGCTCAAACTCCCTCAGGACTGTCCCAGGCACATCACTGTCACCTGGCTTGCCTCTCTCTAGCTTGTCCTTTTGTTAGGCTGTTCCCACGCACATCTAAGAATATCCTGATGAGTTAATATGAATAACAGCCCTTTCTTCCTCCTTTCAGGAAACTATTTCCCCATTTGTTTCTCTCATCTCCCAGCTTTGGTATTTAGCTGCAAATGTTAATGACCCATTTAAGAAGAGGAAAGCATCTTCTAGGAATCACTTGCCCCAGGCCATTCCATGGGCTGCTCAGAAGTAAATCCCATGATTTATACCCTCTTTGGTCAAAGAGGAACATTCCCAGGACCAAAGAAAAGCACAGGTAGACAGAGAGAAGGAAAGGGAGAGGAGATTATCATGTTCTCTCTTGCGCACTTTGCTGTGTTTCTTATTCTAGTGCTTTAAAAGTAAAGACCACTGGGATATCGGGCTGAGCCCCAGGCCAAGTCTGCTCTGATTTGCTGCCGTATAATCAATGAGAAACTTTTCAAAATGTCTTCCTTCTTCCCCTCAGTGCATTTATGTCTCAGCCTGCTACACTGAAGGTAGCACAAGCCTCCAGAGGGTCAGACAGGCATCAGTGCCACACCCTAGGATGGGACCACAGCTGAGGGCAAGGAGGCAGCACCGCTGCAGGAACCCGGCAGTCATCACACCTCCTGCCCCTCATTCCTGCTGTCTTGGCTTGACACTGCACGCTCACCTGCAGGTTGGTAAAAGGCTGCATGCTGGCTTGACTCCTTCAGGTCACCTGCTGGATCCTGTTGACCATTCCCCCTCCCAGGAACAAGATGCACAACCAAGGGATACAAGCAGGAACAAGCCATACAGCACTGCACATCCAAAAGAGCTGCAGAGCAAGACGAGATAGAGAATGAGAACTGACAGCTCTGTGAAAAGCAGCTTTGAAGGAAGAGATATGGTGGAAACAGAAGCTGACCCCTAAAAAATGGAAAACGAAACAAAGAAGGAAACAAAGAAGGAAACAAAGAAGGCTGTGGAAAGGCAACCCATCTGCTGTAGACTGAGCAGTTGGGATTGCAAAAGAAACAAACAGGTTACTGCTGATGGATTGATGAATGAGCAGTTCAATTTCTCTCCTAGATCTCCCATCATATGAAGATGGGAAATGGTGTGTTGAAACCTTCAGGAAGTAAAGCTAATATAAATATATCTTTCATTTATCCCTTAAAAGTTGTGGAACAAAAAGGGTTTTTCCCCCTTTCACCATTCTTCTCACCTCTGAAGCATTTTCCCTGACTTTCTGTACTGTAAATTTACACTTTAAAATATCAGAAGATACTGTGTATAGGAAGCCAGCCTATACACAGTATAGGCCTATACTGCTGTTTAGACACAGTCAAACCTAAACAATATGAAGAGGAAAAAAAGCAGAGGGGAAGAGACAAGCAGATGGGGTGAGCTGTGTAGATTGGCATTGCAGCCCGAGTGTTATTGGAATATGCTGAAGCACCATTTGCACAACTTTTAACTCCCTAGTTTTTACCAGCTTAAAAATGCAAATACAAAGTCTGACTGCAAGGCAGAAAGTTGGGAGCTCAAGTTTCACCTCAGAACTACATTCCTAGTGCTGCTGTACTTAAGATTATAAAAACAATGCATCTATACTGAAAAGGCTCATTTGGCATGCCTCTAAACTTAAAAAAAAAAAAAAAACAAACAACCAAAAAAACCCTGATATCATTTGGAGGCGTAAAAAAGGAAAAACAGTATAAAACATGCTTTCCATCAGTTGATCATGTATCACTTGTTTTTAAGTGACTATATATATACCATTTTCACAGAAGTGTTTGCCAAAAAATTCAATAAAGCTTCCAAATGTGAAGGAGTACCTCAATACTGTTTGGTTACCTTACATTTGAAAAACAGCTTTGGACAGATTTTAAATGCATAAGGCTTGTTATTACATATACTATGTACACTACACTCAACAGAATAGTGTCCAAAAACTGTAAAAATATATCCAGGAGTATTCATGTTAGGAAAGAAAAGTACTTCCCTTCCCTTGCACTTGAAATTCCTGCAAGGCCCAATGGAGCAGGCTGCAAGGAGAGGGCAAGCACCCAGTGACACCTTGCTCAAGAACACACCAAGCATGCAGGCTCTGCTCTCTACACCCTTCCCAGATCCCATCTGAGATCCCCGAGTCTCAAACTATGCCAGGGCAGCTGTGATGAACTATCCTCATAAATGCTGAACTTCTTTGTTTTGATGAGGAAAATGAATAATTATGTTTGTGCCCTAAGTGGACTATAAATCACCAAGGCATTTAACCACTTAGCTTAGTACTGTCAAACATACTTTGCAATGGCCAAACACAATCCATATGATAAATTTATGCAGCTGAAGTCTTCAGACCACCAGTAATTTCTGCTTTAAAACCCTCATGACTAAGAAGAGAGGCAAGACAAACAAGAAAAGAGGGAATAAGTAAGGGAATAAGCACCAGCGACCTGAAGTAGCGAAGATTTCCCAGAGAATATGACAAGTGGAGGCAGAATAAAATAATCCAGAGCTGAAAAGACAGAGGTAATACTTACAACTCTGCATTTCTGCGATCTCACATTGTGTGTCAGCAGAAAGATAGGTGCTTGCAGAAATTGGTGCAAAATGCGGGATCTGTGGAGGCTGAGCCACAGATCAGATTTGGAAAGGAATCTGCCTTGGTCCGCTGCTGGGGCAGACATGCACCCACTGATGCTGTTCTCAGTTCAGCTCAACTCCTTTGGGGTTTGTCTGGGGATCCACTAAGGGGACTGGTGCCAAAGATCCCACAAAAATAGATTGTCTCCCTTTTCACAGAATCATAGACTGCTTTGGGTTGGAAAGGACCTTTAAAGGTCCAAACCCCTGCCATGCGCAGTGACATCTTCAACTAGACCACGTTGCTCAGAGCACCATCCAGCCTGAACTCGAATGTTCCCAGAAACGGGGCATCTACTACCTCTCTAGGAAACCTGTTTCAGTGTCTTATCACCCTCACTGTAAAAAACCTCCTTATATCCAGCCTGAGTCCCTCTTTTAGTTTAAAACCATACCCACTTGTGCTATCAATAAATGCCCTGCTGAAAAGTCTGTCCCCATCTTTCTTCGGTTAGATATTTAAAAAAGGTTTTTCACCCAGAGGGTATTGGGAAGTGGTCACAGCACCAAGCCTGACAGAGTTCAATTAACGTTTAGACAATACTCTCAGGCACATGGTGTGACTCTCGGGGATGGTCCTGTGAAGGGCCAGGAGCTGGACTTGATGATCCTTGTGGATCCCTTCTAACTCAGCTTATTCTGTAATTCTTATAAGCCCCTTTTAGGCACAGGAAGGCTGCTCAAAGGTCTCTCCAGAGCCTTCTGTTCTCCAGGCTGAACAACCCCAATTCTCTCAGCCGGTCATCGCAGAAGTGGTCTAGCTCTCCAATCGTTTTCATGGCCGTCCTCTGGACCCGCTCCAACATGCCCACGGCTTTACCGTGCTGCGGATCCCAGAGCTGAATGCAGCACTCCAGGTGGGGGTCTCACAGGAACGGAACAGAAGGGCAGAATCACCTTCCCTCCTCCCGGGACGACGTCAATGTTTAAGGAGGCCGGATCCGACTGCGGGACGCTGCCTCCCCCGCCCGCCCGGCGAGCGGAGCCCGGGGGCCGCTCCATCGCCGCGCCTGGAGGGGCCTCTAGCGGCTCCCGCCGGGCCTTCCCGAACCCCGCACCTCGTCCGTGCTCACCCGTACCGGGAACGCCTCCACCGGGCACCTCTCCCACCCGCACACCCCGCGGGCTTCACTTCCCAGAATCTGCTGGCGGGGTTGGTGAAAAGGCAGCAGCAAAACCAGCCGGTGCTGGCGGGGGTGCCGAGCGAGCCGCAGCTGCCACCCACGCTGCTGCCATCAGCCCCGCGCCCACCGGACACCAGCTTTGGTGCTTGCCAAGGGCTTGCCATGCCCAGCTATGGACGGCCCAGCCCCCGACCTCTGGAAGAGGCACCCCAAAAGATGGAGGGCCAGCATGCTTGGGGTGAGCAAGTTCCAGACAGCACAGAAAACTTTAATCTTATTTTTCTTCCAGTTTCATGCAATGGAACTTGGATTTGCAACATGATCTATGAATCAACTCATACAGTATGTCAACATTCACCCATCCCAGTTTGGAAAAAGGGGATAACAGCGAGGCTGAAGGGTCGGATGACTTCAGGGCTGTATTTGCTGTATCACAGATAAACACCCCTCTCGCCCTGCCAGTGTTCCCCCACGGGGGATGCAATTAGGCAGGCAGCAGTCAATTGCTCATGGAGACATTTGCTGAGACAGAATTTCCCACTAACACCAAGTTTAGCACAATCACATTAGAGCCACTTTTTAAAGCCAATTTAGAAGTGGAATACCAAAGGGAATGCAAGCCCAGGCCTCACTGCATTCTGTTCACTTCCAAGCCCTGTATTTATAGGTAATGTCTCTAAGTAAGATGGTTCAGGTGGGAAGAAACCTTGGGAAATCTGCAGCTTCCTGCTCAAAGTAGGGCTAACCCTGACTTCATGTGATGTTGCACAGGGGTAGTTTCACTTGGGCCTTGAAAACCTCTGAGAACAGAGCTCCTAGATCCTCTTTATATAAGTTATCAATGCACAGTTTTCCTCATGGAGATTTTCTTATCTTAAAATTTTCTCAGAAACTCCCACTCCAGTTTGCAATCCTTGTCCCTTGGAGCTGGCTCCATCTTTTCATTAACTTCCCCATATATAGGGGCAGGCTGCAGTAAGGTCGCCTCCAAAGACCTCTCCCCAGGGTTGAGCAAACCTCTGTCCCTCAGTCTCTTCTTCCAGAGCATGTGGTCCATGCCCCTGGGCATCAGAAACCCAGCTATTTGACTGTTTCACATGATGTGCCACTCGTATTTTATAGAAAGTAACAAAAATGCTTAAAATAAATATGTGAAGCCATGGGTTCAAATTTCAATAGTTGTCCAACAAAAAGGCAACAAACCTACCAGCTATGCATTTATTTAAAGGAAAGGCAGACAGCAGAGACCATCTATATTTGAAAAAAATAAAAGCAACCCTCCTTCAAGGCAGCAGAGGGAACCTACTTACCATTTTTCACTTGCCTCTCTGTGAAATACACATGAACATACTTAAACCCTTGAAAACTTAATGCCTTCAAGAGGAGTCATGCTCCAAAATGCTAGCATGCTTCATACCAAAAGAGTCTTCTGATTCACATACCAACAGGAGTATAATGATCATCTGCTGCAGGTAAATTATTTGCAGGAAGACAGATGTCATATTAGAAAAATACACGCTGCAGTCTCAGAGACTCTGCTCAGAGCCCAGAATTTGGGGAACACTACAAGAATGATTAGGACCTTCGTATATGTTGATGGGAACAGCACTGATTAAATATCATGAGCTCTGGATACAACTCCCAGGTGAAGGAAGCACAGGAGATATATCTGGCCAGCCTGGGAGATTACTCTTGCAGCAGCCCTCCTCCCCTGCTACAACCACAAGCCACATCCTTGGGCAGAGCTGCTAGGAAGTGCCAGCCAGAGCAAGTACTGAGCCCAAGCCCAGCTCATGTACATGTTCAGGTGCCCTGGCAAGTCACTGCTGTACAAGTAGGAAATCCAGCCTCTATGCAAAATTACATTTGCACACGTGTTTGAGTTAAGACTGTCAAGAGGTGCCACCCAACTGCCAGCACAAACACAGCACCCCAGCTCAGGGACACCAAATAAAACAGATTCAGCTGCCTTTTTGAAATCCGGGAAGCTGACACCAAAACCACCCAGCCAGACTGGTTAGCTGGCTATTCCACTCGTCTGCATCAGAATCAGGATTTCCAGCCTCCTCCCCTAGTGAGCTGGCAAGATGAGCTGTCACCATGACAGAGATGCATGGAGATATGATGAAATCACCAGTAAGGCTCCCACTGACCTCAGGTAAACTCTAACATAGGCTCCAGAGAAACTCAACAAAGACAAAAACGAATACCACTACTCTTTCGGATGAGGGAAAAAAAGTTATTTCTTGCTCTTCTCCCATACATTTCTGGGGATATCACTTGGAAGCCTATCTCCAACTAATGTCTAATCACTTTTCTTTTTCCCATTGGTTATATTTCAAAGGTAAAACCATCACACTTATTCAGATCAAGGAGGTATCAGAACAGTCAGTGAGCTGTGCAGACTCCTGGAGAACTACAGTTGATCTGGAAGACACATCTTTATTGTTTCAGCTGCAATCAGTTGTTATTTTTCAAACTAACCAACAGAGGAAAAAAAATCTCCATTAGTACTCAGCATGCCAAAGCATACTTGAACTGCTTCAACACGCTATGCTGGAATTAAAACAAAGAGTTATTTCAGGTTTGTTTTAATTCATTACTAATGTGTCAACTGTTTTAGGATCCTTTGCCAAGAGCTGCTACCCTTTGCTGGGAGCTAATGAAGTTAGGATCAAAAGCAGTTGTGTCCTGGACCAGACCAATGTCAGGGATCAGGCGGAACGGCAGGGCTGAGCAGTGCAGTGCACCGTGCCTGGAAGAGATGTGATGTTTAAAGCATGGGCCAGAAGTGAATAAAAGTTTAGGGTGTTTGCTTACTGTACAAGATTGACTTCCCCAGGTTAGCTACTTTCTGTTTGGCTACCCAGCAGGGTGTGCAGAGATCAATAGCTGCAGGTCAATAGCAGGCCATTTCTAAATTGGTGTTAACCACCACCTCCCTATCTCTGTTTCTGAGACGCTTACAGGAGAAGTCAGCTAAGCATCAAGTACGGTTACAAACAGGGAGTGCAGGATATGGACACAAATGTCCTGGATCTGTGAGGGTGAGCTGCAGTGCTGGGGAGCAGCAGGGAGCCCTCCTCCCTCTGACACCACAGATCTCTACAGCCCAACATCGCACAGGCTGGACAGCAGATACAGCTTGCTGATCCCCTGTCACCCCTGCAGCTCTGCACTTCTTGGAGTGCTTTGGGAAGAATCTGTGAGGCACTGATGCCCTGCCAGCCTTGGATGGAACAGCCAAGAGGTAATGAAATCAGTGTCATGGGCAGCAGCAGGGCTGGAGTGAGCGAAGATGAATCTCACCCTGTGTGCAAGAGGCTACCAAAATGCTTTGAGAATGACCCAGTGCACCATGACAGGGAGACAATCTGGGCATGAACATGACAGATCAGTGGAGAGACTCCCACCAGCACAAACACGTTCACAGCACGAGAGGTGTCACAGCACCTCCGGGACCTGGCTACAAAGGGCTGGCAACCCGGGCACTAATTCATAATGCATCCGTAAACACCTTTATTTCTCTGGAGCTACATCAAGGTCTGGAAGCAGAAAAAACAGTTACTCCAAACCAAAACTTGGCACAGTGCCTCCACTTGTGATTATTTAAGAGCCAACACATTCCCGGAACAGTTAATAGCTCTGTGCTCTGCTTACAAAGGAGGACTCCACAGAAACAAAAGTGGAATAAAGAGAGAGGCAGCAGTACCACCAAAACACCAAAGCTACAAACAGGTTTGGACACAGGTCAGGCATCAATGACACACAGCTTCTGCAAGGACCATCAAAGTCAAAAGGCAGCTATTTCTTTCTGCTCCTCAGCTGGGAGGCTTCAGATGGAGACTTCACCCAATCCGAGACATAACCCTTCCAAACAAAAGACAGGCACATTTGGCATAGAGTCCAAGAACTGAACAACAAGAGCCAAAAGACATCTGGAATAACGATCTATAGGGAAAAACTCAGATGCTTAAGAGTTTACACAGGTGGCAAATACATCCTGAGAATATAGAGACCTGAGGCCAGATAACTGTTTGAAAAGAATGGTCATCAATTGTTCTACTGCACGAAGAAGAACAAAACCTTACTATACACATAATAATTTTTGAGGGTATCATGAAAAAATTTTTGACAACATGGAGAGTAAAGGCCTAACACAGGATTTGTTGATGAGTTGTGAAATCACCCTCATCAGAGGTTTTGAAGACAAACATCTAGCCTTCTTGGGGGCAAGGAGATGGATTAGAAGATATATTTACACTGCTTCTGGCCCTGAATTTCTAACAGTATTCCCGTTTCACTGGTAGGCCTTTTCTTGTCAGTAGGCTTTGATTATTAACCTTAAAAAAAAATCTTACCCTTTATTCACTTCTGTGAAGTCAATTCTTCTTTTCTTTATTCCTATTTTATTGAGTCAATGGATCATACAACTCTGTATCAAACTACAGGGAACAAAACTTCTTGTGTTCATACATATAATGGATATGACAGACACAGAAAACACCAGCCCAGCCAGCTTTAAAACAAAATATATTGATTTACTCCATGGCAGCATCTCCTTGAGTCTCACACAATCCGCCCAGATACTAGCTTATCAAAAATAAATAGAGAATTTTGCTGAGCAGCAGAAAGTCAGAGGTGAGGGGCAGCAGGGGATAATTGAAAGATTTAAAACAAATATGTAATAGTCAGATGTGTTTCCTGTTTCCAGAGGTAAAGGAATTTCCTGTTTCTGGAACTGGCTATTTAAAGAAAATCCTGACAACAGAGGGTTTGGGGTTGGGTCTTTTTCCTAATAATGCCAAATAAAATAAATTAATAGAGCTAGTGTTCCTGAGCTCATTCTTTGGAGAGGAGTGGCCTCTCATTTGCAAGTCACACAGATCACCACACTGCCAGGTGCCTCAGCACCCAGTGATGGAGGATGAAGAGGAGGTTGTGGCACTGGAAGAACCAGCAATCTCTCACAGCCTCTGCAAGAGGGCTCTGCCACCAGCTTCTTCTTTCAGTTCATGCCATAAATTCTGAAGTCAATCCAGACTGACTAGTAGGAACACAGGAACAGCAAAGGGCCCTACAGCCAGCTAAAAATCTCAGCTGCTGCAATTATTTGATGAAATACCCAAGGACTTCTTTTCATTCCAGCTGTTTTTACAGTCAGTCAAGGAGAGGAAAATAAAATTTTTTAAAAAAAGGAAATCCTAGATTGTTCACTTGTGGAGTATTTCTGTCATGCTGTCATTTTAGTGGTTTTCATCTCTGCTCCAGGGTAGTTCAAGCATCTAAAGAAATGGGGGGGGAAAAATGTACTGAAAGGTACAGCCCTGCTGGAAACTGCAGGAGAACTCTGACCTCCTCACTATAAAAAAGGTTTGACATTGGAAGTGCAACTGTGTTGTACACTGCGCATTTTGAAAATCTGAAGGTTTCATAGATTTTAAATAGCTAGAATTGCTTTTAATTTTTTTTTCTGTATTTATTTAAGAAAAAGAAAAGTTACATTTGCAGGTTTTCAATGCTTAAGAAGCAACATTCTGTCCAGGTTTGGCCTTGAAGAAAAAAAGCTGTGCAGCCATTTGTACTGTGTTGCAGCAGGATTTCACAGCTTTGTGAAGGAAAACCAAACTGATTGGTTTGTAGAGGGGTTAGCTGGGCCCAGGACTTGCACACAGGAGATCATGAAGGTAGAGGGAAGCTGGTGCTACTTGGGACAGAACCAAGAGATGTCACATCTACCACTCTGCTCAGCTCACACATGCACAAGCTTGCAGCTAGGGACCCTTCCAGGGTAGTAGAAGTAAAAAATACACAATGAGGTATTTCTAGGGATCGTAGCAAGGCAGGCTGTGACCACTGTTCTGCTTCCTGCTCTCCAGGGGCCCACTTTATCTTTCCATACATAAAACAACAAAGGGCTCAAAGCTGCACATTCCTAGTTTTCATCTTAACCAATGAGCAAAAATGTTAGGGCTCTGAAATTGTCCTGATCTACAAATAGAGAGCAGAACCTGAGAGGTTCCACCAGGCTTCATAATACAGGGGTTTCCTGATGCTCCTCTTATTCCTGACTCCACAGGAACAGAGTCTTGCTCATCTACCACTTAAGCAAAGCACGTTTAAGCAGAGAAAAGGAGTTGGACAGGACTGCCACTAACTACCCTTCAACTCCCTTGCATCACTCCTGTGATTAGGGAACTGGAAAGATTTGTTATGGGGAAAAGTGAGGGATACCCAAACCCAAACAGGAGCAGGTGGCAAAGACAAACAGGTAGAGGAGAGGGGATAATACTTTCTCTAGCTACCACTTCACATGATGCAGGGCTACACATAGTGCTGGTTTTGCAATGCCTGTTCTGGATGGACGCAATATTTTTAAAAAATGTTGCTTCAGATTTTTGCAACATTGAAATTAAGCATTATTTTGTTATTGATATTATCTTAGCTGTGAAATATTTGGGGTATTTGAGTCAATGCACAGACAAGCGTCAAAAGGATTGAAAAAACAGATTTCCTGCCATTTTTCACATTGAAACAGATGCTCAATGGAAACTAGCCTTCTCACTCCAGCTGCCAAAACCCAAACTGCCTGTTGCAAAAGCCTGGTCCATTTTTCCTGGACAATTTTTCCACCTGTTTCCTGGTAGGTAATTACACCCAAGAGCAGGGAAACAGCAATGTTTAAGGGTCATGGTAGCAGCACTACCCACATGGATCTGTGCAAAGTCTGTACTCCAGATCCATTCCTATGGCAGATACTTTCACCCCATCACACTCCCAATTTGGATTTCTGTAGACCCAAAAAACCCCATTCTCACCACAAGCAATCTGCTAGGGATGGCCTTCCTGTGGCTGTCACCAAGGAGGGCTCATAAGGAAATCAGCAAAATGACACTCTGGCAACATCGGCTTGCTGAGCCTGCTCAGAGGTGGCCCCTCCATGTGATGGTCTACTGAAAGGCTGCCCCAGGCAGCCCCAAACATGGAAACTCCTGGGTTAACATGAGACTCTCAGACATCCTCAACAGCTCAATGCTTTATTCTGGTCTAGAATTCCAGAGTAGGCCAGGCACAACCAAGCTAAGGACACACAGGAAGGTTTACACAAGATTTTCACAGTGGCATTTGATTTTCTTCCTGCAAGTTACAAGACCTACTTGCAGGCAGCTGCTATCATAGAGCTTGTGAGAGCTGTCACGATGGGATCATGCAGAAGCTGCACACGTTATTGCATGCATTTCGCAGAGAGTATGGTATTTGCCATGATGCCCTAGGACTCTCAGTGTGCAACCACAGCAGCATTCCCAGGATCTCAGGACTTGAAAACGCATAGAGCTTGGAGTGTGTTCAACCAGCTCCAAGCCATTAAAAATGCTAAAAGGCAAATTCCTACCTCCTCACTCACTCTCCCTGTAGAGGAATACCAAAATGGCCACATCAAGCCCCCAACGGCATCACCAAGAGCCATGTGAGACATTTCCTACCAGAGAAGGACCAAAGCTGCCTCCTGAACGACTGACCCTCAGAAACAGAGCAGACATTGAAACAAGCCTGCAGAATCATGACCAAAAGTCAGGATTAATACAGCACAAGTAGCAGGGAGTTAATTCAGTAATCTGAGGCACTAAACCTCCAAGACCTGCAGTCATTCAGAAAGTCTGGAAAAAGGCAAAATTAGCTCAGATTTCAAAAGCAGCAAGACAAGTGCAAGCTTGACAAGCAAGCATTTTGCAGTTCCTGACCTTTGGAAAATATTGGAAAAGGTATTAAGCACGGAAAAAGAAAAAAATAGTACATGCCTAGACTGTTTTACAGTCTACCCCACTGTTTTACAACTTCCCCAACATACCTCTCCCATGAGGTGGAGGTGGCTGGCAGGGACGGGAAAGGAGGGCTCCTGAGGTCACCAGTAATAACCTGATTGGCTAATGAGAGCAGAAATCAGTAAGCCTAGCTTACATGCTCACCTTCATCATTGCTAACACCAGTGGGAAGCATTTGCCAAGAATAATCTGGTCTAGACCACAGCAAGGCATGGAGCTGCCTACCAAGTGGGGAGTGCAGCGATTGAAGCTTTCAGGTCCATTTCCCACTCACGCCACCAGAGTCGCTTCACTGGGAGAAACGTATGCAGAGGAACCAGAAACTATGTTTTCTTTTCAGTGTCAAAATCATAGACCAGAGCAAGTTTCTCCAGTTCTTGGCATGTAAACTGTTGTCTCCCACATAACACAAATTAGGACATCAGGTATTAAACTGAGAGCTTGCTGAATGGGATATTTTAAGTGTGGGATGGTGCAGGGTTTTCCTCCCTCACCATGTACAACCAGTGGCCTGGATCCTGCATATTTCTGGCTTTTTGCTCTGTGATTTAATGCTACAGTGACTTCAGTCAGAATTAGTAAGACAGTTTGCACACCAAGAAAATATTTAGGCAGTATTTAAAAACAAGTTCTGGGTTTGGGTTTTAGGCATAACTGTGGAAAAAAAGTCACAGTATGTAGGCTAGGTGCTTGAAAAAGTTAGTGCAAGATGTTCTAACACCATTCCTGCAAAACTTTGTGATAACCATGAACTACTTGGTGCACAAATAATTCTCAAAAGCTAGGTATCTGCAGACCACATGTAGAATCTAGATCTTAGTTATTCACGCCATTCAGATAAAAAAGCAATTGCTTATGACATAAAACCAAATACAGGATCACTTCCCTCTTGTTCTTTTACACCTAAACCAATTTCATTATATGTACCTAAATTTTTAATTGCTGTTGACACACCATTTACATTCAATAACTTCCATTTCACATAAAAGCTGAAGTGGTCAATGGAAGAGACAACAGCTCTATGGAGGGAAGATGGTGGTTTACACAGACAGAAAGATACCATTAGCATCGTCTCCACAAAACAGGAGAAACAGCAATGAAACTGGAAAAGGAAAAAAGCAGAAGGGGAAAAGCAAAAAATATGTCAGGTAGGTCACCCCACGCAGGAAAATGGCTAGGCTGAAACTAGCTCATGGACACCTGGAATGCTCCAATAGTGAGACTTTTTTCAGATCACATAAAAAATTTTCTATTTCAGCTGCTTAAAAGAGAAATCTGTGCTCTCCATTCTATCTGGAGGACATAACTTTGTTACTGAAATATACTGCTATTGGCAGAAACTGGGTAAGAACTATGAAATCAAATATTTATTTGCTTTTAAATTCAAGGGCACTAAGAACCACTTACACTTAATATTCATTTTACCTGTGTGCTTATATTTGTACCTGTGAAAAACTTTTGGACTACTATTATCTCCCCAAAATTTTCATGGAGTAACATGTGACTCTGCAGTCAGGTTTTTCCTTGGAAACATTATAAAAATCACATGACTTGGAAGATCAGCTCCAACACCGCTTGAAGTAAGCTCGCTGATTGCCTGTTGCTTTCAAGTGGAGCAGCCTTAGAGTAAGGAAACTGAGGAACTACTAATGACGACAGGTCTTGCATCATGAAACTGTCTCCTCCTACATGTGGTTTCTTCAGTGAGACCAGGACACACTGGATACTCTTTAAATCCAAGGCATAAGCCTTTGCCTATAGGCTCAGTAGAATTGATGTAAAGCTATGGCACAATACAATTCTTTGTATAATTGCTCCATATTACACTTTTTTGCTAAATTATTGGTTTATTTGCAGGGTTTAAACACTTCCTTTTAAATGGGAGATTTAAAATAGGTATAGCTATTGTAGATATATTAGCTATTACATGTCTATCTATGTATCTATATCTATATTTATATATATCTGTTCTCAGAAAGTCAGGACACCTCTGGACAGCACACACATTGCTATCAGCCCTCTGGGGCTGGTTTAGCTTGCCTCTAAATTTCAAAGTCTACTCCACAGCAGATTCCTCCTGGGATAAGTTTAATCCTGTAAAAAGTAGTAAAAACATGCTATCCATGCTCACAGAGTGTGCCTCAGGACCCTAGATCTGAAAAGTCATTCATCAGTGATTTGCTAGGGGAAGAGAAATCAGTATTCCCACACCCTGTGACCTTGCTTGCCATACCACTCAGGGAAAACAGGGGCACCAATATGCCTTGACCCAGCCCCACACAGCAACTGCTCGGGGCTGACGGATGTGGATTTCACCACATACCTATGACAACAGTTTACATGGATTAACTGGTTTGACTCACTTCTCTTTTGAAATATGAATACAGCTTGAAATTACCTAGGAAGCGGCACTGCCTGTGTATCCAGGCTCCCTGGTCAGAAGAGAAAAAGGTTCCTTTACTCAGGTTTGAAGCATGGTTTTCCCCTGCAAGTTTTCCTTCCCTTCTTCCCCTCACCTTTTGAAGTGGCCAGCTGGCTAATGCCAGTTGCATTTGCCATGCTGTAGGTTGCGGCCCAACTGGGCAGGCTGGCAGCACTGCCCAGATAGATAGGGGAAGTCCAGGTTTCCCAAACATGGGTGTTCCCAGTGCGTTATTAGACAAATTGAGTACAAGCACTAGGCCCAATAATTAAATAGCAAGCTCATATTTGGTGCTTTTCATCCATACTCTCCAAACACATTAGAAGAGAAGCAGTGTATTATTACTATTATTGCTGTTTGCTGTATGGGGAAACTGAGGCATGGAGAGATGAATTTCCCTACTAGGTTCACCTAGTGGGTTGAAACAAAGCTTGGGAGGGGACCTGTTAGCACAAGCTTGAACCTAAACAGCAAAGAAAATGAAGTTATTATCTGCATTCCATCAGCTGCTGTACCATATGGTTAGATGTGGGCATGAGTCCAAGCAAAGCACCCAAATGACTCCTTCAGCTCTAATGCAACAAACAAAACCCAAAACGTACATCCACGTATTAATCAGTGTAATCCCTTAAACTTTGTCTGCGTTTCTGCTGACACTATGTTATGAGGATCTATGCTGAAAATTTAATGAAGGATAAACCCAGCAGACAAGCACTGTCTCTAACACTACATATACCTGATCCCATCTTTCCAAAGCTATCGGCTTCCAAGAGGGTTTTTTTCCTTTGACTACAGGCTCTTTCCATTCCTGGTAAGATGGTACTTTAAAGTATACTTTAACAAAGCATTTGCTAAGAGCACATTGGTTCCTGATTACATCTCCAGCACGTGTTAGGAAGATACTGCACACACTAATTACTCTTTATCTAAATCAGAGATTCTGAGATTTAATAATTCAGAATCTGATACACAAGAATGAGCAAGTCTTCTGTTATTAAATATTGTACAGTTTACCAAATAGAAGAAAAAGGAAATGAAAACCTGATATAAATGGTCTTTGTTTCCTCTGAAAACTGCTTTGTTCTGCTGCCCCACTGCTTGAAGTAGATGAACTCATGTACACCAAGAAATGAGGAAAATGAACCAAGGGATGAAGGACAGGAGAGGGAAGCCTTTACCTGGGTGCTGTGTGCTGATGGGCTGGATATCTCTGCTGATGGGCAGAGATTCTTTGTATGTTTAAAATTACATTTCCTTGGGCTTCTGCTCTCACATCTTGAATCAAGCAATCCTGGATTGCAAGTTCTGCCCTTGAAGACCTGCCAGAGGGCCTCCAGGGAGAAGCAGGGAGAAGACAAAAGGACATACCATGATTGCTCCAATGACTCTGAAATCAGACAAGCATGCCCAAACCAGAGTGAATGCAGAAACACTACTTCACATCTCACATCCAGGGGCTTCTTCTCTTCCGTATTTTAATGCTTTGGGCATTTAACCCAGGAAACAAGTGCTGACACTTTTCACTGTATATCCAGGGCAGAAAAAGCAGGTACATTGACAAAAGGCTGTTTCTCCATGAAAACTTATTTTTTATGCCCTCCATAAATTTACAGACACCCTGCAAATAATTTCTGAAGTGGCTGGGGTTTTTAAAAATTTTTCTTACAAAGATCAGCATAAGAATTTAGTCTCACTGACAGGCAATATCACACTAGGGATAAATTCACCAGAGCTGTTAAAAAATATTTCAGTACCAGATTAGGATGCTGTTTACCTCCTAGGCTAGACTAAAATGTGGAAGCACCCTTACCTAGAAAGGTGCCCGTCTGCCTTAGGCCAAAAGCACAAGACAAGGAGAACTAAGGAGAACAACAAAATCAGAGCAGTTGTGTCAAGGCTGGGCATTGACAGGCGGCTGCACATGCTACAGAAATGGCATCTCCATGCAAAGGTATGAAGGTATCCAGTGGAGGCAACCACAAGGGGTATTTCAATATAGCAAAAGTAAGGCCCAGCCAACCCAGAAAGACACTGCAGACACACACAAGCAAGCCCTTCCTCACCAGCTTCATGGAGAAGGGTAATGCGGGGGGCAGTACCTGGCAGACAGGAGAAAAATTAGGTAGAGTCTGGAGCAGCTGAAAGAGTTGTGCCAAGGGGCAGCGACAGCAAGGATCCAGTGCAGGTGAGGCAGTGGTTGCACAGGCTAAAGAGCTGGGGGAAACAGGGATGTGGTATATGTATGTATGTGTACGTGCCTGCCTGCGTCAGGTGAGCCGGCAGGAAGGAGGTCTCAGTGATGATGGCAAGAGGTAATTACAGCCTGCAAAGGTTGGAGCTCGTAAAAACGGAGTTAGATTTCCTCGAAAGTTTGTTGCCGCAGATTTTGTGTGCAGTCTGGACGCATGGGATGAGCAAGAGACCGAACAACTACTCACTGTGTGTCCAAATGGGACAGGGCAGGCAAAAATTGTGACGGGATTAGGAAAAGGTGTTTGAGAGGGAGGGTAAGGAGATGGCTCATACCACCAGCTACTGAGAGGAACGTCAAGAGAAAGGCAATGAAAGGCTAAGTGGGAAGCAATGAACAAGGGAGAGCAGGTGAGCAATATGGAAAGGGTAGCCGAGACCATGGAGCAGGCTGGTGTAGAGCAGGAGAGAGACTGGACTAATGAGAGCCAACAGGAATGTGCAGGACAGCCCAGAAAAGAGGCAGTGAGAACTGAACCAAGGCCAGCAGGACAGCCAGAGAGGTCAGTGAGGATCAGGGGATACCAAAGGAAGAGAGCTGAAAGCACAGCAGTCGAACAGAGATGGCAAAAGGTCACAGTGACCTGGCCAAGAAAGGGTGTTGAGACAGAAGAGATGCGAAGATAAATCAAAGTTCAAGGAGAAAAGTTTCCTCATGTGCAGCAGAAAGACTACAGGGAAGACAGAGGAAAAACCCAGAATTTTTATATATCATTATATCAGAACCCCAAGCAGACATAGCCCACGGGCACAAATCAGGAGTTTATACAGGTGTTCTACCTTCTGCCTGAGCCTGAATTACTTCAGACCGAGCACACACATTTTATGGTGTACGATTGAACTCTGCTCTCCTTCCCACCCCTCTGCAGAGGAAAACCAAAGTCTGCCAAGATCCCTTTTAGTTCATAATTTCCTTTCTTATTGCACCACGAAGCTAAACCAGTACAGTGACGAGATTCAGAGAGATCTGTGTTTATTTCCTTTTGCTCTGTAGGGCGCAGTCCAGCCAGAACGACAACGACAATTATTTCCTACAATTATTACCACATTTCACACCCTTTCCTCTGGGTTATGAGAAGCAGCACCCCTCCCTCAACAACACCTACAGCAAGTTTCTTTCTCACCAGAGACCTGCTGATGTGCTCGTCTTTCTGGGTTTTTCACTCTGTCCCAGCCCCCTTCCCCTTCCATAAAGAAATAGGGTTTCATTTTCTACCAGAAACAACTCAGTCCTCAGTTTCATCAAAGAAAAGAACTCACTTGGCACTTGTTAAAATAATTTTAAAAACATTTCAAAAATCTCATTTACACAATTACTGCCCCATTCAGAAGCAAAATTTGGTTCTTTAAACCCTCACTAATTTCTGGCACAAGGCCCCATCTGGCCCATCACAAGTAACACAAGGCTGACTGTTTTTGTGTGCGGCAAAGGGGACTGTTCTGCACACTCTCTGCAAGGATGGCTTTGCTTGAATTTCCTCATCACTTCAGGGTGCTACAACACCCCTCCCTTGATGACACTACCAGTTAGTTACTTTTAAAGGGGTGGTCATTTTACCCCTACAAACAAACTTCCATCATTCCAAATGCATTGATTTAGACAGAAGGGATTTCCCAATGTCTCGGTGCAATTCTGAAGTGGCTTCATGTCCTCTAGCCACAGATCTTCCAGGGATGTATAAACAGTGAGCCAGAGGGCACCAGCCATTTTCAAGAGCTTTCCGTCAATGTCCCTGTCAAATTCACTCCAAGGGAATGCCATAACAGTAGGAGGACATGCAACAAGGTCTTCAATCTTATTTTCATTTTGTAGATGAAGAACATTGAAACAAAAACACTGTTTGTTTCCCCGAGGCCTGAAGGGTCAGTCACAACCCACAAGAAAAAATATGGTCTGTGTGAGATCCTAAAACAAAATACTTCAAATCAAGTAGATACACTTTGCAGGTCACATTTAAAATCCATGCACCTTGCCACTTCTCTGTATGGGAAAATAAATAAATTTATAGGAGGAAAAAGCTTCATCTCCATTTGACCGAAACACCCCGTGTATTGATGGAGGTGATTTGAGGAGAGTTATTCAAAAGTTTGCACCAAGGGGCAAGAAACCTCTTCAAATAACAGTGTAAATTGAATGCTTTGGAAGCAAAAATTTTGGTTTTCAGTATGAAAGTAGTCTGATAGCTAGAAGACACTTACGGGCACATCTTTGTCAGACACTTCCCATCCACAGGCCCAAGCACATCCCGCCTTGGATCTGGCTTTGGCTTCCTGACCCACCTCCTCTTCCTCCTTTCCTGGTAACACTCTTTTAATTATAACAGAGATAAAATAGCTAAACGGCCACTAGCAGGCTAATAAGCACAACACACCTACGTGCCTAATTTCAGAAGATTACATCAAGCATTCCTTGTCGAGCTGAAACTACTCACAGGACTGTAGGTTCAGCACTTCAACTAAATATGTATATTTTGCAGGAGAGAAAAAACAGGAGGAGTAAGGTCCTGAATCACCTTTAAACAAGGTCATGGGAGAAAAATACAGCTATTTCTTAGCCTTCTTTACCTGTCAAATAGGTCTAAAACACAGCCCAGCTTGACAGCAGCACTTAACCACCCCGCATTCTTCGGGATAATTACGCCCGTAATAGCTGACCCTCTGTTCTGCACGGCATCAAAGGGGTTTGCCTTTTGTAACATAAACCCAAGAAATGGCTCAGAGCAAAATGACTTAGGCTTTACCAGTCATCCAGCAAGTCACACATATGTTCGCTTCCACAAAGCAACTAATAAGCTGGACAAAGCCATCACAGAATCACAGAATCAATCAGGCTGGAAAAGACCTCCAAGATCAAGTCCAACCTACAAGAGAAGCAAGAGAGAGGCTGAAAGCAGCACGTTTCAGCAGTTCAGTGCAAGTGAAGATGCAGGCTGCTGGACTGCTGCTCTGTAATAAAGTTTACCCAAAGCATAGATATACGCCTGATTTTACAACATTCTGCCACTATTTTAGAAGCAGAGAGCGAATACCATAATGCCAACAGAACACCACAGGGATAAATCCTCCAAAGTACGCAGCAAAGCAACCTTACACAATGGCAAGGAAAGCCACTGGATTCCACACTAACACATCTCACCTCATCTGGGCTTTTTAATGGGGAAGAAAAGTTTGGAAGAAGAGAAGAATGGGAATCGAAAATGCAGCAGTAAAATCCAGCTCCTCAAGAAGCCATTCCTTGACTATTCTATTCATATTTGATCAATAAATTCTCTATATTCAATATCACATTATGCTTACAAATTACTTCTGAATCTTCTAGATAGAGAATCTTTTGGCATCCTGCTTACACAAAGGCCAAAGCCCTGAAACCCCAGCCACAATCAGGACATACTGCCACCACCACAGCACAATATAGCCACACACATGTACAAGACCCACAGGGTGACTTACACTGGATTTCCTCTCCAAATGAATATATAACCCAGCCGTTCTCCCCACTTTTACTATTTCGTCCCAATTTCTTTCTTTCTGTTCTTTCTTCCCTCAGTTCCCCATAACACTGACAGCAGACATAACCCATACAGGGATGATGTCTCTCTGCCACCAGTCTGGTTGGATGGGCCAGCCAGATCATGCAAGGGACTAAGCTCTGATAGTAGGATTTGCTTCTGAAAGTTTTAGTTTTCTTAAGCTTGAAGAACAGAGTCCCTTGCATGCAGTTGCAGCATAAATCCTCCTCAATACACAATCTTACTCCATGTTTGCAGGTATCAGTGCAATAAGTGTTCTGTTAAAAATCTCTTTGGTGCACTGTTCAGCAGATTGAAGCATAAGTGAGTGGTCATCCCAAAGCACCCATGGCATTTAAAGATTTCTCCTAGGATCTAGCATTTCACAAGGTGTCTTGCCACTGTAGGACTTGGTCTGGCTGACCCACACCAGCAGATACAAGCAAAGATTTTTAGAATAATATTCAATAATGCTGAAGTCACCGCAGCAAGGAAAAACTACTGCAAAGAACTAAATATTCCAAAATTTCTTCTTTCTCCACATCTGCAAGCCTTGTTCCTAAAGCTGTTATCAGCCTGTCTTGCACACAAGCACAGGGACTAAGAGTTCAGCCCCTAACATGCTCAGCTTCCCCTCTTACTTCCCCAGCAAATTGCCAACACCCGACATGGGCTGAACCTTGCTCCCCAACCTGTGGAAGCGAGCCCTTCCTCTGTCTCCACCATACCTGGATATGCATGGCTCAGCTGTTCATTTTCTCTAGGCCTGGCAAAGCAAAGCAATTTTGGGCAACACACCATTATAGGTCGTGTCTACTCTAGGTAAGTTCCAGGAACACACTGACAAGCTCTTGCTTCAACTCATTGCGTCCTGTTCAACCTGCCCTTTAGCAGATCTGGGCAGAGGAAGATTTCCAAGTAACTGCTTCTCAAACCATCACATGAGATGGTGTAAGAAAGGCCTCTCTCAAGTGAGCATCTTGCTGCTTGGAAATACATCACTTATAGAGGGCCCAGCTACTTCTGTCCTCCCTACTACCTGTTGCATGTAGCCCTACACAACAAGCCAAAACTGGGAAGTCTTGGCTGGCCAAGTCAGACTGACTGATTCTTACTGGCTGACCCAACCTTAACGAGTGACACCAACAGGAAAAAAGACCACTGTGACTGTTTCATGCTGTCATTTGCCATGCTGAATTGTTCCAGTAGTAAAAAGAAAAAAATAAAAACCAAAAACTTCCTAAGCAACAATCAGAAACGAGCAAAAATCCTAAATGAGACCCTGTGTGAGATCCTATATTCCACAGAAGTTCATCAAGTATATTTTTAATTGCCGAATAGTTTCACATCACACAGGTAGCAATAAAGTATTTTTTTCTTTTATTGGAGGTGTTAATGAACTGTTATCCTTGTCTTTCTCATGCTATTCAACAAAAGAATTCTCTACACTTCCCTAGATTTGCACGTTATTCCAAATATTTGTACTTCATGGTCACGCTATGGAAAATATTCACATGAGTAAACACAACAGTCATTATAAGTACCCCTACGAAGAGACATTTCATCTCCTCTTCTGGCATTTGCAGAGATTGGGACCCAAAAACCACTAATGTGCTGCCCTCAGTTTGTTCCAAGCTCAGCATTTTTAAATAAAACAGCCCATTTTGAAATCAATACTGTAGCAAATACCTCCTTTTGTAAAGAGCCCCTGACACCAAGAACCCTTGGTTTCATGTAGGTCCTTACAACTCTATAATGAGCTCCTGGGAGGTCCCCAGGCTTTTCTTTCAGCAAGAGGGGCAAATTCCTTAGACTCACTTTTCTGGTCCTTGAAGCAAATTATCAGATGAAGAAAATGATGTGTCTGTAAAAGTAGAAGGAAGATCGTATAATAGGCAGCATACCAGTGCACTGACCCCCTTCAACCCACGATGGGAATTCAAACCAGCATTTCCAGGCTGGGATCTTCTGCTCAATGCACCCATGCTTTGGTTTTCATCGAGGAGGGGCCCCTGTCTCCAGTGCCTACTGCCCACCTCTCAGCCAAGTCAAACTCCCATGGCTCTGAGACCACAGGCCAGGTACTCACCCTGGCCCTTGAGATTCGGTGGCCACTGGCACAACACAGAGCAGAAGAAGGAGCATCTCCACACACAGCTCCCGTGAGCTCTGCTGGGAGCCACCTGTGGCTACAAAAGCTGGCTCCAAATTAGTTACAGGTGGAGCCAAGAATGGTCTGGCAGCACACAAAGAAGTTCTTGTGTATGCCAAATTTTTCTTCTGTGAACGTATCCATTTGCTTTTGAAGAGAAAAACTTTCAGGTTTGGGGGGGGGGGGGAGGGANNNNGTTGGGGGGGGGGGGAAGGCTGTTCTGTTCTTTGGGTTTTTTATGAGAAATCTTTAATGTAAGATATGGAGGATACAAAAAGTCTAAAATGTTACTTATTCATTGTTTTATTATGTTTTCTGAAAACATAGCTCTTTTGTTTGTTTCAGACTTACCTCCTAATAATTTAATTTGATGCTCCCAAATCCTTACATCAGAAAAAAAAAAAAAACAAACAGAAAAACATAATCACTCCACTCATTTTCTCCCAGGACTCATAATTCAATCAGCTTCCACAATATAGCTGCTACATGCAAAAATAATCCTCCAAACCCCGAGAATATCTGTCCCTGCATCTTTTCTCGTTCTCTGGATTTTTTTTAATTGGTATTCTACCACCTTCCATTTTATCTTCTATTTCTTAAACCATCAGTTTATCAGAAAAAAACTCCTAGGCATACATTAAGTTCAAACCAAACTAGCAAAGCACTAAGTTTCAAAAAATCAAAGAGGAAGCTTAAGTTCCTGCCTTTGTTCTATTTATTTCTATTCTCTTTATCTTTTTGTTATCAACTTGAGTATGTTCTCAAATATTTTCCTATCCTTTAGACAGAAAATGTCCAAGTACTTTGCTGCCTAAAGAAGGCTGAGCAAAACCCTTTGGTCCAGTTGTCTGGTCAGCCAGAATAAATACACAATAACTCCTCCAATGGAAAAGCTGTGACCTTCAAACAAAAAAAATGAAGCCAACTGTAGTTACGAAGGTGATTCACACCCTCGCCTTTAAATACACCCAAGAAACGTGTTCTTAAACGCAAAAAAGACATTAAAATTGTGTTTGTTGTGCATCTGCATTCTCAGCACTGTCCAGTCATCTGTGTGAACTCCTAGTCATGAGTGCCCGGACTGTGGATGCCCAGGCCACCACCACAAACAATAATAGGCACCCTGACATCCAACATAAACATGGGACGGGGAAGGAAGTTATTTAAATGAGTAGCAAGTAGACGGAAAGAAGGAAATACAAACTGCATCAACAATAATCCTTTTAACATAACATCTATATTTTCCCCTCCTTGTTTACAATGCACAGTAATAAATTTTGCAGATTTCCAAAGAAACACAATGATGCCTTTACTTTCAAGAAGTCAGCAGCTAACAGTGATAGCTTGCCCAAACACTGCTAGCTAGTCAGAAAGGAAATAAAAAGTGCCATCTACTAAAGCCAAAACACAGACTCCTATCTAATAAAGTCAGGCATGCCCCTACCAATGTATTAGTCAGACAGGCAGCTCTGGATTCTACATTTAGAAATGTAGAAAATCTTGTATATATTTGCCTGGGCTTGCAAATGCCACTATATCACATTTCTAGTGATGCTTTGGGCAGCATATTTTGTATGAGTTACACCATCAGAAAAGGTTTATAATCTTGTTCAGTTGGCAGCAAACTTTGCTTACACATATAAACTTCTCAATTGTTTAAATGTAAAACAGAGTAACTAGGACATATGAGCAGAGAATTGCTTGATTTTATTCCGTCATCCCTTATACAATTCACTGAAAACAGCTACTTACAGCATCACAAAGAAAGCTACAGCTTGTGCAAAAGATAATAGAAAAAATTCATTTATTTCTGCTATCAAGTAACATGAATATTCAACTTTAGCAGTAGCCTTCACAGTTATCCTGGAATAAGTGTAAGAAGTGGGACCTCCCCTCTTTAATGACTCCAGGATGAGTTTAGCTCCAGCAACTGCAGAATAGTTTTACCAAACTGTCAATCATTCATGTTACCTTCTCAACCATGCCAAAAGCTGTAAATTGTTTCTGAAAGAGCACTCCCTTTCTGAGGACAAAGAAAGTATTTCCTGGCTGGACCCTTAGAGGATGATCTGTTAATAATTCAACAGCAAACCATATCTTCTTGTGTAAAAAGTGAGGAAATGGATATTAAATAATTAGACAAAGTGCAAAGTCTAAGTTTCATATATCCCTTTTCTCCTGTGTTCCTCTTAGCTTGAGGCATCTCTATTTCTCATTTCACTAGAAGTACCATCTAACTCCTACTGTCACTGGGAAATTCCCACTGATGGAAATAGAAGTTGGATCTTTCATGTAAGAGGGGATGGGAAGGTCTATAGTTACCAAGCCTGCCTCTTCCAGTAACCAACCAGGGTTTAAGTAACGGCTGCTAAAAGCACAAGGGTCATCCATCTACTTTGCTTCTTCCTCTAGCAAGTCCCTTTTCAGATCTGCTGTGGTACAGATGCCCAAATCCGCTGACCAGGCACACTGAACACAGCTAATATCACCAGGAGCAGATTAATAGATCTGTTGTATTAGAAATTGTAGCAGATGGGCCAAAACACTCACAAACTTTGTATGTTTTCTGTGGGTTTACTGACATTACTATGCAAAAAAATATATATAGGGCATTTTTCTTTTTTTTTAATAAGCAGTTTATTCAGATAATGAATCCTCTGCAAGTCAATGAACCACACATTTTCATAGTGCAAAGGGTATCTGTCAGACTGCAGAAACACTGAAAAAAAAGTATGAATGGTCAATGTCTCCTCCTCCCCTCTATTCTGAGACCAACTTCAAGGCCTGCAGCCTCCATTAAGTGCTTTCTGCCACCGTTGAGGTAAGAATAAAGTAAGGAGATAAGGAAACATTGTCTAAGAGTAGTTCGAGAGTCTAAAAGATAAAAAACATGATTTAATGAGCTGAGTAAAAAGACTGTGCTTGCACAAGGAGCAGATCAACTGCAGAGAGAAAAGTCACAAAAGAAGTGGGAAAATGAGGTTACGAGAGGAAGAAAAAGCACTTGGTTGATTTGTTTTCTGTAACTTCCAGTCACAAGTCATTACAACCTAACTTCTCAGCATTTAAAATTAAAGAAAGGGCAGGCTTACCAGACATTTCAAAATATCTTTCAAGATTACCTAAAGCAGCTATTGCTGGGACTTTGAAAAAAAGTTTAAACCATGGATTAAGTGGTTCCAAAAGAAAAAGTCTTTCCCAAGACAAGCATGGTAAGAAAAGCTCCTATAAAAAGCTGCTGGCAACTGTAGCTCTGTCAATCACCTTAAGGATCTGTCAAAACACAGAAATTTATCTGAAGCAGGCTGGTGAAGGAGTTACACTTTCGTGTTTTGAAACAAACACATTTCAACTAAAGGCAACAGCTGCCTAATCTTGTTCAGAGCTGTGCATTCAAAAAGGTATCCCTTTTGCCTCAAGAAAGCCAGTGTCCAAACTGTGGGTGGAAGAGACAGCCAGACGGCACCGGGTGCTCCCAGGTCCCCCATTACGCAGAGCAACTGCAGGCAGAAAGACCAGGGAAACCTGTTACGCAGGAGCCAAAGCTCCAAAAGGACCTGTCCACAGCAAAACATGCGGGAATTTTGGAAATCATCCACAAGATCCACCAGAGTTGCTGTTAGCTGCTGCTGTCTTCAACAGGGCATTACAGCTTAGATGATGGGAACAACTTTCCCAATGTCATGGCTGCAAGCAGGAGGTCAGACCAGAGACCCACGGAGGTCTCTTCCCACAAAAATTATCTTATGATCCCACACATATTTGTCTGAAGACTATAGTGCAGAGAAGATAAGACAGCAGGTCCACAGTAATTTATCCTGAACTCTCTTTTCCTCTCTCCTCACTCCGGGTTAGCTTCTTGCCTTTGAAATGGCTCATTGTGGGCTCCTGTGTCAGAGCAAAGGCTGTGTGACCTCCCTGGTGCTGACCCACACCAGCTCAAATCACTGTGGCAGTGCAGATACAGAGGGGAGTTCAGTTCCTCTTAAGTATAAGGAGGGACTATAGTCCTGCAGTCAAATATCTGAAAACGGACCTGTGCCTTCCTCAATGAAGTGTAAACAGAAAGAAAAAGGCCAGTTAGGGACAGCACTGGCACAGATTGACTCAAGCACTTCCCATATCTATCCTAGTACGTCCCAGCAGTTGGTTTCTCAACTCGATTTTTCCCACACTGTTTGGCATCATGCCTTGCCTTAACCATCTCATGGTTTTAAGGATCAAAAACATGCCCTTTAGAAAACACATGGTCTGACTTCAAAGCATAGTATCACCATATCCATTCCAAGAGCCAGCTTTTGAAGGCTCAGCCCCAGCTAGCACCACACGCAGCCAGTGAAATTTCTGGAGCCATCAGGAGAGACAAGATGTCTTCGAAGGAGGTGGATTTTGTAGAAGCAGGTAGAGCAGAGCCAACAGAAGAACGATGATGCTGCAAGCAGTGAGGTAGGTAGGCTGAGAAGGGACAGGCTGTTAGGGGCACTTTATCAGACTGGTGTGATCCTGGCACAAAGCCATTGCTGGAGAAGATGACAAGAGCCTTCATGCTGGCACGAGCTTTGAAGCAGAGTTAGCATCGAGAAAAAGTCAGTCATGGATAAAGGTAAAAGCCACACTTGCTAAGTTCACAGAAAAAAAAAAATTCAAAAGGCAGGAAGCAAAAAGCCCTGAGGAATTCACTGCAATAGCTCAGTTTGTAAAGGAGAGTTACAGTATCCCAGCGCTGCAGTCTGGATAAGCCTGAGCTGGCTTTAATCTAGGAACTAAAGTCTCTTACTGCAGCAGCTCATCACAGGCTCCCTGAGAGGCAAGGGGAGTTAAACGCTGCTGAAAACCATAATTATTGCTGGAGTTGAAGAATGCAAACCATACCATACCTGAGCTGGCTACTTCAAAACTAGCTCAGATACATTTACATTCAGCTAAAACACATGCAGGAAAAATCAAGGAGCCCAAGGCTGAAAGAAACCTTAGTCATCTTGCAGAAGCACTGAGACCTGTGGTTTCAGGAAGGGAAAAGAAAGATACCCCACAAGATACCACTTTCCTTTCCCCCTCTGCTTTTCCAGGACAACAGTAGGTCACTTCTACAGATGTACTTCTGGGCATTGTCACAGAGAGAAGAACCTACTGACAAACCTGAAACGTGCTTCAGTAGAAGACGCAGAGTTGCCTTGAGGGGCAAATTTCATCTTTTCTTACCACAATTAGGAAAGAACAAGCCCGTGAGAAGCCATATACAGTACTAAAACCTACAGGTACTGTGACACAAGAATCACTATGTTGCAGTTGATTGAAAGAAACACCACATAAACCATGAGAGGCTCCAGTTCCTTTCTGTGCAATCACAGGTAGTGTTCCCATGTCATACACCAAGAGCGCAAGACCACAGACTGGGACAGTACGACATGTCTCCTCTTACACCTACTGACCCATTGGGCCCTGCTCTCAGTTTCTTACTTAACAACCAGAGCAAATAAAGTCAGGATAGACATCTATGAACTATTATGCATTTATGGCTCCAGAGTCAAGCCAAACACATATCTAAGTATCTGTGATTGCTAACTCACGACAGCTCTACTAAAGCCTTCAAAAAATTTATGCACGCAACTCATTCATGAAGCAGGCTGAGGACTGCCACAAAAAGTAATTACTATTGCCCAAGCGGTGAGAAAACAGGTAAAGCAAATCCAGGCAGGTTTTGAGCAAGAATTCTTTGCCTGTCTGCCTATTTACAGATTACCTCTCATTCACAGGTAACCTCCTATGTGTGTATTATTATATAAGGTTTAGCACTGTGAGAGCACCTAAGGACTTTAGCCCCAGCTCAGCACTGCAGGGCCCAGCACATCAATGTGACAGAGCCACTAAGTTCTCTGCCCCAAAACATTTGTGCTCTCAAACACAAGGCAAGGAACAATGTTTGGAACAAGCTTTCCAGCCTGCAGCCATCAAAGTGCCAGCCATCCCTGCTGCTCCAAAAGTTACCACCACAGGTGTCCTTGAAGAAGAGATAAGAGGAAAAGGTGCAGAGCAAATGCTGAGGCTTAGGGTAGCTGTCATAGATGATAAATTGTGAATTGTTTTAAGGGAGAGTGGTAAGTCCACAGCATACTGGTAGGGGAGCACAAGTGTAGGTATCTGCACATTCAGGTGTAAAATGCTGTGGTTGGCAAGGTCAAGGGTGTTCAGCTTGGGGTCTGCAGATCCCCAAGTGATCTGTGAACTCCTTTCCAAATGGTCCATAAAAAGATAAAAGCAAAAAGCACCAGTTACATTTGCTTTATTTTCATTGGAAACTCGGCAATCTGCAAACTAAAGAAGGGTGAGGATCATCACACTAATGGATTGTTACTCACAGGGAGAGGAGGCAGCATAAATCACCCAGGTCCTCAGGAACTGGAAATAGGTGTGCAAGCCAACAAACAAAAGTGTTCCCAGTATAAAAAGAAAGGAAAAACTGAAATAGTGTATCCCAGTTGTTAAATATTGTCCTAACTAGTGGGAAACGTTTTGTCAAAATTATTTCCTTTTTACTCCAGTCACTCATCACAAAAATCAGCACTGAAGACTGTAGCTCACTTTTCCTGCATCTCACCAGATGATTAGTGTCTAGTGGCTCCCAATAGACAGGATATGTTTCGGCCTTGCTCTCAACACAAAAACTGAAGAGACTGGAAAGACAGCACTGGGATTAATTCAAGTAACCACTGAAACCTGAAGCCCAATGATTATCTGAGAAGAAAAACTGAAAAGACTCATGTGCTGGCACACAGATAAATCTGCTTTCTCCCTTTAAGAACAAATATGTCACTGAATGAGACCAGTTATTGACAGAGAAAAGCAGAACAATGATAGATGTAGTGATTCTGACACGAAAACATTTTACAGCCATACTGCACTTGAAAGGCAGCCAAGAAGCAAGTCCCTACAGACCTTCCAACAGCTATTTGGCATCAGCTTCACTGAGAAGCTCTATCTGTACACCTCTAGCAAAGACAAACTAACAATAAAAAAGTACCTTGGAAACAAAACCAAAGACCTCGAATTAGTAAGAAATCTATAAACTAAAGGCTACAAGCTACTGTCATAAATAAAAAATGACAAGATTATAGCCACTAATTCCTACCCAAGGAAAGAAACCAGGATGATTGTAGGTCAAGTTGCCTACTTTTCATAACTATATCTCTATTGACAAAGTATTAATTAAGACTTCGCCTTCATACTTTTCTTGAAGTATTAATTAATACTTCCTCTTTGTACTTCTCCTGAAGGCACCTACAAAAGCTGGGTAAGCTCTTCTGCTATTTATTTCTCAGAGTACTGTATACACCAAAATAAAAATGCAAAGAATACTAATCTTGAATTCCCAAGCTTAATTCTCAAAGGACTCTGGGTTTAGACACAGATGACCCACTCTGCAATTAACCAGGAAGAGATTCCTCTGGCAAATCTCTTAACAACAGTCAGGCAAATACAAGAATATATGACATGCCTATATTAAAAAATGTGAGTCCCCCCGCCAGACTCAGACTTAACTTACTATAAGCACATGTGGGTATCTGTACCTTGTTGAATCAAGACCACTCAAAGTAATGGAAAACCTCTGTTCATACGGCACTTAAAACATTATATACACCCTCACACATAAGACTATATGAAGCAAGTCCAGCTGAAAATTGCCCTCAGCTTCCAGCAGGGAATGCTTAAGCACACAAAATTTCTTTGAGAAACAAAGAAAGTGAGAAAATTCCTTCCCCCTCTTATTTATTTTTAATAACCCCTTCTGCTAATAATGTCTACTACGCTAGATACTGTATTTGCTTTAAAATAGATCTTAAAATCCTGGTTTTTCAGCTGGTTAAACCACCTTGTGAACATGCGACTAATCAGGACATCCCCATGGCCCAGGTGAGTTACTGACTCCTCACAACCGGGCCAGGGCCACTCAGGTGATACCAGGCACCTGTAAACATCTGTTCAGGTTCATCCAGCTGTCCATAATTTTCTCCTCCTTTGAGCAATACAAACATTGAGTAAGGGACAGTCCACCAGGACCTCCTTCTACTCTCCTTCCCAGTGCTGTGGATGTTTCACCCTCTGCTTTGAGCTCTCAAGATTGCTCACATCAGCCTGGACCACCCCACTGGGCAGGGACTGCTCGCAAGGCCTTACCAGGAGTAGCAGGTATACCAAGTGGATGGAAATCTTCAGGTGGGTGCTGACCTACTCCTGACTTCACAAGCCAGAGCATCTCAATAGCACCCTCAGATTTAGCAATGTGTACAGGTTTCCCTGAGCAGAGACGGTGGAGACAAAAGAGGCCCTTCAGGGAAACCCAAAGAAAACACTCAGCTTTCTCTAAATGCCAGGTATTGTTATTTCATCTGTCAGTGAAAAGGGAACTTGTTTGGGCACTAGCCCTGCAATATGCACAAGCAGGAGAGCAAACATTAAATGCTGGTTTGCCGTAGTGGGAGTCAAGGGCATGGTCCAGTTCCACACACATTGAAGAGTGGCTGGAAGGCTCAAGGGCAGGCTGAGGACTACTAGCACCCGAAAACCACATCATGAATCCTTTGAGTAAAACACCTCCCCTAAAAGAACAGCAATTTAAAAATCAGAACCCCCCCCCCCCCAAAAAAAAACCAAAACCCCACCCCCAAAACTACAAAAAAGCCCCACCAAACATACAGAAGTTCACTGCAGCATCACATGGAGCTTACAGGACTTCAGCTACTTCTTTAGAATTCAAACACAATAAATTAACAGGCAATGATAAACCCTATTTATGTCAAGTTGATCTCTTTGTAAAAGGACATAAATAATAAACTGTATGCATTGCAATTGGCACAGAAGCAGGACTTTGTAACCTCATGCACCCAAGGATACTGTTGACACAAGGTAAGTAGACATGATATATTTATTAGGCCATTAAGTCTTTCTCCCAATGACCTGGAGAAAGGCTGCTGCATCCAGAAATCTATTTCTTCCATATTCTTTGCATATAGAAAGACACCCATGGATATTATGACTCAAGTGGAAAATACAACTATAATCTGAAAAAGTCAATATTAATTTGTTTTTCTTCTTCAGCTAAATGTTTCACTAGATTCGCGATAGGACTTTTATAAAGAACAAAAAAAGTCTCCATTTTTAAAAAAGAAATACTCATTTTATAGCCCCTCAATAATACCTAAGACTCTGCTGCCAAATCTCAAATACACTGACAGCACCCAGCTTGTTCTAATGCTAATAATACATTGCAAGTTTTACAGCCCCAGTGAAAACACAGTCCTTGCAGTTCTTCTCCTTCCCAGGAGCCTCTGTACACCCAGTGAGAGAAGACATTGCAGCACATGCAACTGCAAGGCAGCAGATAAACAGGAGTTACTGGAGCTGCAGTTACTGATGAGGATGGACACGGAAATGCAACTGCCCTGCTATCAATGCAGGAACTGAGACACTTGCTCAGCCACAGACCAGCCCCAGCAGGCACCTTTATTCGCCTTCTGCTGGCACGAGAAGGAGGAATCAGCCTGCCACATGGCCAGCCCAGTCCTACAGGCCACTGTGTTTTAGGCCATGTCATTGTGAAAGCCGTTGGGTGACCATGTAAGAGCCCACTGTGCTCTCTCAGTGGGATTCCCCATACCAGGGCCAGCAATGGGTCCTTCAGCATTCTCATCCTCCTCTGAAGACATGCACGAGCCAGAACATGTACCCTCTGAAGCACTAACAGTTGGTAAAAATTGCTTTAAAACTAAAGCTTCTGGAATATACCCAAACCAAGCTCTTTGGGTAGAAGCATTTTCCACAGTCACATGGTACAGATTTTGTAAAGAATCAAATCTGGAGTTGTTTTCCCAGAGTTTAAGTGAATTGGTTTGCAATTCTAAAAGAGCAATCTTTGATACACCTGCATGTCTCTTAATTAATTATCTGATAGTGGAATTCAAGGCTAAGCTAAAAGGCTGCTGTGTTTTACTCCAACTTCTGCTGTTTTGGTACCCCATCCTGTCCTCGTGTGGAAGAACAACAACAAAGTCTTGTGTTGGATTAGAAGTATATCCAGCTCCAAAAAATACACGACAGAAGTCATTACTCAGTGCATTAATTTAGTGCACAGAATAGTAACTTGCTTTCATAAGAAAACCAAAAATAGCTTAGTAAGTGCTGATGGTAATATTACACCATTGCTTTTCTGTTAAGAGAAAAAAAATGCTACTAGAAGAACCACTATTCAGATTCCCTGGGTAGTTATTGACCTTTGAACGTGCGATCAGTTGCTATTGTGGCTCAGAACAGGAGCCCAATTAAAGAAGGAGGCGTGAAGACCTGCTCAAATATCAACATGAAAACACTTTGTTTCATCAAAATATATGTGTTTGTACATTCTTTACATTCAGATACCTTTTATCACAGTTCTCAGGTGAAATCCCAAGTCATAAATAGAGGGATCAAGTATAGCAGACAGAAGAAGGCATGTTTACATATTAGGTGAAGGGATTTTATTCCAAGAATGTAATATCCTTAAAAATCTTTCCAGATCTGGCCCACCCAGGGAGCAGTTTCAATATCGGAAACCAGAGACTGCAATAACATTCCCAGCAGTCAACATCATTAGAAAATAATCAAAACATTTATGCTTTTGTATTTAAAACAAAGAAAAAGGTTTGGAGACAGCTTGAATTTTCAGAACCCTGTTAAAATTCTGTTATTGCAGAAAATTATTAAGAAGTTCCTTCCATCCTCACATTTCACAGCCACAGCTTCTGCAGGGGAAACCACCCTCTGGTCGCAGTTTTTATTTTCTCTGAACACTTCAGGTTTTCCTTGACTACTAAAAGAAAAGAGAAGCCTACCTATCATGTTTGCTGTAGCCAAGGGAAGGAGTGATGTTGCTTGGGAGGCAGCTTTTGATGCCAGGAGTTTTGGAGGACACCCAATCCATCTGGGTTGCACCTTTTCTGCTACACTCTCCAAAAGGACGTCTCAAATGCAGACAAGAATGTGGTAATGCTTTGGCACATCCTGTTGGGGGACAAGCTGTGATTCTCCAGGCCTGCAGAAAGGAGAATGGGTTTACCATCCAAAATCATGGCCCGAGGAAACAGCACCAGAATTGCTGGGAGAGAGCGCCAACTTTGTCATCATTCCCTTTACAAACGAGCTGAAACAAAAACCTGCCAGTCAAGCCCAGGGACAGCAGTGTCTTCAGACACAGCTGACCTTCCTAGAGCCCTTCTCTGTGCACCAAACGCACAACTCTCCAGGCTTGCGGTCTGGAGCACCTCTCTTTTGGAGACAGATTGAGAAGACTCTGGGGAGGCTTTCTAGTACCTTTCAGTACCTAAAGGAGGCCTGCAAGAGAGCGGAAAAAGGGACTTCACAAGGGCATGTAGTGATAGGACAAGGGAAAAGGCCTTAAACTGAGAGAGAGTAGGTTTAGAGCAGATACCAGGACAAAATTCTTCACTGTTAGGGTAGTGAGGCACTGGGTCAGGTTGTCAAAAGAAGCTGTGGGTGTCCCACCCCTGGAAATGCTTAAAGCCAGGCTGGATGGAGCTCTGAGCAATGTGGTCTAGTGGAAGGTCCCCTGCCCGTGGCACAGGGGGTGGAACGAGATTATTGTTAAGGCTCCTTCCAACTCAAGCCATTCTATGAATGAAAACTCATTTAAAGCAAAATTTTAAACTGTGGCAATACACGTAGAAGATGTGTACTTAGTCAACTAAAATCATCACAGTTTGATGCGTAAAATATTTAACAACATGCCTCTTACTAGCAAATTAGAAAGACAGGACAAAAAGGGAAACACAACTGAGTTTCCATGCCACAAAGCGGTAAAAATGAGCAGGCAGGATGGAGGTGCCTGTGACTAGCAGCTCCATGGTTGTCCATTGCATGGCCCCTGGACACCTCATTCACCTCAGTTTTCTTAAATCCAAAAATTACTACATTAAAAAGGAGAGTGGGACAGATGGAAAGATGATTTAGTGACTGGTCTGGTGGGACATGATGCTGGCAGCCCAGAAATCCATTTAAGCACTGGGAATAACACCTGACAAGGGCTTCATGCAGTGCACACCCACCACGCTGCTCCCTGGCAAAGACAAGGGCCCTTTGAGGAAGGGAACGAGGAACATTTAATTAAAGACCAGACCCTCATGCACAAACAAAGAGATGAAGAGAGTGAGAGACCACTTGCTTTGTCAAAGCCCCATGGCCAAGGGCTGCCCTGGGCCACCATGGTTCCCTTACAGCACTGCTGTTCACACAGAGCATACACTTAACTTGCAAGGCTGGATGACTTATCTGCCACCGGAAAAGATGCTTTCCTATACAATGGTGCTCTTTGTGGGGAGGAAGGAGGTGGGGAGACAGTACTAGCTGGCTATTAACCTTATAAATCCTTCCCTTGAGTTGCACAATGAATACCACAGATCTGTGTATTTGACTTTGCTTGTTCAAGAGAAGCTGCTTTGAGTGAAAAAATGAAATTAAATAGGCCGTATCTATCCTTCCTTTGTGTTTTTTTTACTTTCACAATACATTTTTGATGACTAGCACTAGCCTTGCAGGCCATCCACAGTTTTCTTTAAAGAGCAGAAAGCAATTCTGACTCTAAGACTTCATTCCCACAACACAAGCACAAACCACATACTGAGAAATCAGGCACTTTATATGCAGTCCATACTCATTTAGCTCTTGTCTCTGTCTCCCCAGCCTCTGAAAGCTGCTTTTACAAATTACATTAAAGGCCCAACCCAGCACTTGTGAGCAGCAAAGTTCTTCACTCTGAGTTGGGAGTAAATTCATAAGCACTTCAGCCTGGCCATAAGCTTACCCCTTTTTTTTTTTTTTCCCAGGCTGCAATAACCACTCCACAGATATAAAAAGTGCTTAGTGAATCTCTAACTGGCTCTAGATTGGAGTGGTCGAGAAGGAGAAAAAAAAATTGTACTTTAAATCCACAGAAGTTCCCATGGTAATACCACAAGGCATACAAAGGTGTAGCTGAGTGTGTGGTAAAGTCATTGGATGTTTTATTACTATGAAACCTACTGCTCCCTCACTGAAAAGAAATTTTCATTATATAAAGGAGATAATTGGGAGGAAAAAAAGGAACCCCTGTTTCCTAAATGTCTATAGATGAACAACATTTAATGTCCAACAGTCTACACTTCATGATAATCATCCACTAATGACTGAAAAACTTATTGTGAAAATTACCGAACCTAAACTGGTGGGGTGTTAATTTAATTTTTTGGTGGCGTGAGAGGATATGGCAGGGAGAGAAAAGAAAGGGAGCACTTAGCTCCAACTCCCAGCGCGGCAAAAAAAGTTTCCCCCCTACGCCTGGCCAAGCAGGAACAATGCACAACAGCCGGCCCTGCCGACTTTGCTGAATTATAACTCCTGCTAGTTAGTTTAATTATTGCACATACATTTCTTAAAACCTCCATCTGAACATCAGCTTCTAATTGGAGAAATTGCTCCGGGCATGGCCAAAGGGTTATTATAAAGTTTGGTCACTTCTTTTCAAGCAATCTCTACAAAAGGGCATGGCCCTTCTGCGAAGCTATGAAAACCTCTCAAAGATGCCCATTGTCCGTGACACAGAAATCAAGTGCAAGAGATACAGAAGGAAGTCTCATCCGGGAACACAAAAGGCGATGAAGATGTGAAAATGAGGTGTAACATCCTGCTACACTGACAGCACCTTGCACAGAAGAGCTGAAAGGGGGAAAAAAAATATCAGTTTCCAGGATGACAAATACTAGTGAGTGCAAATGGAAGGTGTGTCAAAAAAAGAAATCTTATTAAAATACTAACGCTCATTAAAGACTTAAGTTGCAAAAGCCTTGCAAAGTTATTAGAGAGCTTCCGAAGACAATGAATTTCATCACTGGACCTATAGATTTGCATAAGGCTTCCTTGACCCCTTAAATCAACATATTAAGCTGGTTCGGGGATTTTGTTTATTCAAAGACTGCTTATGTTTCCCAAAGTTTCTCCTTCAGCCAACTTACAAACCTCAATACACCCAACAATTTCCTAATATCCAAATAACTTTGATCACTGCAAAACTGGTCACTGAGCAAGCTTTTATGGCGTAACCATTCAGTTTAAGAAAACTGCCAGAGGAGCAAGTTTAAAAGTCACACATGAATCACTTCATCCCCCGTACCCTCCAGCCCTAAGATGTCAGTGCTACAAGCAAATTTCTCATGTGCTTCATATTCTTGCTGTATTTGATTGTAAGGTCCAATTTTGTAATTCAAATCTTCGGACACTGGAATCTCATGTGGATTTTAATCCATTCACTTTGTGGCTCAGGTACACCTGCACTGAGCACAACAGGACTGTCAAGTCCCTGTTAACTACAGATTATACTTCCATGAACTTTTCATTATCAAGCCAGGGTGAATTAAATGTGGGAAGACTATTCAGCAGTGAGTCTCTCCTGGTTTACAATTCCAGCAGCAGAAAACATGCTATGCACACCAGAGGTTTAGCATTCCCTCCTCCTCACCAGCTACTTTTTCCTCCAGTTATTATCTCCACAGACATCACAACCCATCAGAGCCAGGGCTCTGGACCACAATGAACAAGAAACACCAGCAGCATCAGCAGAGGTTTGAAAGTCAGGCTGCAGTTGTAATTTCCAGGTCACGTTAGCACTTAATATAGGGGAAGGGAAGTGTTATCCAAGGCTCTCAGCTACCTGTGCATGGAGGTTGTGCAGCTGAGGTGTCTGTCCCTTGTCCCATGCTAGACAGCAGCAGGAGGTTGGCATGCTCCCCCCACACCACCTTGGGGCAGGCAGCTGGTCATCCAGCTACTCCATCCCACCTGGACTCCAGGGGCAGGTGAGGTAGAAATCTGCCCCCACCTTTCTGCAAAGAGACAGCCAGCCAAGAACTGAGACAAGAACCAACCCAACAACTTATCACAACATTGTCCAGGTATTCCAATGGCCCTGGGGTGCAGAGAAAGACCACCTGTGTCAGTCCCACATGCATCCCCCCATTGCCCAGCCATGGCAAGCCCTATTCCCACCACAGCATGGGGACTACCAGCTGGACCAGAGCAAGAGAAAACAGCAGTGTCACCTTCATCAAAAACACTGTGCTACTTTTTCCCCTTGACCCCATCAGTTATTTATTAACAGGAGTAAAATATTACTATTCTGCAACTCCCAGCAGGCAGGTTTCCCTATCAGCCTAAGATACCAACCACTTTTGTTTTAAAGCTGAAAAGCATTGGGACTTTTTCCTTTTGTCTGTATGTTGTTCACTGCTTTAATGAAACAAAGTAGATAATAAAGTGTGAGAGAGTTCCTCAATAAGTCACAACCATTTACACATTAGGTACCTAATTATGTTGAAAATACAATTACATGCATTTAAGCAGATGCTCATGCCCACAGGACAAGCCCATTATTTTGACAATCCTTTAACTACCTAACTTTACAGTAAGTGCAAGTTGAATCTACTTAGATACAAGACCTGAATAATCAGTCTGGGAGTGAAAAAAAAAAAAAAAAAGCAGTGCAAAAAAATAAAAATCAATCTGTTCCTCCCATCATATTTAGCACAGCTAAGGCACTACTCAACAGGAAAGACTCCAACAGGTCCCTGATCTTCTTTCATAGCCTTTAATCAAATACTGAGAGGCATTTGCTATTTTTAAAATCAAATTAAAAACTCTGACTCCAGTCTTTTGTAAATTCGCAGCAAAGACAACCCCCCATGGAATGCATATTATTTACACACCAGTGAGCTTACTTATTAACGTGAACTTCTAGCAAAAGTTTTGTTTCCATATTTCAAGATAGGCCACAAAGACCTGTTTACATTCCTTGTGCAGCTTTAGTAAAGTCAAGGTCAGAATGCACCTTTCCACAGCTCTCCTGGGCAGCAGGCTGAGGAATGTCACCCAATAGGCAAGGTCCAGGAACACCTCAAAAATCCAACACTGACCCTGACACTCTATCATGTGACAGGACCAATTCAAAAGCTCTTCATCCTCCGTCCAACTGCCGCCAAAAATCCCAGATGAGCTAGGCTGAGCAGCTAGCACTAACCACTGCCCAACTTCTTCCCTTCTCCAGACAGTGGTGGACCACACAAAACTTTTCTATCACCAGAACAGGATTAAACACCTGCTCTGCAACACTGTCTTGTCATCTGAGGATCAGAGGAAAATTTGCTATTATGAGGAAAAAAGGTCCATCAGTTTATTTTTAACAAGGCAACTTGTCCTGACCTTCCCTCTCAGCACAGAAAATAATTATAATATTCCAGTAAGTCTGATAGGGAAACAGTGAGTGGCAGACAAGTATGTGACAACTCTGCAAGAGACAAGACTCCCAAAAACTAGAAATTACAGGAATCTGAATTGCTTGTTCGAAAGGACAAAGGCAACTAAAAACATTCCAAAGCCAGATTAAAGACAGGAAACTGGTAAACCTCGAATATTCCTGTTCTATTTTTTCAGGAACCTTACTCAACTAATTTTTTTAAAAGAAATGGAAACATCCTGTTTTAAGGGTCTGAAACTTCCAGCACAGAGAGAGCATCTCTAGTTTTGTGACCTGTTCATAGTGCCTGCTGCATAGGACATAGATGATATAGATTGTACATGAAGAAAAGACAGTTTGCCTCACCATCACTTCAGCAGCCATGGGAAGTAATTAAGCCAGCAATAAAGCAAATCCTCACAATTTTCCTTCTCTCTATAAGAGAAGCTGCATGCTCTGAGCTGTGATGAATGTTGAGTTGCCTCAAATACTAAGAAAAACTTCTGCTCTGTTGTTCTTCACAAAACCCCAGTATACTCACCAAATAACTTTATATCTTAGAGTTTGGGGGTGCTGCTGGAGAGGATGGGTTGGTTTTTTTGGCTTTGTTTGTTGGTTTTTTTCATGTCAAAATAAGTGCTGAAACATTTTTGCTCTCTGTGCTAGGATTCTTTCATTTCCGAAAGAAAATGCAGGATGAGGTGTGCTTTGTCCTAGGCCACTGTACGCTGATGGGATTCCCTTAGGGAATCACACTGTAACCTGAACCTTCAGCCCACCACGGCATAACAGACTTGCCGTTTTACAGCTCCAAAAATCACCTGCCTTGCACCGCTAAAAACTGTGTGTTACTCATCTCCTACTACTGCTTCTTGCTGTGAAAGACCCCTCGCAGCAACACTGGGACACAAGTTTGATCTAGCAAGTAGAGCCGAATATACAGTGAAATACTGTTTTAACACACCTGGAAATACTAAACCGAACTTTTAACTCCCGAGCCGAGCGGCCCCGGGAGCACGCCGCGGGCGGAGCCGGCCCGTAGGAGGCCAGCGGGCATTTCATCCTGCAGGGTAGGTATATTCCAATACTTCCAGTTTATGTTTCTACCCTCACCCACTCAAGGGAACGGGGGGACGCACCTCTCCAACCGACCCTATAGGCACGGCTCTCCCGGAGAACCCCACTGAGCCGCATCCCTGTAATGCCACCGCTCCCGTCCCGGCTCCCCCCTTTCGCGCACACCCACTTTCGGGAGCTAAAACCCCGCGGCGAGGAGGGCCCCCTTTTCCGCCCCCGCTCCCGGAGCCCACGGGGCACCTGGGGCGGGTGCCCCGGGGCAGCTCCGCGGACCCCGGCCCGGCGGCACCTACCCAGGCACTTGATGTGGAAGCCGCTGGGGGGCTTGAGGGAGCGGCGCGCCCAGCCCTGCCGCAGCACCTCCAGGTGCTCCTCCTTGCCCTGCACCAGCAGCCCCTGCTCGTCGATCCAGCCCAGGAAGAAGGTCTCGGCCACCGCCGCCGTGGCCCGCCGGTCCCAGAAGTGCTGCATGTTCTCCCGCTTGAAGTCCGCGAAGATCTCGTAGCCGATGCGGTGGCGGCCCAGCTCCGCCGCCGGCCCCGCACAGGCACCGGCACCAGCACCG
>VZRR01010014.1:229362-245369 GCA_013398015.1 Oreocharis arfaki | reverse complement strand
GCCCCCGGCACACCCCCGGCGCGGTCCGGTGCCGCCGGCGAGGCGGGGACGTGATCCCGCCGCTGCCTGTCCCGCAGCGAGTGGCGGCCTCTGTCTCCCGGCCGGGAAGTCCGCACGCCCTGCAACCTACCCCTCCCCGCCTCACGCTTCCCTGTCCCCGCACGGGAGCACCATTCCCAGAAAGAAAACGAGCCCAGTCGCTGTCCCGGCCGTTGGTTTAGGCTTCCAGGCACCATTCCCCCTCCCCACCTTCGGGAGACCGTCACCCTTACCTTCCACGAGTGAAGTACTAGGGCATTCCCCAGCCACATCCAGATTATCCCAGCAAGTCTTATAATTCCTTATGGTTTTGTTTCCTCCAGTGGCTTACACATCTGTAGGTAGCATACTCAGTGAGTGGCATCGGCCCTGCCACGTCCAAACGCCTTTCTCTTCACTTGCTGTAATCCTGTGGCACTTTCTGTCTTAGTGGTACTGGAATGTGACGGTGATGGACTAAGGGTGAGGTTCACTCCTAACTTCTGTAGCTTTTTTCCAGCGATTTAATATTTCGCCTCCTCTGTGTTCTGGATCACCAGCTGCCTGTGAGTCTCAAGGGAGAGCTCGGCAAAACTGAGCAAGGTGCAAGCAGAACTGGAGGGGTCCTTGCTGGCAGCGCAAGGCTGACAGCTGGGTTGTGCATCAAGGTGGTAGGTGGCTGCTGAGCTGCAGGTGCTGGCAGCAAGGTGCTGGTTACGCTTGTGAGAAGGCAGATTTAGGAACTTCACTCCTGTCTTCTGTAGGAACCCTCTAACCCACAGCCTAACTGAGGCACAATCCTGAGAACAGGCCTTGAGTTTCTGAATGGTCTGTAGCTGTTGGACACCTTGGTGGTGTGTGAACTGTGGGTGGCCTCAGCAGCAGCCCTCATCTTGCCCCAGGGAGCTGGGCACCGTGGCACTTGGGCCACGGGCAGTGAAGCATGAGAATGCACCAGAAAGGCAAATGACACAAAGAAGAAAACTACTGAAGAGAAGTGGGGACAAGGGCTGAGGCAGAAGAGAGGTGAGTGAGAGGAGACAGCAGGCAGCAGCCACTCTGCCAGGCAGCAGTGTGAGGGCTGCTACAGCCACAACACTCCATGTCATGCACAAATTACAATGCTTTACCTGTTGCTTCTGAGTTCACTCACGTCAACATCCCTTGACATATTTGGCCCCCTTAAACTATGACCAATTTGGTTCTAATCTCATTCAAATTCTCTCCAGCTGGTTTCACACAATTCCTTCTCTGGGTCTCATCCAGTGCTGTCACTGTATTGAGGAAGGTCAAATTTACCAGTACCCCAAAGAGTTTTACAAGGAAATAACTTGTATGAAACCCGCTTTGACAAAGGGGAAATCAGAGGTTAGATAAATTATCCAGAAACACTGTCAGTCATTTTGAGCCAGGAGCAGAGAGTATTAATACTCAGTTTGAAAATTTCTATCCCTTCCCAATCTCCAGCACAGCAAGATCTCAAGAGGCCCCTCACCACAGCCAGGAATAGTTTTAATGTTGCCTCTGTCAGGATTTCAAAGGGGCTCTTTTATTAAGCTTTGCAAGGGGACCCCCTGGCATCCTCATTGTCCTCCAAACTGCTTCCCAAAGTTCATCTGAGCCACTGGTTGTCTGTTGAAAGAGCCAGTCTTAGTGTGTTGAAACTACTGTCATGATCTTGTCATATTCATATTATTCTTACCTTGTGCCTTCCTCCTCTGCATTATATCAGCCTTTTATCTTGCCCATCACACTTGGATTTCAGTTCTCTGGGCAGGGCTCACCTTTGTGTTGCCTTTATGTGGAGCACATCACACTGACATCTCAACTGCTGATCAGAGTCACTAGGTAACTTCAGGGTTTGGACGTGTTTTCATTTCTATTCCTGCCTGCAAGAACAAATGAGCCAAATTAAGCCCTTTGACTGTTTTTAGGCTTTTGCACAAGATACATCCTGAACACTTAGATGTGGAGCCCCACACTTTGCCTACAGCCCCCAAAATCCCAAGTGCCAGCCAAATCTGTGATCCTTCTGCTGCCTCTGGCATAAACGCATGCTCAGTGTGGCATGCCCGTCAGCCTTTGGTCATGGCATCAGCGTTGCTCCCTCCATTAGCTGAGCTCTTTTTCCCTTCAATACTGATTTCTGAAGCAATTGGTGTGGTGAAACATGCCACACAGTCCTTTTCCTCCTCCTTGCAGTAATGTTTGTGGGCTGTCAACCTCTTCCCTACCCCTGGCTCGCTCTCCTATAAAGGCTAGTCCTCAACCTGCTAATCCTCTCCCACCCTGCTTTCAACACCTTTTCCCTCACGCCACTTCAGGCCTCTGTGCTCGCAGGCTGGCCCTTCCTCCCTCCCTCTCCTTTTCAGCATGCTGCCCCTCTCTGCAGCTTGCACGTAAGTACTGTCACACAAGTGTGATGACAAGGCAGTGGAAGAGGGCATGCAGTAATTTGTCCAACTCTTGTCAGATGAAGCTGTGGCACAAACTAAAATACGCTGTGAGCTAGGGGTTAGCTGCTGTCCCCACAGAAGCCAGTGCCGGGATTGCCTAAGCGAGATCTCGAGGGCCTGGTTAAGAAATGCCCATTGTTTCAAGGGCCAGGGGAGAGGCCGTGGACAACAAATATGTAACTGAGTAAATTGTTCATCATTTATTACTTCCCTTTATTTCCCCATCTCTTTATTGAGTCAAACATTTTTTATCCCCAGAATTTGGGGGGGTTGGTTTACTTTTGTTTGCATTTTGTTGCTTGTGGGTTTGGTGTGGAGTAGCATCTCTTTCCTTTTCAATCACTCGCTTCAAGAGACTTCTTCCAAACAATCAACATCTATAGCCAGACTAAAGCCCATCTGGTATTTCCCAGTAGGAATGTAAGTGAGAAGACAGCCTACAATCTTCTTATGGCCAAATTATGAAAGCGGGTGAAGTGGAACTCCTAAGTGCCTCTGAAATGTTTGGAAAGGCAGAAGTTTACACTGCTAGCAGGATGAAACCCCTGAAGATATGGACACATCTCTTTGAAATACATCAGTGGTGCAGAAGGTCTGCAGCAAATGGTGTTGTTCATTCTGGCTGGGAGCAGAAAGACAAACAAACCTGACAGAGCTGTGTTCTCTGGCTGTCTGTACTGACCCATAGCTCAGGAGTGGCATCTCTGCTGCAAATATTGCCTCATTAAAAGCTCTCTGGGAAAAGGGTATTCCCCCAGAATTCATCCAAAGTCACAGAACGGAAAAGAAAGGCTGAGGTGGAATATATAGTGTTTGTGCATCCCTGGCTTGTACATAATAAGGCAAGTTCCACAATTTCACAGCCTATGCAGTATGCAGTATGAAGTGATCTGATTCAGATGCAGTACTCAGGCACTAAGTCAGCAAGTGCCTCCCAGGAAAGGTTTTGACTGACTGTTTCCTAACAGAAAATTATTTTTAAATCTCTCCAATCATTTTATAGAAGAAGAAATTATACCTTCCCTCCCACTGTCCATCCAGTGCTGCCTCCTGTCCAGACAGTCCTGGATACTTCCCAGCACAGTTGCCTCACTCCTGGGAAGAAGCTGCTCTTATCATTATGCGGGTTTTTAGGTGGTTGAAGTGTGTTTAGCACAAAACTGCCAGCTACAGGATGGTCTTTTAAGATATTTCTGGCAGGACATTTTTTTGAACATACCTGCATGTATTCCCATGTGGAAGGCTGACTGAAGCTTGAAACTCACCCTGGCAGTGCAGAGTAGCACAGCTCAGTGAGACTGCTGTCATCAGAAATGGCACTGGCTGCAGGTCTAACGAGACCAGAGCTTACAGACCTCAATAACAAATTTTGAGAAGTGTTACACCTTCCTCCTGCCCCATTCGAGACCTACATGAGCCTGGCTAGACTTTCCTGGACATAGAGTCAATGTAAACTGGGTCTGGTTTTGCTGCTGCAGGTGTGCAGGAGAAGGGCCAGCAGCAGGTATGCTGGTAACACACCGGCTGGACACTGCTCTTTTTGTCATACTGTGAGAAAAACCAGGAGCAATCTTAGAAGAGTGGATGCTCTAAAAGAACAGGTCGTGAAGAGTGGTGGGGACTTGCACCTAAGGCAAGCAAGATGGTGGAAGGGGCACACTAGTAGCTGTTCCTTAAAACTCTTCTCAGAAATGTGGCACCCTTTGCAAGTAAATATAGCTCTGCATTCACCTAGTTTGCATCACATGATGACACTTGCTTGCCACCAAGAATTCCTAAAACACTACCTAGTTTAGCTTCGCTCTTATGTTTTGGCAATCAGTTTTTGTAATACAGGGATAATAATACTTCTCACATTTGCAAAGTCCCTTGAGGCCTGCTATTAAAAATCAGGAATGGCTGTTTGACTGTCTCTGCTCTGGTAGGAGCCAAGTACTTCTGTGCTCAGTCCTGTCCTGCCATCCTCCAGCAAGAAGCCCTGCTCAGAAATCCTTGCTCAGACAGTGTTCTCAGTGAAGTCAATGGGAGTTTCCCGCATGAAGAGTGATGAGCTGGGTCCAAACTAAACACCCAACTAATAAACAGAGCAGGAAACAGCTGACTGCATCATTTTTAAGCTCTGTGCTTTTACCTGACTCAGACATGATGGCATCAAGAAGGATCCTGGGGGCAGGATGCGACCCAAGAGAGGAGAGGAGAGCCCAAGTTATAGGCAGGTGTGCCTGTCTTCCTCTTCAGGAAAATCTTTGGCAGCAGTATTAAACCTTTGCAGCTAGGTGAGTGCTGCTTGGATAGGTGAGCTGGTAGGTAGGGTATGATCTATTGTCTGCTTAACAATAGCCTACACATACTGGGGAAGTTACAACTGACTAGAAGGAAAATCACTTCCCAGCAGACACTGGAAACAAGTTCCCACTTTACTCACAGAACACGTGCCATACAGGGTACAGGTTTCTCACACTGAAATTCAGGTGCCTATGTTTAGACATGTAAATAACACAGACCTAAAACACCTGGATCGGAAAGCCCTTGAATTTTACTTATGTATGAATTTGCAAAGAGGGAAACAAGACTTACAGATGTTTTTGAAGCAAAAAAAATGTTGTGCAGCTTACAACAGCAGTGTGGGTAAAAGGGGCCAGAATAGGTTCCCTGCATGGGAAATTCTTGACTGTGAAATAATAGAGGCAAGATAAGGGTATGTTTATATCTTGACTTTCTAAATATATTTTCCAGGGATGTTTTTTATGTGCCTTCCAATCTATACTTGTCTCTTACCTGCTACTGTATTGATGATTGCTTTTGGCCAGATTACAGTCAGACCCTAAGGTAGGGGCTTAGATGATGTATTTGACCAAGATAGAATTTATTTCAAAGTCTGCAACTGTATTCTACATAAAGGACTCAATACTTGCAGAAAATATGCAATTTTACTTATGGAAATGGCACACCAGTTTGCCTTCAAAAATATCTGCTTGTCACGTTGCCTTGCAAGAACTACTGAAAATACACTGAGGCAGCTCAGGCACTGACATGCAAAAAAGAACTAGGGTTTGTTTTTATGATTCCCCTACCAGTAATGGAAAGCGCTTGTGAATGAAACGGCCATTAATTTTCATGAGTGCTCTGGAAGAAAGAGCAATAAAATCTATTTCTCCACTGTTTTTCATATTTCATTTTACAGCCCATGGCCTGAGCCAGCCTAGCAAAGGCATGTGGTTGATCTCATATTGCCAAAATATTGACTCCGAAGTCAGACCAAGGAGATCAGAAGTTCTTCCTCAGCCTTGGCATTTTAATCTGAAATTTCTCTGCTTTGAATAGAATGCTTTCCTCCTGCAGTCCCTTCTCATGTAGTACAAGGCAAGTCCTGTAGGTGCTGGGGGCAGTGCAAAACTTCACTCAGTAGAAAAAATTCCAGTGAGATACCTATACCCCTACGATTACGCAAATGTAAATGGCGTACATAGGTGAAGTGAGGTAAAGGGAAATCCTTGTTCATGTAACATGCACAGCCAAGAGCTCCAACCCATACTGGCTCAATTTTCCTGTAGGGACCCCATTAGACTGTGGGCCAAAATGAGAGGGTGATGACCTGTGACTCCACACTTTCATTTGGGAAGTACATCTTGTGCCTAAGCAAGTAAGCAAGGTAGGCAGAGCTGACAGCTTCTAAATGAACAGTTAAGTGAATTCTTCTACCTTCCAGAAGAATTTAATGAGGGGCTGCTATTACAATGCCCACCTGGGGGAAAAAAAATTAAAACGGGATTGTGTCACAAGGCACTCTGCAGGCAGGCTGATCCGCACACAGGGTGAGAGAACCAGAGGTGGGCATGGCTTTGTAAGCAGCCTTTTCTCTGCCCTGGCAGCAGAACTGCGGGTGACTAGCAGACATCAGTCTGAGCTGAACAGCTCTGATGTGAGCTTGAAAAGGATAGGAATACCGTGTCTCTAGCTCAAACTGGAGCTATAGGGAACTGCATTGGTGGGAACCATACAGTCCATCCCTGCAGGTAGAGGTGAGGGACCTTCACTGCTGCCCACTGGCATGGGGGAAGCTGGCACGAAGTCCTTGAAGGACAAGTTGGTGCATGTTGGCTTCTCTGAGAATCCCTCGGTGGCACAAATCTGGGGAGGCTTTCCCAGATCACTGGATGGGAAAGCTCTATGGTCATTTGTCTTGCCAATTTTTGGATAGCAGCTTCTTCTTTCTGAGTGGGGAAAGGGAAAGCAACCAGTGTTGCTGCTTTTGGGTAAAGGAATACCGTGATTTTGCCTTGCTCTTCAGCCAGGCAGGCAGACACCCATACTGATACACAGCACAGGGATACAATTTGTCAAGATATAAGGCAGCTCCACCTGTGCCACACCATTCTTGCTCTTCCTGCCGGGAAGCACAGGCTGAATGATGGGCTTGCTCTCTGTACCCAGCCTGTGACATCTTTCCACTTCCTGTGCACTGATCCACCAACCATGACTGAGTTCAGGAAATGTGACCCAGCCGTACAGCCTCCTCTGGGCCCCCCTAAACCAAGGGCATACCTTTCCAATCCACAGAGCTTTGCAGGGAGATGATTTCTGCAGTCAAACATAGGAAAATGCCTGTGGGAAGGGGGACTAACCCCTGCCACAGTCTTTGCAGGTAGGGAAAGGCCGTAGGCAGCAAAGAATATTGGATAACATGCCCACCTTGGGTTTTAATTCTCTGCTTTTCTTGCTTTTCCAGCCACTACCAACCTATCAGCATGCTTTTAACTCATCTGTACCTTTTCTTGATCAGAATACCAATTTTTGGTGTTTCCTCGCTTGATACAGATGCCTCTGAAAAAGAACAAAGTATCCCTGAGAAATAAATTACCATCATGTTTGGGGGTTTTTTTCTCTTTTTCCTTTTTTCAGAAATTTCTTACCCAGTTTGCTCAATTCAGTAACCTTGTCCCTTTTCACTTCACTTCAGGCCTTAAGTTGCTTGCCCTTGATGAGCTAGTTCAGTCAAAGCCATGCTTGGTTTACAAATATGAATCTAACGGGTACCTTATAGCTGCCTACAATAAACAACTACTACTTTTAAAAACAGACCAACATCAGTTACATTGTGCTGTGAAACATTCCCTTTTGCTCTTTTAACTGGTGAAGGGTGGTGGAATAGCCCAGCAAAAGCTCATGTGCACAGGGAAGGAGGTAACAGACACCTTCTCCAACAGGACCTGTCACAGCTCTTCCAGCAGCAGTTTTGTGCCCGTCGGGTGAGTGCCAAGAGCTGGCACACATTCAGGTTACAGTGTCGGCCAGCCATCGGCTACCTTCTTCACTCCTCCATCATTTTCATTTCACTCAGAGCAAAGAGACAAATATGAAGGCTGATGGGCTAGATGCTCACCTTTAGGTCCCCTTCGGCAACAAGGAATTAGTGAAAGGGGTGGTGGGGTGGATGTAAGAGAATTTATTCCTGGTTTAATAGCCCTTCATTATAGCTAAGCCTTTTGCGTAAACACCAATTTGGCTCCCATCTCCTGAACACTGCTCCCTGGTATTAGACCTTTTATAATAGCTGTAATTACAGTTGCAAGCTCTGCTTTTATTTTATGGGAGCCGAGGTAAACCTGCCTGATGTCCCAAGTGTTGATGCCCAAGTACAGCCATGTCTGTGAGGCAGTGTCTCCCAGCAGTGGGATCTAATGGGTGAGTCACAGCAAAGACCTGCCAGTTTCCCCACTAGCCCTGCCTGCTCTCAGGACTGATCTCTCTTGCAGGTAATTTTAGGCAGCCACCGTGCTACTCTCCTGCCTCTTCTCTTTGCCTTGGCTTGTCAGGATTAGACAGTTTAACCAACGACCCCACTTGTCATCAATCTCAATATTGAGTGCACCAAGATAATACAGGCACTTCTCTTCTCTGTGAAGACAGGCATTTATGAACTATTTGTGAAACCATTTTAGCTAAAGAAGATAGACAGCTCTATTTCGTGCCTAATATTGTCTGACAGGTGTGGACACACCCTGGGATGACTTTCTTGTCATCCTGACTAGAAGGTCAAGAGTCTACATTTGACACAGAGTATTGCCTTTGGCATGCCAACAAAAAAAAATGAAAACACAGCAGCATCCAGAAAAAAACCAACAAACCCCTCTGTAAAACAGATGTGTCAGATTTAACATTTCCCAGAGCTTAATTCCTTTTAAGTTTTGTAGCTCCTCTTTGAAGATTATTCATAGACCCAACACCAGGCTAAACCAGAAAGTTTAGCTTTTGTTCTTCTCTTAAGCCATTACCGGCTTACTGTTTTAAACGTCTCAGGCATGGTGGGCAGTGTCTCTCCTCTCCCCTCCCTCCATTTTCATGCTTTCCCTGAGGACCTCTATGCAATACCACCATGCCATCCCCAGAATGCAGCTGAGATGCACTGTAGAAGAAGAAAGGTGGGGGGTGATCTCAGTCACACTGTAGTGCTGTGGCTCTGGGGGGAGATCCCAGTCCCACCAGGTTGAGAAGGTTGAACTCAGAAAGGAAAGTTCACTGAAAGCTCAAGAGCTCTACGGTGGGACCATAAGACATATCAGGTTATAGTCTAAGCTCTCCTGGGTTATTTCTTTGCCAATGCACATTTCAGCAACTAAATCTGAGCCCACTCTGTTGGCAAACGTCAGACCCAGAAGAAAACAGTTTCCTGCAAAGGTAATAAAGATGACTCCTATAAATGAATTTTGTCTTGGTTTTGAAATGAGGTTCCCTGTATTTTTACAAAAATGGACATATCACTGCTTCATATTTCTGCAGAAGAGAGTTTCATGTCAGTAGCCAAGAATCAGATAATTTCTTTGCAAGGAAGAGGTGGGAATGAGTAGTTTTTACCATGGATTTTATGGGAAGAGCTTTGCCAGGATATGAGGTAAATTTAGAAAAAAACTCCTTAGGCTTTTCCTTCTCCTTGCCATAGGAAATGCTGCAAGTTGTAGATCCCAACAGCCACCTTTTGTACTACTGCTTCTACACGCTGAAAGGGCACATTCAGAGATGTTGCAGCAACCAGCTGTGGTTAACCCGTACTTGACTTTGTGACCCTTTTTGAGGCCAGCCTACTGCTGCTTTCAAAGGCTGGATGGTTTCCAGGAGGATTGCACCAATGCAGGCATTGGAAGGGGGGACGGTGAGAAGAAATCTTAGGGTTTCCTTGCTTCCTGTTTAGCTCACACTAACTCGTGGTACAAAACACTTGAGGCAGTGTACCTGGAAAGACCCCTATGGAGAACAGAGCTGGAGGTAGCCCTGCTCCAGCTGACTGGTGGCTGTGGCAATCCTGCTTCAGCAGGTGCCACTGGATGGTGCTATATGGAGGGGAGCTGGAACAGTTGGGTTTGCTGCTAATCTGAGTCTCAGCAGCTTTTGTTTCCAAACTTGATCTTTTTGACATGCAGAGCAACGTGCATGGAGTCTGTGGGCATCTGCGGGGCTCGGGCAGAGAGTCCTGCGTCTTGCCCCACGTCCTTAGCTGTGGGCAGCCTTGGGGGAAACCTGAAAACACAAAAGAGTATGGCTGGCAGCAGAACATCAACAGGAGCACCCGGCAGGCACTGAAAACCAAGGATGGAAGTTCATTTGAGAATGTCCTGGTAGATCCACTGCTCCACCAGTGCTGGTTTAGGTAGTCCTAGGAGCTTAGCTTCCATTCCAATAACTTCCTCTTCTCCAGGGCCAAAGGATAAGAAGGGGAGGAGGGAGGTGGTACCCAGGCCAGGGTAAAGAAGGAATGGCTGGATCATCCCTTCTCGAGAGGATCACAGCCCCAAGTAAGACTTCTTCAGGCTCCAAAGCAGGCAGCAGTACTTCACAGTCAGGAGTCATCATTACTCCTGGACTAGCTCCTCAGGACCCCTTGCCTAGTCCTCTTTCCATGGCCTGTTGGGTTTTTCTTTCATGCTGTTTAACCATTACGTACCCCAGCACTCAGTTTTACCCTGTTTCAATCTTTCAACCAAACCAGTCTTCCTTCCAGCCTGTGGGGACAGGGTAGAGGAAACTCCAAGAGCTCCTAATCGTGGTTTGCAGGAGACAGTCATTGGTTTTACAGCTTAAGAAGGCAGGTTGCTTCCAGTACAGTCATGCAGTAGAGTTCAAACAGCCAGCATTTGTAGATCTCCTCACATGGATAAAGTAATAAAACATCAAATTAATTTACCTAGAAATAGGACAGCAATCACAAGCCAAAGTTCACCACAATGATTTGCATTACAGTAACAAACACAAAGCTTAATCATAGCTGTACATCTCTATTTCTCTTCAGAAAATACTATGCCCTCTGCTCATCATGGATAGCTCATAAGTGATCATGCATGTGACTAATGCTTGTTTTCCCCTAGCAATTAAACCCCCCGTAAATCCCACGTGCTCTGCTCAGCAGTGCAGGTTTCGTCTCATGGAGTAACCATGGCACAAAGAACATCATGCCAGATTCCCCCAGGGGCAAATGGGCACAGCTGCTTTCCAGTCAGTGGAGCAATATCAGGTTGCTCCGGAAAAAAGTACGACCTCTTAGGGAAATGTAACTAACCCAGGAATTAGAAAAACATTTCTGTAAAAATTAGCTGGTGTACACAGTAGTATCTGGCTGAGGGGATAAGAGCATTCCTCTCTCACTACCTAAAAATGTCTTCATTGAATTCATTAATCATTCTTATCAGCATCCTTTTTGTTCCTAGGCTAGAAGAGTACTTGAAATAAAAGTTTCTCAAGCCCAAATCCACTCCTAGCGATGAGTATCTTTGAGGTCATAAATTAATGCAAGCTATTGTTATGCTACCCACATGAAAGTCTTCAGTGGAAGAGCAGTGACCCCAAGAGAGAGAGATTTCACTAAAGATAACTTTTGTCTGACCTCACTACAACCTCCTAGCCAGGTAAATATCTTATAAACAGGTGATTTTGTAGCAGATAGAGAAGAATTGCCCTTTTTTTTGTTGTTATAAAGAGGCTGGTGCTTGAAAACTGGACTAAAATATCTTTATTTTGCTTTATAACCTCCTACTGTTGGTCCACAGAGAAGCCATTGTATGGAAAACCAAATAAGGAGCATTCTGATATCTTTGAGGACATTTCTATTTTCCTTCCCTCTGTAATTATCATGTATGTTTTGATATTTATTATAACAAGTGTTTGCACAGTCACTTGCAGACTATTTTGAGAAAGCAATCCATTATTGAGCACATATGTCCCAGTACTAAGCTTCCAGGAGATGCTGAGATGGGATTCCTTGACATCAGTTACAAAACAGAGGATGTATGTATCTATCTATCTGTATGTGTACGTATGTGCTTAAGCTTAGAGCTGGCGACTCTGGAGGGACAAAGTACTGGCTGCTGTAGAGCAGCTCCATGGTTTTGTTTACATTTTAGGGCTGGAGCAGGCACTTGGAATGCCCCTAGCTGAGGGTGCAAAACAGCCACCCCTACCTGTACTGCTCACAAAAACAGGTGTCAAGAAAATTTCTATTATGGCATCATACAATCAAATGGTGAAGAAAAATCAGGCTAAGCTCATCCCAAGCTGAAGGCTATTGGAATGTCGTCTTTGTGGGATAGGGAACTGAAATATATGGGGTTTTATCCTCATTTGGGTATTCATTGTTGTTTTACTGGAATTTACTTATTTCACTGGCATACATAGGTATTAGTATGCATATATAAAAGCTATACAAACCAGATTCAACATATTTCAGCTAATTTCTTATTAAAATTGTTTGGGAAATGAGTAGTTTAAATACTGGTTAGGAAAAAAAAATCAAGTATAAAAAAAATTTACAAGTTCAAGATTTACCCTTACCTACTTTAAAATATTAAAACCCCCACAGTAATTGCTAAAGAGTACAGATAAGACAGAAAAGCTAAACTTTTGTATGCAAAATGATTTATGTGGAGAAAGTATGTGCATGCTCTAAAGTAAAAACACTGTTGGAGGAGGAACAGTTAGACTTTTAGAATGATTAATTGAAACTTCAGCCTTAAGGTCAGTTTTGAATGTCCTAATGGAATCAGATACTTCTTAGCAACTCCTAAAAGCAGGCAAAAGTGTCAGCTACATGTTTGAATTTACTTTCGAGGGATAAATTTCTGACTCTCAGATCTTCCCATCCCACTGGCAAGTTGAGACGATGGTAACCAGCATGCATAGTTAACATAGTTTTGCATTGATACAACACATCCTACAAGCATGGCCATACAAACTTGAATGCCTTTGCACAGTAACATGCTCCTCAGCAAATTATGTAGAGGTATAGCAAGGAAATTTGACATAATTTTCCTGAAAAAAACTAGAATAAAATATTTACATTTTTTTCAGGTGAGGGAATTAATATTGTTTTGGATAAATATTGGGGGTATTTTAAACTTCTATTTAAATACAGAAATGTCTGGGTTTACTTCTCCAACACTTGCCATCTCTTTGGCAGAAAAACACTGAGACCTGTAGTTTCCTAAAATCCGGTTCATTCCTATTATTATTTGCAACATGTATTCCTTACCTACCCCAAATGAAAACTGAGCTTTGCAAAGACTGCTGTCCCCACACCTCATCCTGCTGCGCTGCCCAGTCACAGCATCCACCACTCTGTTTGGGGTAAATGAAGACAAGTATCAGAGCTGTGCAAAGATTGGAAACTTCCCTGAGTCCGGCACCATGCCCAGGTATTCCTACAGCAAAAGTGTGCATATGCATGTTCCCATGTGGGACAATGCCAAGCAGTATTCTCTCCTAGTCCGAGGCTGAGGGAGCTATCTCACAGCAGGCTTTAATCATCCACAGGCACAATCTCACAGGAGGTTCCAACATGAGCTGCTGTAGAAACAAAGTAAGGGTTATCCCAGGAGTACTCTGCCCCGATCAAGCAGAAAGCTAGGGGATGTCTGGCATCCAAGGTGCTAAGGAAGTTCCAGCCATAGAGCTCTGGGGCCCTGGAAAGGCAGAGAACAGTTAGTTCCCTAAATGCAGAAATGAGAGTTCATTCTAGAGGAAATTTGCAGAACTTTTTGAGAAAAAAAAAGTATTGAGAAATACAATAACATATGGACATCAAACGGAAGGTCCCAGTGCCCTCTGGAAGCCAGCACCTATTTGCACAGGCAAGTAAGCAAGTGGGAAGGCCACTGCCTGTGAAGGGAACCTTCAAACAATCTTCTTGAAAAGCAGTGAGCTCGCTCCTGTTGAGCCCCCTCTGGCAGCAAGGGGTAGGGCAGCGAGTCACATTCAGCATGGAGGACATTCTCGCCAGTAGAGAGAGATCGCTGATAGCCAAAAGCAGAGCAGAACAGCTGGGGTAAGTTTTGACCAGTTTGCGTAAGTCGGGATGAGTCTGTATCTGTGTTATCTGAAGTCAGCTCTGTGGTTTTTTACAAGCAGACAGGTGTAGCCTGGCTACATGCTAGCCCTTAAACCTAGCAGGATTAAACAGGTTCTAGGTGGCATCTAACACTTCTGCTAGGTTTCTTAATCTCTAGGGTTTACTCCAGCAGAAACCTCAAAGCAGATGGAACTACTTTTCTCCTTATCTAATTCTATCAGACTATAATACCCAGAACCATCCCTGTAGAGAGCTCTAAAGAACCTACTCTCTGAAATTATTTTATGCATTATATAACCTAATTTTCTGGACTTTATGCACAATGATTAATCGGGATATGCACTATTTTTTATTGACAACACAACTCACTTTACAGCTACTCAACAACCATCTTCCTGGTGAGGTTAGAAATGTTATAATCATCAATTATTTTACAACCCAGTGTGGCAGGGCAATAGGACAAAGCTACTAGGCCAGCAGGAGCTGCCTCAGTAGCCCATTAAGCCAAGTGTCTGTCAGGGCACACCTGATACACTGAAAGCTGAGAGATACAAAGCACTCTGCATGGTCATCCTGAATCTGAGAGAGCTGAACACAGTCACAAGTCCTGCACAGTTCCCTATCTTCCACTTCAGTTAACCAGGTAGCATGCGTAATCCTTGGAATACAGCAGAGATTGCTCCTCTTAGCGCTAAAAGTCTCTTGTCAAAACCATCCCTGGAGGAGGACTCAGAAGGTACTTTGGTGTAAGATACCCATGTTCACTGTCGCTCTCCTTTAGCCTAACTTCTCCCCTGAAAAGACATGAAGGAGCAGGAGCTCATTGTTTTTAGAAAAAAAAACAGAGGAGGTTTAAAGAATGATATGGGGTTTTTTCCTTCTTCCTACTTTAAACACAGTAACCTCAAACCTGAAGGAGGGTCCTGGAAGAAGTATTCTTATCCCCAGGGACTTCTAATCTCCCAGGTGAAGGCAGAGAAAGCATGAAGAGAAACACCTTGTTCATTAGGACATGCAAAAGGGAAGCTGGTAGAACATCAAACTACTCTGTAAATCAACAACCTGAGAATACTCTGTGCAAGACCCTAAAAATGAATCTGAAATTAAAATTTTCCATTTAAACCTCCACTTCTCTTTAACTTCTTAGCACTAGAGTTTAGTAGGTGGAAGCAATGAAGAAGGAATAGAGTACTTTCTCCACTCCAGACTTCACTGTAGGCCAGATCAGAGATGATGAGAAAAGTTCTTCTCTTCCCAAGCATGGAGATGGGACAAGTTCTTCCCTTCTCATGCACCAAGTAGCATAAAAGGGGAGGAAATGACAGTTCTAGGGCTAGGTCTCCAGCTCAGTAGCAGTTTGAACATGTTCATCTCAATCTTTTTTCCCTGAAAGCTATTTTTAAACTACTCTAGAAGTAGCTTCTGTTTTCTTCGATACTTAAGTAGTTCCAATTAAAATAGACTATATTTATGTAGTATACATTGAAGTGTGAATGGTGCTCATCAAAATACAGCAAATAAGAAAAAAATTGCACTTACACTGAAATATATGCGAGTATATCTCCTTAAGACTTCCAAAAGGATTTGGGTTATGAATCACAAACATTCCCCTCAGCATTAGAATCTTATGAGTCAGATGGTTATCATTAATCACTTCTTGAGCATTTTTAACAAGGCGGTTCCTGCTTGCTGCATGTTTTCATTCACATCAGTCATTTACATAGCATAAAAGGTGTGCCTAGCACTTTAGAGACAATTAACACCAAAATATTTGCTTTGTAGTGTTTACAGCTATAGTAAGATCACAAAACAAGAAAAGAGTCCCTCTGCGAATGAAAGAACAAGAATTGCAGCTGTGGCAAAGTAGCAAAGCAGCACTTTTTCCATGGTGTGGGATATGCCTGCATTTCTGTGTTTCTGTATTATTTTTACTACTCACAATTTTAAGTAGGAACATATTTACTCAATTCCCTTAAGACTTTAACATTATTGTAACCATGAAAGTATTTTATGCCTTCCCACTTCTCAAACAGATAAAAATCACTGTTTGACTGTTTTGGGGGTGGGGGAAGGTGCCCAATTCTCCACCGAACACTTACACTGCTTGCAGCAACACGTCTTTTAAGAAGCAGTAACAGAGGTGCCAGCATTGCTGCAACCTGAGTGGCTACTTAAAAGAAAAAAAGCATCTGGAAAAGAAA
>VZRR01010014.1:159131-229318 GCA_013398015.1 Oreocharis arfaki | reverse complement strand
AGAAAGATACCTATTTCCATGACTGCCACTTAGTTCAGTATATTTAAACAAAGCATAAGGAAGGTTTCATTTGTTCTTCCTGGCACAGCTTGTCAGTCATCTTCTTATCCCCATCTATACATTAGAAAAACCCTCATAATTCAGCTACCTCTGCACTCCATGGAAAAACTGTGTATCTTCACACATTTTTTCAGGACTTCACTCATGCTTTCCTTCAAGTATTACAGCTGCTATTTTGGACTTCAGTGCCAGAGATGGATGCATCAGTCCACAAGTGAGATCAGAGTTATGAAACAACTGTGAAAGCAATGCAGTTAAGGACAGTTTCAGAAGTACTCTGTTACAAGCAGTTTATTAGAACTTCACTTTTACAATAAATAAGGTATTTCCCAAGCAATCAAAATGTAATTATTTAGAAAGTTAAACAATGCAAATTTTCACAATGCAATTTTTTATATATACATAATTTACTGTACTTTAAACACCGCTTCATCCAGAGCTGTACAACAGTAGGATGTCTATTCTTTAAATTCACACAGCAGGAGACTATCAAGACATGTCTTTAATCTGGAAACTGTAGAAAGTTTTTGACACACTGTCGTGTATCAAAATAACCCCAAACAGCATCAGCTCCAGGCTGGATAGTCCAACTGATATGAATGAATCTCTGTTCATTAGACGAGCTGCTGAATTCAAAATCGGATGTATGGCTTACTAGGAGAAACAGTGCCTTTTGAAAGTCGTGGTTTAAAGGAATAGTAAGCTGCTCAATTGCAACAGTATGATGTAACCATTTGTAATTTACAGGGCTACTACACAACCTGCTCTGTCTTCAACACAAGTGGCACAAGACAAACTTCTGTAAAAAATGATAATTTTCAATGTTGTAAATCTCTAGTAGTAAATACAAACTTTGCACTTAAACTGTTAACTGTGAAAACATCTTTCAGTTTTGGTCAAATGAATTAGCATTTCTTCACTTAAATACTCAAGATATTTAATATGCCTCAATAATACTTTTAAGAGTTTGACATTCAAAATTAATTTCAAAAGAACGTTCCCATTAAATAAAGCACCAAGATTTCCCCACATGTTTATTCCTTAAAGAAAGTCTATGAAACACTAGCTTTTTTTAAAACATTAGTTCTGCTAAGAGTTGTAATTTCAAAATAAAATTTAATTTTTATGGTTTGATCCAAGTCATGTTTCCAAAGTGAGCTTTACATATTCTGTGCAACATCCCATTTTCTTTAAGTGCAGAGGTACAGGTCTCAAAGTTATGCAGCTGCAATCGAGTTGTCATCTGCTTGACGACCCTGAGGCTTTAAGAAAATAAAGACAGAGAATTAAAAAAAAAAAACCACAAACAAAACAAGCCACCCAGGCAAACTGCCCTCACAAAAACCCAAACCAAACCAAAACCACCACACCCAAACAGAAAAGACAGACTACTAGGAAACTAACTCTGCAATACACTGGGTTGTCAATGTAGCTCTGGTACCCAAGCGTAGCGTTAAGCTTATCCTACTTTTAAAGGTTTCCAACAGTGGCACAAACACAGAGGACACACAACTGGAATTTCAGTTTGGCCCAGTATTTGGTAGAGGCCTCAGCTCCTCAACTGCCCTGTTAAATGCTTTCTTCACAGCCCAGCAGAAGATCTCTGGCTGATCAGAGCTCTGAGCATTACTGCAGCATAGAGAGCTGGCTGATAATTATCAAGGTGTAAAACAGGAAAGAGACTGACAGTTTCTTGGAGGAATTTTAAGCAACATCACTAGAGATAGGAGAGAGCAAGGAAGTTTTAAAGAAGAAAAGGCATCCTTACAATAAGGTTTTCTGAGGTTCTGACAACTCCAAAGCAAAAGCAAAGAATTCTGAAGCTTGAGAGTCCACAGGAGTTTTGTGAACACCACACTTTTGAGGAAAAATGCCTCTTAGGAGGACATCATGACAACCAATCTAGAAGAGCCAGTGACTGACAGCATACTCAGAAAGTAAGTTCTGCCTATCTCTTTAGGTTAAAACAAAATTGAAGTAATGCCAGGCCCGTTTCCTAGAAACACGATTACAGATGTCTGAACAAGCTCATCTCAAATCATATAAGCAAGTCTTTGGGCTCCTTGCTTGTTAAGAGTCTGAATAAAAAGTGAACAAAATATTCTGGAGACAGCAGCAGTGTAATGAGAAAGCACTGTTTTGGGCAAATGGATTTAAATGATTCTTAAAAAGTCAAAAGACCTGTTTTTCATGGCATGATTGAACTGTCTTCAGAGTTATACCACTTATGAAAAAAAAATCTAGACTGATTCACTGACAGAATGCAGTTTTAGAAGTTATTTAGGGAGGTGTGGGATGCTACAGTGTCTCTGAACCTAGTCATACGGGTTGCTCAAACACTTCTTTTTTCAGAAGTGTTACAAACTATGGTATTAAAAGTATTCTATTATATTCAGCTCACTCTGCTGTGCTCAAAATAGAGCCAACTTTAAAACTCATATTACAGAGTGAGACATGGAACAGAACAACAGGGAGAGGACAAGCACATTCAGCTCATTCATCTAGTGGTAACCAATACTGCACTGAAACATTTCCTACAGATTTTGGCTGACAACACCAATGCACAACACAACATTTTTCAAAGCAAGTAACCCTGTTACAAGCTGGACATTTTACTCTGCTTAGAGACACTCAGCTTTGAATAGAGCTGGGATGGTTGCCCCAGAATCTGAGCAGCCCCAAGGGGAGCATTTAAACACAAGTCACTCCTCACAGCCTTACCTTTACAAAAATGTGTGTCGGTATGAAACGTCTGAGCAACTGATTGGTGAAGTTTGGGAATCGCATCAGGTTAACGTGAAGAGAAGGTAACTGCTGATACCCAGCCATCAGAGGATAGAAGTTATATAACATCTCCTGCTGCGTGCCAGGAAGGATTCTTAGTCGGATCTTAGAAAAGGAAAGAAAGCCACAACCATGAGTAAGTTCTGTGTCCAAAAGCTCTGTTCACTTCCTATTTATACATTCTGGTTACTTTTGGAAGCTAGAAAGAATGCAACTAACATCCAATTCCAGAAGCAATGGTGTAAAAGATTGCTTCTACACTGAAACACCACATTACCCATACACAACATGACAAACAGCTCCTAGTCAGGCTTCCATCTAGCCCTTTCTAAAACAGAGTCTGCATCCATGCGTTCTTCCAGACAGAATTCACCATACTTTAAACATCTACAAAACAATGAGTTCGTCCTCTCTGTACATTAGTGTACATCTAGTCAATGTATTCTTCACTACCAGATAAACCAGCAGGATCAGCAGATGTGACAATTCTGTACCTGTTTAAGGCCAGAGAACATGAAGGCATCACTGGGTTCCACGGACACCTCCACATCCTGGACTAAATTGGTCTTATTTTGCAGGTGATACCTGACAGGTAAGGACTCTCGGACTCGACCAAATGATGGCAGATCTTTGGAAAGAAAGAAAGTAATCTCAAATACCAAATGCATTTTCAACTTCCACTCAAAAAAAAAAAAAAAGTCTATTGCAAAATGCAGTGAAAAGTTAAGAAAAAAAGGCACAAGAACTAGGCATCTAAAGCATTTCTGACAAGCTTTTTTAGAAACAGATTAAACAACAGAACGCAACTTCATTACAATTTTTCAGTACCACTTCTTCAACATCTAGTTACAAACCTCCCAGCTGCTAAGACTGCCCAAGGATACAACTAGAAAGTCACTTTGGTTGCTGCTAACTGTTTTCAGCTTACCAAAATCTAATCAGATACTGTCAGGAAGCTCCTTCAAAGCATAACAAGATAGGATAGTGGAAGAATCTCAGTACAAATGAAAGCAAGCTGAGGAAAGCATTGGAATTATGTGTGCTTGGCGGGCATTTCAAACCCCCCTCTGTTCTTGTGCAGGTGAAGTGCTAGAAGAGAAACATTTCACCTGCCAACAAAGCATCTCCAACTCTCCCGTCTGTTTCTTCCTGGGATGCATCCAGAATGTGGGTGGATGGAACAGCTGTTGCCATAGGCATCTAGAGAAACCTACTGGCAAGGCAGCATCAGCAGAAGTAACTCCAGCCTCTGTGCTGCCCCATAATACAGGTTGAGTATTATGTCAGCTCCACTGACAGCTTTTAGGAGAACACATTTGTGTAATACCTACCTCCTATTCCCTTCAAGTGGGGAAAGGAGAGCAAGCCTTGAGGCAATCTAAGTGACAGTATGGTTTCTTTCTCTAACTCCATAATATTCCGCACCACTTTTCTATATTTTGCTACAGTAAATGGAAGCTCTGGATGCTGTAAAAACTTTGGCAGTCCTAAGAATTGTAACTGGGACATGTATGTTGCCAAATAAATATTACCTGCATTAACATGGAGAGGAATGCTCTCTACAATCACATGTGGTAGAGTGATGACTGTGTTAACAACAGGTACACTTTCCACAGGTGAACTTCTGCAGAAAAAAGTCAAATGCAGACCATGTTGAATATTATACTATGTAAAGTATCAAGTATACAAACTAAGAAGTAATTAGTAGGTCCAAAGTCTAGACAGTGCTTGTTACAGGAAAATACAAAACTGTTTTTTTGGTTTTTTGCACTCCTCCCCACTCCCACAAAAACCCACAACCAACAACTCACTATCATTCTTAAAAACAAATCAGCTTACTTCCTCTCCTTATCAAGGCCAAGAGATGCTTACCTCTTCCAGGAAATTACATAACACCCAGTTGCCACTCCACTAGCATTAGTAACTGGGGGACATCGAAGGCAAAAGCACTCACTGGCACTCTCACCTGTCTGTAAAACAACTATCAGCAAGATTTTGTTTAAAATCAAAGCATAGTAACAGCCTAAGCCACCAAGTCTAGAAATGCAGTATGACACAAACACAAGTGTTCAGCCAGAAAGGCCTTTGAAGATCTTCCCAAAGTATATCTACATCATGTATAAATCCAATAGATTGTGAAGTATTCCAATACATGAAAGGGTAACATATACAAATAAATGCCACTTTACTTTCTGAACATCATAATGTCTTTCATGTACACATAGAATGAGTCATTGCAAATTTAGAGTTCATAAATACATACAAAAAGCAAAATAATGCCAATTCAAATTCTACACTTCTACAGCAAATTCCAAGACATCAGCATAAGATGTCTCTGATGCTTGAAAATTCAAATGAACATGGACACATCCCCTCTCTCTCTCCAATGGATGAGAGCTGGGGAAGAGAAGGAATACAAGAAAAACCTACTGGCTTTTCAGTGAAACTGAGTTTTCACTTTTTCTTCTTTTCTTTTTTCTCCACTCAAATGAACTAAAAAAAGAAGTACCTTTTCATGTAGAGAGTGATTTTTTAAAAGTACTATGAAAATAGCTTTCAGTCTTTCAAAATTTATCATTCATATTAAAAAAAAAATATTGACCAAAAGATGGACAGCTGAATAAATGGTTGACACCTACAGGGTTCATATGTCCTGGCACTTTGCTCTTTAGGAGCATCAACCAGAAGCCATGACACACAAGCTGAAGATGAAATATCATAGTCTGAATACCAAAGGACCTGGGAAAGAATTGCTTTTTGCCAGGTAACTCTTGAATCTACAGAGGAACTAGAGCCTTGCAAGTCCTTGATTACACGAGTGGACAGCTGCCCCACAGTCAGGCAGGCACCCAGAATACTTCATTGGATCCAAAGTTTTGATAGAACACATAACTCACATCTCTCACCCCACAAATGCAAAGACAATGCTTTGTTGGAAGGTTTTGGATCAGCTCTACTGTTAAGTATGCCATTTATTTAACTTTAAAGCTAACACACTGCTTTAATGGCTGCAGTTTTAATGGCCGAGATCTTCAAGATAACTTTTCAAAATTTAAGTAATAAATTACTAAGCTGTGGTAATATTTAAAAAAAGATGCTTACTACTGATTGTTCTTTATAACCTAGCCTTCACATTTTTCAGTTTTGTGACTGTAGTCATGGACATGGATCACTGGCCTTTAGATATTGCCTCTGTCATATAGTAAAGTGTTTGCATTACAGAAGGTATATATAGCCCAGAAACACTGAAAATATTGAGTATTTTTTCATGTGGATATCTAAGAAGTTGCATTTCAAAAGTACTTCAGGTGCTTTCCGTTATGTTTGTTACATTTAGAATTCTGTTTACCATCCATCACTCAAGTCTGTTTAGTTGACCCAGTGAAGCAGAACTACATTTCAAAGCATGCTGCTGTCCAAGTTGTATTCTGGCAAGCAACTAAAGTATTAAGCAGCTTTCTTCTATTTACAGTGCAATAAGCAAACACTATTTAAAATGTCCCCCTTTATTTACTCCCCATTTAGGCAAAAAGTATCCTACTTATAGAGAACACTCTCAAAGAAAACTTACCATTCTCCACATAAGATTCCAGTTGATCTACTGGGGTCATGGAAGCTGACAGCTGTAACTGGCTCGTTACAATAGTGAGAGGCCAAGGAGAGGCACTCAGGATGTCCGTCATCAGTAAAAATGGTATATCTGCAAATACTCTGTCCAAGTGCTCCAGCTGTCAAGACACACACAAGCTCTGACTATTTCTAACTAAACAGGGTGTGACTCCAAGGTGCTGTGATTCCAAAACATGAACAACAAACACGTACCTTCGTGGAGACAAATTTGACAGTAACATCAAAAGGAAATACAGTGTCTATGGTTACAGTTTCATCCTGGAGAGGTAACAAAAGGGATGGGAAGAAGAGAGGAAAAAAAAGTCATATCCAGCTTAAGATCCGGCTGTTGATGTCAAAGATTACTAATGTGAAGTTATTTTTAATCATTATTTTAACAGAGTCCTCCCCAGGGAAGAATGTATTTTTAAAGATGTTTACAGATAGATATAGAACAATTTTCTTTTGCTAATAATTATGGAACTGCTCATGATAAAAAGGGCTACCATACTGCTGATTCAGCATTTATTCTATCTCCTGGAAAGCTTTCTAAGACACTTGAAATCACAGCTTTTGGAATATTTCTTGTATTTCACAAATTCATCTGCATAAAATGCAAATGGTTCATCTTTAAAACCTACCCGGTGACACCTGCAGAGGATTTCCTTCCCCTCAACAACAGCATTGATTAAGTAAGAAATGTAAAACAGAAACATTCGAGCCCCAACTGTTCCACAACGGATGTATATTGGTTTTTCCAGCTGCAAAATAAAGGAGACTGTATGAGCTATATCTAAACTACATTCATTAGGCCTAGAGCTGTCCAAAAGTTGTTAATCATCTGACTTGGTCCAACACGGCAACAGCTGAATGGGCATTATTTTGACCATAATGAATCTCCTACAGTGTATGATCTGGATCATACAGTGAATGATTTTAACCACAGCAGCACAACTCCAGCTGCTTCACCGGATTTGCTTGTTCCAGATGCTTGTCTGTTACTTAACAATACAAAAAAAGAACCATAACTGTGTCACATATGACATAAGCAACTTCTAATTTACTAGTCACAACTTGTGTTTAGCACAAAACCTGAGTATTTGATCCTCTACCATCTTGAATCACATTTGCTGACTATTATCTACTGTCCATTAGGCAGTGCATTTCATTAGCAGCTGAAATTAGCCTCCTTATTTCATATCTCCCAGCTATATCATCAATCCCAGAATATACCTTACTCCTTAAATTAGTCCAAAAGCTGATCTCATTAAAGGAATACTAAACTACACAAAAACAGCAAGTAAAATATGCCGTAAGTATTTAATTTATTAGTTCAGAAATCCAAAAATAAACTGCAGTCCATCTAAGAGAGTATCTTAATAGTTGGTCCCTATTTTCTTAAGTGTGGTATAGAAGTAAGGTTTTAAAAGCCTTGACCTTTTCCCCTGGTTGCAAGTCTCCCACAGGGATATCAGGAAGCAGTGCAGGAAAAGAGTCATCGCATGCGTCTGTTCCATGAAGAGTCACCTGAGTTTTCTGAGTCAGGTTGGCATCTTGCCCTAGGATTAAAAACAGTGCTCATATCCACACAGGCTTATATCACTAAAACATGAAAACAGTAACTAATAAGAATAAAAAATTAATCTCAAAAAGCAACGCATGAGGAATTAACAGTTCATGTCATTGAGAGAATCTTTCAAAAGTACCAGCAGAAGACAGATTTGACAACACCTCAAAATTTTTTAATTTGGAGCATTTTCACCCTTGCAAGTTTATTGTTTCACCTCTTTGGGCCAGGAACAAAAAAAAAAATCTCAAAAATCAGAAATCATATCTAGATGCTCCCTACCAGCTATGTAACACAACAGGATTACGTGATCCAAGTTTTTCTGGATACTCTATAATGAAGTAGAAAGGAAGTTTCACTGTTGCATGATTCTTTTGTTTTCAAGAGCATGCTTTAATGATTTCACGTATTTTTAAAACTTTTCTTTCAAGTGAGTGTTGAAAATACATAAAAAGAAATGTATACATGTTAAATGACACTATTCTTCGGTCAGAGCTCAACTAGAATAATGGCATTACTGCAATTGCATGGGGTAATTTTCAAAGCAAAACAAGCCACATCTTGCCAAAGAGTTGCAACTGTGGAAAATACATCACCTTCCCTATAAATGAAATGTCAGATTTCAATTGTTCTTTTAATGCAATCAGCAAGCCCACACTGACCTTGCATATCCCGTGCAAAAGAGTTAAGATTGAGCAAGGAAAAAAAAAACCACTCAAAGAAAAACAAAGACCATCTATTAAACACTGCTTCAGGAGCCAAGCCCAAACACAAAATTGAACAAGTTTCAAGAACTGACTTTAATGAACCATACAACTGTATAGAAAATGTGGTTCTATTTCAGAATACACAGAACATAGGGTATCCTATATGCTCGTGGCTTAAAAATATTTTTATCTTCTAGGATACTTGCTACAAAGAGGCGTACTGAGTATAACATTTGGGCTTCACATACTGGAAACTGTCAGCAATATCTACGTACAGATAGCTAGGACTTAGACATACAATATCTGCATTTTTTGCCTTTGCAGTCTAAGAAATACTGCCTCAGTGCTCCATTGCTCCCCAAATTTCAAGTGGTTTAAAAACCAAACCATGTTGTCCAGGGCAGAGAAAACAAAAAAAGCATGGTGGGTATGAGAGAAAACCCACAAAGTCTATACTTAGAAAACATTTATCTAGCAGTGTCTAGTGCTTTCAGCTCAGCAAGAAAATGATCTCTCTTTGGGTAAAAGAAAAATTTAGCTACAAGCAAATTGAATAAAAAGTTAGAAAGGAATATAAAAGCTTCCACATTTTCCTTCAAACTTGTAAAGACTTATATTCTGAAAATATCCACGTAAGCACCACAGACAAGCAGTGGTTAAAATAATCATAACTGAACAAGTCTGTTAGCTGTTGTTCTTACCACTGGTATTTCATCATTCCCAACTTTCACTTTGGTTTGGCTTTTAATTACTGCGGGAAAACAGTTTACTATATTTCTCTGCATTGCATCCAGAACAAGGAGTCAATTATGAGACTGCTGGATTAAAAGAAAATAACCCCAAATACCTGGCTTTAAACCTGCTGTAAGCTTGACATCTTTGGCCACTGTCTCCTCATGTGACTGGACTGTCACAATCAAACAATACATTTCATTAGTCAGGGCAGGGGGTTCATGACGGAGCTGAACAGAAATGTTCGGCACTCTAGAAATAATCCTTTAAGAGAAAAGACTCAGTTATTGTATGTTTCTTAAGCAGCATGCTTTTAAGCCTAGTTTAAAGGAGGCTAAAACACCCTATTGTTTAAGAAAGTTCCCACAATTGGTGGCCTATTAAACTAAGAGATGTGAGACTCCTGAAAAACAATGTGATGGGAACAACTTGATAAAAAAAGACCAGTTTGGAACCCCAGTAATATGCATTAATGGTTCAGATGTTCTGTAAGGAAAGAAAAAAGTACCTGCACCAACTGCAATCAAATTTCATTATTTTCATTATTAATAAATTTAACAAAAATTAAGTTTCTTAGGAATTCTTGTGTGATAGCTTTTGTAAGAGAACAGTAACACCTCCTAGTTTGCAAAAAATCTGGGAAAAGCCTGCTTGGCAAAGTTAGGTGAAGCGGAGAACTAAAGAGCACTTGGTATGCTCAGAGATCAATGCAAGCTTTTTCTGTGCTTCTAGATATCTGGAGCCTGAGGGGTCCTAAAGAATTGAACAGTGTCTACCCTATGCCCAGTTAAGCAAAGACATATTAAAAAGCTCATATGAAAAGGCTTACTTGGACTTCTCACTTTCCCAAGCAGAGCGATCTGGGCTTCACAGGAGACTCATAATGATACATTATATACATACTTTCAAGTTGTTACTCACATAGTGCTTGCCTGAATAGTCAAAGTGTCCCAGTGCACTTCATTGTCTGGAAGTTTAGGTCTTCGCTTGAAGGACCGTGCTGCCTGCAAGGCTTCTTGAGATGAGGCAGCATCTCCCCCTCCTCCTCGCCAGTTCAGAATCACACAGCGGCCAGATTCACTTCCCAGGATCAAATCCACTGAAGTGATCTGACAGACACAAATTTGAACACCTACTGGTGAGTCTTCTGACCACCTACCGTAGGAAGATAGTTTTCCAACATACACAGACATAATAAATACATGTACCATCAAAAAGCTTCTGACAGCTTGGAGACTGAGGACCTCACCACCCTAGGATTTTGTTTAATGAAACAGCAGTGGAAAAGGTATCCATGTTCAGGCGCAAGGAGTGTAATAGGCTGCAATTTCCTACCCTCCTGCAGTGCTATACCACCTCTCACTTCTTTTTTAAGTATAGCATATATTTTTTTAAAAAAAAGTTGAAAACATTCTTGAAACAATTCTTCAGTTTTTGTGATTTTCTTGGTGTTTTGTCATTGTCAATAGTTTCACTCACTTTTGATGCTAACTTTCGAGAATTCAGACATTCAGAACTGCAATGACTTTTTAACTGGTGCCAGATTAGAGGCACATTGTAGTTTCAGTTCATGGTATGTAACAGTAAGAAGGGTATAAAACAAATGGACAAACCTCAATCTTCTTTCCTACATCTTCAGTTTTTGCAACAAATTTGAAAGAGAACTTTCTTGTTTTGCCAGGCACTAAGCACATTGTTCCTTGTGATGACTGTTCTAGAATATCACTTTTCTGGTAGGCTTCTTCTACAACACAGTATTGGTTGTAATCCTACAATGGAGCAGTGGTGAAAAAAGTTGATACGTTCAGACTGAAGACATCTTTGGAGCATAACGGCAATATAGGAAATATTAAGGCTCTTTGTTACTGGATCAAATTTTATGGGTTCTTCCTACTTTTCACAATATCAAAGTTAGACTAGTAGGTAATTACAGTGCAATTCTCTGACACAAGATATCCTTTATACTAATGTAACTTCATGAATCACAAGAAATAGGACATTAAAATGATCCTTCTGAAACTTTAGCAAGCTTCATAGACAAAAAAAATGGATACAACAGATGAACTAATCAAACTGCATTTCAGAGTCTTATTCCAGTACCAATATACTTGTCAAAAGTGATAGATAATGCATAAAAAACCCAAATATATTTCAGCTCAAGTACTAACTTGAGTTAGTACCATCAAGTACTAACATAACTTTTGGAAAAAATTTTTATTTTTTTTTAATGCTTAAAACCACTAAAATGTTATTATACATTCTTATTATCAGTTTCCATCACTAGGTCACAGATAGTTAGAACATAGGTACCTGATTATTGAAACTGATGCAGAGCTTAGAAAACCTGATAGGATGAGGACAATCAGCTCTCAAGTATACATCAAACTGCACAGGAACATCAACATGAAAACTAGGAGCAAGAAATTTTGCTTTGCACTGTACTGGAATTAAAAAAAGAAAAAAAAAAGAAAAATAAAAAAGAAACAAGAAGTAGGTGTTAAACATAAACTATAACATTAAATTCCAGAAGCACACTCCTGAAATAATTGTGGCAAGAATTGTTCTGCGTCTACTCTCAGAACCCCCTTTTTCAAGTGGGACAAATTTGGCTACTAACACTGTCACAGAAAGCCACTTATCAGAACATGGCCAAAACCTTTGCAGATATCCAGCAGAAAATAGTGTCCTTTACACCTGGATGTCATTCATGCCCCTTTTTCAATGGGGAGTATTACTTTGCACACATTCTGCCCTCTTTCCCCAGAACCCTAATTCAAAGCACACCAGAATGTCAGAAATCTTTCAAAAAGCAAGGAATTCCTTACTAATCCATATCAGGGATAAGAGATCACTGACTTCTCTTATTTTTTCTTATCCTGTAGATTTAGACAAGGAACACAGCAATGCTGGAACACTGTTGCTGGCTTTAATACACCCTTCATATTTTCATCCTAATTAGTTATTTTCAAGGTAAAACTACATCCAAACTTATGATCTGGTGTAAATTTGCTTTCTTACTTACCAAATGGTATAAAATCTTGGACTTCTATTGTAAAAATATTACTGCCTGCCAAGGAAACACGGTCAGCCCACAATTTCTGTGACGCTTTCACAGCAGCAGCGTCACAATCAGGTTCAGGATCAGGGCTTTCATTCTGTATGCAGGCAAAAGGTTACAAAGAATAATAAAAGAAGGTTACCAGACACTGACCACCCTTAGGATTATTTAGAAGGGAGCAGTAGGAGTTCTGTCACTTACCATTAGAACTTTTATGAGATTTTTTTCTATTCGAGATTTCTGATCTTCTTTAAGAGTAGATGCTAATAAACAGAACAAAACAAAGATTACAGGACAGAATCAAGAGCCTCTACTTTCTTTTTAATTTAACAATAAAATCTTTCCTTCAGATTGCATCTTTCAAATAACACATTCTAGGGAAAAAAATTCTGACATCCATCTACCACTAATGAAGGACATTCCCATCTTAAATGTTTCCTCTTACTTTCACTAGAACTAAGTAAAATATTTTTTTGATTAGACAAGCATTTTGTAATTTAATGAAGCCAATCCCCAGAAGAATAATGCTTACAGCTTCTTATTGTTTATGATTAAAAATACAAGAAAGCATAGAAAAGTCTGGAACACGTATAGAGGCCAGCACAGATAATACTGGGAAAAACAACTACAGAAGGTGAGAGGAAGAAACAAAGACTATTTAGAATAAGCATTATTTTCTTGAAGAAAGGTGCATCATTTGTTATTCTTCAATACACAGCAGAGTAGCCTGGTTAGCTATAAGAAGATGCAAACCCATTTTTACCACATCTGCTGTAATAGTGGTATATTAGCAATTTAAGGCCCCAAAGGATTATTTCTGTAATGTCAAGGAGCAGGCATTACACAGACCAGAGCGCTTGCATTGTTACTGTGGAGCCACCCTATGCCACATTTTTTCCCTAAAACATCCCACATACATATTTCACCAGCAGAGTTCTATAAAAAGTCTGGGAGAAGCATATTTGGGATATTAAAGTCCAGAAAATTCATGTTATCTTTGTTAACAGAAAAAATGTTTTTCTCTTTTAGCTATACTACAGTTCTTTCCCATCCCAAAGCTCAGGAAGTTCCTGTTACATTTCTTAAACAGTCTCAAATGAAGTTCTGTGTCTCAGATATCCTGACAGAGTCTATTTGAATGCAATGAATTTTATAACAGTAGAGAAAGAAAACTCAATTCCAGTGTACCACAGAAGGTAGTAAAAATCCAGCACAAGTACACAGTTACTTCGTAGTCAAATAATTTGTATTGTAAACACTGTGTCTGACAATGATCTGTCATATTTCAAAATACATGTACTTAAATGTTTCTGTATAGGCTGAGTGTATTTCTTAAAAGAATACCTCTACCCAGTAGCTCTAAAGAGTAGGTTATATAATCTTTCAGCTGGGCCATCAGATATGAACATTTGAGTGCTGTGGTCAATATGGAAGTGAGGAGGGTCCACCATCCTTCACTGCGATATTCACACATAACATAATCCAAGAGCCTGAAACACAGCAAAGTTGAGAGAAAACAAGTTATTGGTGAGTTAAAACTCACCAATATTTTTTAGAAGCTTGCATTTATTTGGTATCATTAATAGGAAATTCATCTTCACTAATACAAATGTTAGATTAAAGTCAGGTCTACGGTTTAGACATGGCAATGATTTCTTGAAAACAGTATGAAACTATGATAAAGAAACATTCATCCCCTGAATTTTCTAGTTCGAGCTAGAAAAATTTTCACAAGAAAACAAGAAGAAAACCCATCTGTCTTCACATGAAGAACTAGCAAAACAGCAACTGGACAGAAGTGTCTTTGTCCAATACTGCACTAAAAATATGACTTACTATTGAATATGCAGTAAGTATTTAGAAAAACAAACCCCACAATAAAGTCCCCTTCCACACTGAAGAAATCTAATTTTCCTTAAGCCAAGATGTTTCTTTTCTCCCCTACTTCCTATTCCCTACTCCCTTCAAGGGTTTCAAAGATCCACAACACATGCATCAATCTTTACTAGGCAAAACCACACATCTTAACACGTTCCTAATACTGACCACTCTTTGCTGTTACTAGCAAAGCAGAGAAGTGATTTTTTTAAATTCTTCTCAACTATTTAAGACAAGGATTTCTGCCTACTTCAGAAGAATCTACCTAACATAAACAAAAAATGCTTGTTCATAGAACAATCAGGCTTGACACAAATTAATCTGCTTATCCTGGCCTATCTTCTCTTCCATGTAAAGTCCAGTCAGCTACAAACAACAGTAAATACATCTCTCCTGCTTCAGACAGGAGAGACAGACAGACAGCATTCAATTAGCGAGCTAGAAATAGATAATATTTGCCCAATATGGCAAACTCCCACAACAGCTCAGAGCAGGAAGTTTTTATGCTCTAGTAACTGACTCATCTGTTTTGCTTTCTTTAATATAAGTGGAGTTCATACACTCAATAGCTTTTGCTTCAATCACAGCCAGACACAAGGAGCATCTTACATGAGCTTCCAACATTATTCCATTGCAATAAGTCACGGGATCGTAGTGAGAAGATAGCATGTAAAAGATGCAATCGTGAATGATACTCACTTCAAAGCTTTGGCATAATCTTTAGCATAGTAATATTCTTCTCCCATTTGAACCACTGATAAAAAAAAAATTCAGATTACTACTGATAGCCTTTGCAAAATTAAATTTAAAAAATGCATCTGATTATCTATACTCACTCAAATGACTTTTCATTCTTGGACATTTGTATTTCTTGAACTGTGCGACAGCATTACTCAACAAAGTGATTATTAGCTCCTAGCAGATAAAACCATTACTGATATCATTATATATGCAAACATTAGGGTCGTGTTAAAAAACACAGACTTTATTTTTTTTCAAGAAAAAAACTTACCGAGTGAAGGACATTTTTCTCTTTTAGCTGTAGGGATAAAATCCCCATCTTCTCCTTTTCAGGATCAGAAAGATCAAAACCTGTGCAAGACAATGAAAAAAATCCATGAAACTGGAATTCTGTCCAGACCCAAAGGGAACTATTTACACTGTGAGCAATATGCAACGCAAGCTTCAACTCAAACACACTCACACATTCTTTTATCTCACAGGCAGATATATCTCCCGAGAAGGGAAATTCTAGAACACAACTATCTTTCCCCTTGTTTAAAAGAATCTACCCCAAATCAGCAAATTACAGTAAACCCACCTAGTCCTTATACTGAGTCTATTAACATTTAAAGTGTATATGTTAAGAGAAATTAGCTCTTTTCCAATCTAATCTCAAATAAGGATTCAAGCTTATACTTCTGTAGCAGTAGAGAAAACCAACATATTAAGAACTGTATAGGGCTTTAAAAGACTACAAACTCTTGCTGGAATAAAAAAATCCCCAAACTTCAATATATCGACAAGTAAAGTTTCTCTTCATCTTAAACTGTTTAACCTCAGCAGTAGATTCCAAGTAATTTTAAAACAGTAAGACTAGAAGATAAAAGAGGTTAGACAGTACTATATCTACAGTAAATGAAATAAAATCTTTAAAAGAGGGCAGGGATGTAGTGGCAAAGCCCAGGTGATACGCAGAGAATATAGGAGACCAAATGGAAAGGGAGAAAGGGAAGTAAACCCACAGACAACAATGAAGATCTCAAAACTGTATATATATTCATATATAGTTCAAAGCTGTTACAATGCAGAGTCTGAAATTCTGAGGAAACATCTTTCTTAACAGGAAAACCAAATTCCTTTCTTAGACTAAAATCCAGTCATTGCATCCTCTCAATCCATTTCAAAACAAAAGAAAACTTTTCAGAAGAGCAATAAAAAACCCAGTCCTGAGCTTCCATGTGCAGTTGACAAGATACAGCATAGATGGCAGGATCAATTCATAACAATTGCATTCACAAACATCATTACTTTCGCTGTATCCAGTTCCCTGACTTCTCTTCCCAGGATTACATTTCACTGCAGTCAGAGATTCCTGCATCACGGTGACTACAGGTGGCTTAGGCAGCAATAGAAACAAAGCAGCAACAGAGCTGCTGTACACCTATGCAACTTTGCTGAAGACCTGCAAAACCCGAGGTTCCTTTTTCTATTTATTAGAGAGATCAAGCACATTTCCTGCGCTTCCAGCTGACACCTGTTCAAGTCATACCACCCACTAACAAGAGAGTGAGGCCTCAGCCCTGCATCCATCTCGGTGGAAAAGGGATTATGTGCTGATGCCCACTAAATCAGTGGGCAGGATAAGCAGCTAAATAAGTTTGTCCAAACTCCACGGATACAAGACACAGACACATACTTAATATTCCTTGCCGCCATGGTCTTTGCCCATAGAAGTCAAGCACTCCAGTTTGTGTTTCCAGGGGATCCGGATTGGGATATGTCACAGACGACTGTAAATTCAAACATACTAATTAAAAGGGTTCATGTTTCATTTTCTGCCAGGCAAGTGTCAGAAAAATACCAAAACAATACCGCCCCCCCTGTATACTAATAGTAATGCTCTGGTTTCTCTGCATCCTGTAAGTCACCAGATATAGTGCACATATAAATATACTGGAAAAACAAAGTGAGTTTTCAAGTACCCAGAGATGTAGAAAGTATACTTAAAAAAAAAAAATTAAAAACACGTTAGAATTATGTACAATAAAATAAATTCTAATGCATTTGCTCTGGGGAGACTTTTTCCACACATAACAAATACATGCAATGTTAACAAGCATTACAAAGACACATATCCTTTGAAATGAAATGGATTTAATTTACACATATTACAGATTGTTCCACTTCCATTTAAGACTCCATTAGCTAATTCACTATCTGGTTAATTACAAAGCATTTCTCCCCTCCCGACTTACATCATGGTTACAAAGCATACTTGCTAGTTGTTTCCGTTCCTGTGCATAGTAGGCTGCCTGCTGGTAATAGAAACCTGGATTCTGAGTTTGAATTGCTGTCAATCCCAGCTTAATCGCTTCATCAAACAAGTCACCAAAAGCCTGAAACCTGTTAAAAAAAGCATTCATAGCCAAGATTATGTACAGAACAGCAATTTGAACTGAAAGGTACCCTACAATTAAAAGTTCTGGTTACTCTGAAGACAGATTATATTTCTCTGAACTTTTGCATCTAAGTTCTAGGGCTGCATTTGTGTCACACTCTGTTCATTCAAAGAGGAAAGTAGCCAATGATCAACGCAAATCAGAACAACAGTGTATTTTATGTTCCTGTATATCTCTTAGACAGAGAACTAAGAATTTGTATACTGTCTAGACAAGCAAACCTTTTGAAGTTCACTGTTTATCTAAAACACTACTAAGCAAAAACATACTGTTTAGACATCCAGGCAGCATGCTCAAAAGCCAGTTCTGCACTTCCTATTTTTTTCTTGCATAGGTCAATATGCTTCCTGAACTGTGCAATAGCATCCAGTGGAGTGTTATGTTGAAAACAGAGGCGACAGATCTAGGAAAAAATAAAAATAAGATGAAAAGCCACTGTTAAGCTGCTAAGGATTAGCATTCAACTCCCCTGCCACCCCAACTAATTTTACATATTTCTGAAGAGCAAGAATTCCATAAAAAAACAGAGGGAGAAAAGTAGATGTAAACCATAATGCACTACACCTAAACCCATGTGGTCCTCTATTTCATCTAACACTTAATTATCTTCCCCAAGACATCAATGGAAGATGTGCATAACTCACTGCCAAATAGAACAGGCAACTTCAGAGCCTCTAGAAACATCATTATTTTGAAGCCTGAAGTCCACAAATAGAATTTGATGGAATCCAACTCCAAGATTCTTGTAAATGGTGGGATGGTTTTGCTTTACCTAAAAGCTCCCAAAATACCACAGAAGTATGGACCGATTCTTAGAGAGTTACTTTCTTCTGCCTAACAAGCAGTAACTGAACTACACTGGCCTAAGCTTTGCAAGAAGACAAAAAACATTCAAGGAAGAAGCAGCGCTAGTGCTCATTCTCCTTGCACAGAGCGAGAGCTAGAGTCTAGTCTTTCAGAAGACTGCATCTCAAATGAAGTCGAATCCTTCAAGATAACCCCAAACTTCAGCTAAGGATCTTTTTTTTGTGTGGAATTCCAAAATCTCTGCAAGTCTAAGCACAACTGGTTTTCCAATGATAACTCTTTCCAATCCATCTCTGTAAAAGCAATATAAAACGGAACTTTACAACCTTTCCCCATTAAAGGTGGATCAACTTTTTTCTTTTAAGTAACAGTTGTCAAAGACTAGAAGTACAGTTGTTACCTTGTAATTTATAAATCCTGCCATGGTCTTGATTTCCAGCATGTTTGTTTCATGAGCCCTCAATTCGTGCACAAGATTATACGCAGTTCTGTAATTCCTAAGCAGGAATAATCAGAGTTAAATCACACATGATAATAAAGTTCTAGAACAGGACTGGTGACAGCGAAAAACAGCCTTCCAATGACAGCATTCTTCCCAGTGAAGAACTTGCCTCTTACATACATATTTAAATTATTTTACATTCAGGAAAATATTTGTCACAGTTTATGGCTTAGCAGTAATTTGGGGTAGAGAGGGTGGCGGAACATAACATGAGTCTTACTTGAGAGCATTCTGCGTATCCTGCTTCAGCTCACTGAAGAAGGCTATTTTGAACTGGTGTCTAACAAACAAAAGCTGCAAAACACAACCAGTGTACATCATTCACAAACATCCAAACATACCTAGTTATGTACAAAGAGATACAGGTGATAACTTCAGAGGTTTACATAACACAGCACTTGACTTGAAAAACTGACTGTGCAACTGTTTCCTAATAGTTCTCTCTGCCACCATGACACAGCAGTGATCTCTCACTAGATTTAATCTATTCAAAGCCTGTTACCCTGGCACAAGGGAGAGGCTTTTTAACACCTCAAAATCTCTATGCCAACAGAGCTGATCGTGGTTTGGAGCTCACCACTTGGATTCCAGCTTCCAAGAGAGGGAAGTTGGCAATCACAACAGAACATAATGTGTCTGATTTGAAAGGCAAAAGTTAAAAGTGCAACTGTGAGTACAAAATATCTAAGGGAAGCACATCCCACAACTTAAGATACTATACTCAAATAGGTTAAACCATGTAGATAAATGAGAAGTTGTTCTTTTTTTAATCTGAGAACTTAATTTCGGCCTGCAGCTCTTCTAAGGAAGATGTGAGGAAGGCAAATGTACGAAAAAACACAATCAAAACAAAAGTTTAAATTGCAGAAAATAAAACCAGATTTACTTCCTATACTAAGAGAGGACATCTCAAGTTGGAGGGGGGGAATAAAAACATTTAAGCAACAAACCCTTATTCTCATGTTTTAACATGCAATACAATTCGCACAGTATTTCAAAAATAGGGTAACATTACCTGATGAGTGGTTTTGTTCAAGAACTCCTTATGAGATTTAACTCTTCTTATTTCTGTGTAATAGTAAGTCTGTGCATGCTCATAGAAAGCGTTTTCCAACCTGCAACAAAGTTGCTCATAAGTTTCACAAAGTTTCTCCCACATACAAAGAAATACCGAAGTTCTTCAAAATAAGTTACTTTTAATCATGTTTATTTTAGTGTTGGCAAAGGACCTTGTGATATTACTATACTCTTCTTTAAGTTACCACACAGGCTAAGTCTGCAGACAAAAACCTTTCACAAAAGGGGTAGTAAGAGGTAAAACAAGTAAGTTTGAGAGCTTTATATACTAACTTCTCATACAACGAACTCTAGTATTTAAGATAGTCTGAGGATAAGCTATTCTGATTTTGCAAGGCAATAGAAAGTGGAGACATGCCCCTAAGCCAAAACAAGCAAACCTTGCTGAGGCTCACAGAATATGTCTGAACAGCATCTTATTTGCTGGACTGCGGGGGAAGGAGTGGGAAGGAAAAAACAGCAGTAAATAAAATTATGAGGGTACAGACTAGGTTTCATCATTCTGTCCAAACATCAACAGCTACCTCGGTTGCAGAGGTAACAGGGGAACTTGTCTGCAAAAAAAATAGCCCAAGGCAACTCAGAGGAGGAGAAGACAAAGAGGACAAGAACACCAAATGGAATATGAGACTGAGGGGGATCTAAGGAGCATATGCCGTATGATCAAGCTGTAAGGAGTAAAATCAACTAGAACAAGATCCAAATCCAGGAGAGGAACATATGCAACAGCACTGACACATGCAGGAAATAAAGGCTGAAGTACCAGTTCTGTTATTATATTCTCAATTTAGCACTAAAAAAAATATGAAAGGCTAGAAGTAACGGTTACTTAATTTTGATCAATTCCAGTGGCAGTTTCTGAGCAGCACGGATACAATAACAGCATTAATTTATGTTGAGAATTACAGTGTTTATACATAAATACAAGGGTGAAGGAAGAATTAGCCTCTCAGACTGTGACCACTACTCTCTCTGAGAATATATGGAAAAATTAAAACTAATCATAGTAAACCATTATTTGCCTTAGTTTGAGCCCTTCTCAGATCCACACAAGACTGCCTAGCTTTCCTCAATCTGTTTTTGAAAGGCCTTCCTAATTTATTTGAAGTTTTAGTCCATGTAAATATGAAAACAGAAGGCACAAGAAATGTATAAAATGACAAAGACATAATATTTGCAACCAGATAGATGCCACTTATAAACAGAAAGAGAGAACTACACAGACATGAAGCAGAGGAGAGAAAAAACCAAAAGCCTGCTAAGAGTTAAACCTAACAACACATTTGTAGGGAAAATCGTTTAGAACCAGCAGGGCCAAAACCACTGCAGAATCAGAAAAGCCCACTTTACTGCTACCTGACTTGAGAAAGGGAACATCTTGAGATATCTAATAATATTTCTTTTAAAGCAACATCTCTGACTGTCATTACTCAACCTCACAGAGAAATGAAATTGTGTGGAATTCATCAGAATAACCTGAAGAATTCCAGCAAACAGGCAGAACATTCACTGCTGGTCTATAATGAGTGTGCCACAGAGCAATGACCTATGACCTCTCTCAACATCTCCGTCAGAATCACGGAATTGTTTAGACTGGAAAAGACCTTTAAGATCATCAAATGCAACGGTCAACCTGTTGCCAAGTGCACCACTAAACCCATCCTACTGTCCCGAGGCACAGTATCTATGTGTCTTTTAAATACACCTTCAGGAACGGTGACTCAACCGCTTCCCTAGGCGGCCTGTTCCAATGCTTGATAACCCCTTTGGTGAAGAAACTTTTCCTAATACCCAATCTAAATCTCCCCGATCCAACTTAAGCCATTTCTTCTCATCCTATGGCTTGCAGGGAAGCCCTGGGGAAGAGACCAACCTGTACTCCACTACAGCCTCCTATCAGGTTGCTGTAGAGAGCAATAAAGTCTTCCCTGAGCCTCCTTTTCTCCAGGCTAAACACCTCCAGCTCTCCCAGCTGCTCCTCATAAGGCTTTTGCTCCAGACCCTTCGCCAGCTCTGTTGCCCTTCTCTAGACACACTCCAGCACCTCAATGTCTTTCTCACACTGAGGGGCCCAGAACTGGACACAGCATTCCAGTGTATGATGCATGATTTCCATCCACTGCCCCCACTGAGCCAGCAGAATGAAGGCCCTCGCTAGCCCACAAATAGTCCAACACTGGCATGCTGACCCCAGGCTTATTTTTAGTGAAACTGGTTTTATCCCCTTCCCATTTTAAGTCTAGTTTCAAGCCCCTTGAGTGAGCTCTGCTAACTCTTGTGCACAGATCCTTCTTCCCCTTCGAGACAAGCGTGCACCATCTGCTGCCAGCAGGCCTGGTGTCATGTAAGCCAAGCCATGACCAGCAAACAGAGCAAGACAAGGGTTTACAGTCACTTACCTTATAATATAGCCAACAAGATGATCAGTGTGTGGAAGTACAAAGAGCGATTTTCCAGAAAGGTCACAAGCATTACATAAAGCTGCTGCCCTCTCTGATGCAATAACATCTTCCCCTAGTGAAGTCAAGGAAAGCACAAGTAAGTGGTATGTGGTGCTGCCATGTCAAACTAGCTCTAAAAGCTTAAAGGTCAGGTTATGAACCTTAGGTAGACCTAAAGGTCTAAACGGTATTGAAAAACCTAATAAAGATAAAACCCAAGAGCACATTCTTTCTTACTTCTTTCAGAGTACTATGTGTTTCATCAAGCAGAACACATCGCAGAAACCTTCTATCAGTTTTTAGCAAAAAATTACAAGTACAATGAAAGTTTTTCATCTCTCACAGAATTAAATATCCTGTGTCTTGAGAAATACAATAGCATCCAGAAAAGACAAACACATATAGCAGGTAGAGTCAAAAACAAAAAAATGGTTTGCCAGACACTAGAAAGCACACAGTAGCTCTACAGAAATGTAAGGCTGAAGTGTATCACATTTCACAGTTCCACATGGCTCCAAAATTTTATTGATTAAAACCAAGTTAATATGAAAGACCTCTGTAGGTACCAAATACCCTTCCCTCTAAGTTCTCAATGCTTTCAGTGGTTTTCCTGATCTCAAGCTATGTTTAAAATGCAACTTGCTTACAAGAAGGCAGGTCAGATGTATTACCATACAAACCATATTTGATACCATGTATCAAAAAATGCACTAGGACTTAAGAGGCAGAAGTCAGGGATGAAAGTATCAAATGTTTTGGGTCAATCGTCTTGAGTGCTCTTTTTATCCTTACACCTTCCTGCAGTCACAGGGCATTTAATGAATGTAGATGACATCAAATGAAGAACCACAGATAGTGTGACAAACCAGTCAGCTCAGTCCACTGAGCCTTCTGGAAAGCGAGAACTCTACAACTGTGCACAGAATTGTCAAGTACCTGGAGGCAATGGTGTTTTTTTCTGAATCAAAACCACAGCAACTTTGGTATTTCTTCCCTGCAAACTTTGCCTAAAATAAAGACAACATAGAACACTGTCAAGGTTTCACTTCTTATTTCTGAATAACCAGAACAAAATAAGATATCGGCCTAGATGGAAGCACTGGAAGAATGCTACATAGGTGAAAAAGGCAAACACAACAAAATGCTCCATCATTCAGAGAATGCTGTCTTCCCTCTTTTGAGACATAACAATTGTGCTGAGTTTAGCAAGTAAAATTTCAGGGGCTGTTATTACTCGAGTAACTTTTACAAATAAACCATTTTAAAAGTTTTTTACTGTGAGTTGTACATTAAAAAGCAAAGTTCAAGTTCCCCTTGTGTTTAAGAAAAAAAGTTATATGTTCTAGAATGCAAACAGATTCTGCAATTCACATTTATATCAGCTTGCAGAACATTACAAACCAAGTGAAAAAAAATCTACCTGACAATTTCAACTCGAGTAGCACACTCCAACTGTTTTTCCTTCCACTGCGGCTCATCCCAGTCTAGTTCATAGAATACCACCACAAGTGCTGGAACCAAATTCAGGTGTTTGTTCATCCAACCAGTCTTCAGGATTCCTTTTGGAATATACCACTCATAGGATGTCCTCTGAAAATATTGAGGATAATGAAGCAAGCTATAAAATCCATTTACAAACATTTAGAGCAGGAGAAAGGGGACTGCCTCTACATCCTTGTCACTCAAGAATACGTTTGTCACCTTTCCTTTAACATTGTTCCCCTCAAGCCTTTGCTTCCTATTAAGCCATATCACTCAATAGCTCAGGCATCAGGGCCTGATGTCCAAGATGCCAACAGCAAAGAACAACAAACTTCAGAAGACTGGAAAAGAGGTTCAAGTTCAGGAGCATGTCTCATACACTGCCAAGAAATATGAGGCTCGATTGAAAACAGTGGTCTCAAAACAGAGCAAGGACACACCAGTTTAGATTCTTTGTCTTTGCCAGCATCATGGAATTATGTAGTTTTCCAATAGTTAAACTCATTGACATTGCTTCTTAACTTGCCATTGCAAAGCAGAGAGAATAGCAGAGATATTCCTTCTGATGTGTTTCACTTAGTTAAAGCAAAATATTTTGTTAAAAAAGCTTTCTAGGTTAGGTCGGGTTTTTTTCAGAACAGAGTAATTTCAAGTGTCTAGTTTCTCCAAAACGAAACTTTGGGTTTCATTAAAGCTCAAGTTTTACAAGGAACCTTAATGCTATGTAGAAGAGTAGCAAGTACTTTAAAAAGTAAGCCATACGGGCTTTCTCTGCTTCTGGTTCATGAGCTAAGGCACCCCGGTTTCCTATGCACTCACAGCGCTCCATCACAACGCCCTCGGCTTCCCCTTCGCCCTCACAATCTCCCTGACTTGAAGCTCCCACACATCCCCTCCAACATCGGGGGAAGAGGCTGGAGCCCAGGTGCGGCAAAGCGCGGTGCCAGCCGGCTGCACACCCGGCAGACCGGCGCACGGCCCTTCCCCGCAGGGAGACACCAACTCCCGCATCCCGCTCCCGGGGCCGCCGGCGGCTCGTGCTGCTGGGACAGCGGGTTGGGACCCCGCCAGGACGGGGCGCAGCCGGGGCCGGCGCCGCTCGCTACCTTCGTCCTGCACTTGGGGTACTCGTGGTCGCCGGGCAGCACTTTGAAGGAGATGGGGACGCGGTCGGCTCTGCGGTTGGCGCAGAAGGCGTCCCACACGGCGCGGTGCACGGCGTTGTACACCACGTCCAGGCCGGTGAGCGTGACGAACGCCATGGGCCGGCAGCACAGCTCCACCGGGAAGTCCCAGTGAGTCGGAGGGGTCATCCTGCGCCCGGGACGGCGGCCTGCGAGGCAGCACGACGGCGGCGGGATGGCGGCCCAGGCCGGCCTCAAGAGCGCGCCGCTGTCCCGGGCCCGTGCTCCCCGTAGCGCCGCTCACTGCGGCGGGATGGAGCCGGGAAGCGCCAGCTGGGAGCGGCCGCGGGTCACGGGAGGCAGCGCGGGCGGGCCGCCGCCTCAGGAAGCGAGCGCCGGGCGGCGTCAGAAGGGCAGAAGCAGCGACCAATCGGCGCCCCCGCTGCACACCTCGGACCAGTCAGAAGCGCTCGAGCGGAAACGTCACTGAAAAGAAGCCAGTGAGCGCAAGGAGGAAGCGCGGGGGAGACGCGCAGCCGGCCAATGGGAGGGCAGGGGGCGGTGACCGCGGGTGCCCCGCGCTGCCCCCGGGGAAGGCGCGTCCGTGCGAGTCCGGCGGGGCCGCGGCAGTCAGGCCCGCCCAGCCCCGGCGGCAGCGGGGCCGGGCCGGGCCGGAGAGAGCGGGGTGGGACCAGGGAGCTCCGGCCATGGCCGCCAACGAGGACCAGGAGGTGAGTTCCGGGCCCTGCTGCCTGAGGGAGAACGGAACCGGGGCTGGAAGGGCGGAATAGAGCTGTGTGGGGAGAGGAGGCGGCCCGCGTGGCGGGAGCGGGAGGGAAGCGGAGGGCGCTGGAGCGAACGAGGGGCGGGAGGAGGGAGCTGGGCCGTGGCGGGGCTGGGCACGGCTTCGCGCAGGGAGCGCGGCAGGTGCGAGCGCCGTGCTGGGGCTGCGGTCGGTAACCCCTGCTCTGGTCCTGGCTGCAGATGGAGCTGGAAGCGCTGCGCTCCATCTACGAGGGAGACCTGTGCTTCAGAGAGCTCAGCCCGGTGTCCTTCCAGTACAGGGTAAGGCGAAGTTGCACCTTGAAGTTACTTTGCTGCCTTGTAGTTGCCGTACCAGGGGTTTCTAAGCCAAAGGGGTATCGGATGTGCAGTGAAGGATAGATCTACAGGGTGTTGTTTCAGGATTTTTGCTGACATCGATGCTTCATAGCGCAGTGTGTCATGTGTATGAACCTGCTCCCAGCATGGGTTTGTTACAGAATCACAGAACGGGTGAGGTTGGAAGGGACCACAGTGAGTCTTCTGGTCCAACCTCCCTGCTCAAGCAGAGTCATCCTAGAGCACATGGCCTTGGATTGTGTCCAGCCGGTTCTTGAAAATCTACAGTGAGGGAGACTCCACAGCCTTTCTGGACAATCCGTTCCAGTGCTCGGTTGCTGCACAGTAAAGAAATTCTTCCTCATATTGAGGTGAAACTTCCTGTGCATAAGTTTCTGCCCATTGCCTCTTGTCCTATTGCTTGGCACCACAAGCCAGTTGTCCTTAGCCAGGCATCCTACTTGCATAGCTGTGCCTGCATAGCCAGAACTGTCAAACTCTTGGAAGGAGCCAGCCTGCTGTGTAGCCAGCCTAACTGGTCAGAAATAGAGAGATTTATGTAGATGTTTCGACATAAGATTTGGAACCTTTAACTACTGCTCAGTTACAAGGTTCCAGTCTCTTGTCCGAAGACTATTGATCACATCTTGTTTACCTGCTAAAGAGAAAATCCACAAAATGCTTTGGGTGTGTGCACTGATGCAGTCTGGTCGGGAGAGACATACAAAGAGTGTTGAACTCAATGTACACAACGAGATTCCGGCATGAAATTCTCACCAGCTTTCTCAAATTTAAGGACCTGAAACTTCTTCTGAGCACAGACTGAGGCAGATCTTTTGATGGCCAGAAAACTTCACTGACAAAATCCATGGGACAGAAGGGAGACTTCTGAAAATGCCGTATGCCTGTTTCAGAGAGAAGCCATCTAAAATCGCCTTTCTGTGACTTCTCAAATAACTTAAGAATAATGTCAGTAATTGTAATGAGATACAGGTCGATTAATTAATAACACTTGGAATCCCAGCTATGTAAAAGCAGCCTTTCTTTACTGATTACATCATTCTTAATAAATATAATTTCCTTAAAAAAAGGAAATATGACATGCCTACAAGCCTGAAGTGTGTCATTTTACATTTCACTAGCTTTGGTCATTACTAATTTTTATTAGACAAAAAATTGTCAAAGTTATGATAACTCAATTTAAATACAGTAAAACATAGTGCCATACAAAGGCAATAACACATCTTTTGTGTGAAGAAAAATTTATATTGTGAGAAGCCATAATGCAAGTAAGTGCATGAGAAGATAGAAGGAATTCATATGGCATTTTCTGACCCTCATGTCCTGCACGTGTCTCACATACAGAGCACAGCTGTTTTGTAATCAGTGTGCTTCAAAACTGATATTAAACTAAGGGTTTATTTTTTTCCCCCCCAAGTATTGCTGAAATGTAGCAGCATCATGTAAAGTAAGGCTACCCAACTTTTAGTTCTCACTGACAAGCAGGAGCGCGGTCCTGCAGCTTTGCAGGATTTGCTGTGTGCACAGACAGTGCTTTCCTGAGAGAACCCAGTGAACCTTGCAGCCACTTCTGCTCTTGGTAGCAGTGGGAAATGAACTGTGAATGCTGCCTTGAAAAATGTTGCCGATTCTTGATTGAAAGTCGTATTTATTTCACCACTAAAGAAGTGTTTTTGAATGTCAGTCCGCTGTGCTGAAACAGATCTTGTAAGTAAGAAAGCAGCAATTTTTTTTTTTCTTTTTTTTTTTTTTTTTTAGATTTTGAAGTACCATAGCCTTACCTTGATTAGGACTTCTCTTGTGGATACACTTCATTCTACATAATTAGATGAAGGCTGATTTTTATAATGAGGCAAACGAGCAAGAATTTTTGGTTGGTTTTAGAAACCTTATCATGCTAATCTTCCACATCCTTGTGTGAAACAGTTATTTCTGATTGTATGTCTGTAGTGTGCCTTTGGTAGCACCTGGACTAGTTTTAAATGTAAAAAAAATTACGAATTTTTTTATTATATTTAGCATGCTTGGAGGTATCATATATGTAATTTAGGTTTGCCAAATTGGTTTTATATGCCTCATTACTTATAATAAAGTGTACCTTTTTTTATGCTATGACTTATTTTTTTTTTTATCCAGACTCCTTCTACTGACTTCTCAAATCTTTTACTACTCATTCTTTCATACAGGGAAATAAAATATCTGTAGGTCTGAGACATAAATATTGACATTCTTACCCATTATTTTGGCTATCTTAGGTTACTAGTTTATTATTATCCTTATTTCAACCCTGTCTTGTGGCTTGTTTTCATATTGCTCTGTGCTTACATGCCTGGGGGGGAAAAAAGTTTTCATATTTTCTGTTCTCATATATATGACCGTATAATATTTGGCTTGCAGATGCTACAAAGTAGCTTTTAAAACAAAGGAATTTTTTAAAATCCCAACCATAAAAAGAGGTTTTGCAGTTTCTGCTGCTTCTCCTAGAATGAAAACTGCAGGGTAAATGTTAATATTGATGTCCAAAATTTATTGCTTTTTTTTAGATAACAGCTTTATTTTCTAATTGATAACATTGTCAAAATAGTTGTCTCAAGGAATTTTGGTGGTCTGAAAGAAGTAATAGACTTCCATATTGGCATTGTAATCCTCCTGAAGTGACTGGAAACTGTTGGTTTATAAATCTTTTCTTTTCACTTCAGATAGGTGAAAGTGGAGATCCCAAAGCCTTTCTAATAGAAGTTTCTTGGCCAGAAACATATCCACAAACAGCACCAGTCATATCAATGGATGCTTTCTTCAACAACACAATGTAAGTATTTATGACAGCTTCACTCTCTGGCCTTGGGGGCTCTTTGTTTGATAAGATTTTTAGCATCTGTCTAGTTTACAGTTGAGTTTAATGATTTCTTTTAGATCTTCAGCTATAAAGCGAAGTATATTGGATAAGTTAATGGTAGAAGTTGAAGCAAATCTTGGAACTGCTATGACGTACACACTTTTTGAATATGCCAAAGACAATAAGGAGGTGTTCATGGAAAATCAACCTGTTAACACTGTGGTAAGTAGGTAAATTCTGGTTTTAATTTTGTGCTTTTAAAACTGGAAAAAAAAATTGGTTATTACAACCGGAATACTTCATAGCTCTCTCTAAGTTGTAAATCAGTTCATTTGTTATAAAGGTTAGTGGCTGAAAGTGACATACAGAGTATGGTGCCACAGTGCTCTATGGTCATATTTGTTATATTTGGTTGTTATCTTGCTGTTATACCAAAATGTTTGCAGCCTGATGTTATGTCCCACAGGATAAGATTGAAATGGAGACTTTGAGCAGGAGCAAAACTAAAGGAATCTGAAACAGAGATATGTCTGCTGAGGATTGGAGGGGTGGCAGTTTACTTGCAGCCTTCATGGGATTGCATAAGTGCACCTCCAGGATCTTAAAGTAGTCAGGCTGGGTCAATCTGTGGCTTTGGGGTTGTGTAAGGACATTACTTGCCATGATGGTGCTGCAGATCTGCTTTGAGGAGGAAGGAATGATTTCCAGGTTTGAGAAGTCTGAATCCATTCAGACTAAATCACACTCCATGATTACATTTTAAAAGTGTATTAGGTGCCCTTTACAACTCTAAAAGAGAATAATTTCAGTCCCTAACACGTTTTTTAAAAGTGAAGCCCTGGTTTTATGTTGATTTAAAGCTGCGGGCTGCTGACACGTTGCTTCTTTCTGGCAGTAAAGATATTTCAGTATGCCAGGTTCAGTAATCACATCACACAGACATATCCATGGAACTAATATGCAAAATGTTTACAACCGCTTTTATCCTTCTCAGACTTCAGTAAGCAATAGTATTTCAACTGGAACTCCTGATGTGCCACCAAGTAAGAAAAAAGAGAAAAAGGAGCAGTTATCCAAAACCCAGAAACGAAAACTAGCTGATAAAACAGGTTTGTTCGCTATAATAGTATTTTCTTTGATTAGTATGAAAATCCAAATTTTATAGCAAGGACATCTTATTAGAGTAAGAGTAACTAGTAATTATTTGTAAGATGAGCTACTTTAACTTTGTGGTCTCTGTTTTATTTGTTTTAGATGAATTATTCTTGCCTGAGATGTTAGTTCTGGGCACAGCGACTTTCTATAGAGTCAGGATTAATGACATAATTGTTTTATTTTATTCTATTTTAATTCAGTTTGTGACAAAAGTGAAATTTTCAAGAAACACTTGTGGAAGGAGAGGATTTGAGACCCTAAAAATTCACTTGCAGCAAAAAACGCAGTTTGTTGATGGGCCCTCATAAATAATTCATATTACTAAAAATGTAACTTCTAAATAAAAGTATTTCTTTTGGAACCCGAAGTAAAACACCTAATTTAGTTTGCATTCTAGAAATAGAAGTGCTTCTGCAGATATTTAGTGCTTTCAATGAAATAGAAGGATTTTGTTTGAAAGCTGTTGATTATTTCAGTTAATTCTGCTCATGACTCTTTTGTGTTCAATTTCAGTTTTCAATAATGATCTGGGTAATACTGTCCTATAGTAGCAATAAGTTGTTCCCTGTGATAGCGATTTCTGCATATAATTTATCTAAACTAATGTATAATTGGCAAGCTTAATGTTAACTGTATAAAGGAAAAGCTGCATAAAATTTAGTTCTTTGACAGAATTCGTCATTGCTGGTCAGCCCAGCTCATATTGGAGCTACCTTCTAAACTAAATTTCAGGTGGGCTGAGGTGTTTTTATTTAAACAGAATTACTTTGAATCACATAATCAGAGAATCATCAAGGTTGGAAGAGACTTCCAAGTTCATCTCTCCAGCCGTCAACCCAGCACCACCACAATCACCCATAAACCCCATCTCCAAGTGCCACATCCAGACACCTCTGGAACAGCTCCAGAGATGGCAACTCCACCACCACTCTAGGCAACTTATTCCAATACCTAAGTACTTTTTTAGTGAAAAATGTGTGTTTGAAGTCTAATCTGAACCTCCCCTGGTGTAGTTTAAGGCTATTTCATCTCCTTTCACTTTCAGGTTGGTTGAAGAATACACTGTGTTTAAGGCATTAAAATCTGTTTCTGTCCTCATGGCTTCAGAGTGCAGAAATTGAGGGGTTTGGATACTTAGAATTTTGTGGGTTGTTTTTGATGAAAGATAAATATTCACTTTAGCTTGTGTGCTGAAATTAAAACGTTTTTCTGCAGATAACAAAGGGGAGCTTCCACGAGGATGGAACTGGGTGGACGTAATTAAGGTAACGTGAGTGTGTTATATACAGTGTTGTGAACATGCTGAGTATGTAAATTAAAAATTATTTGTACTTATATCTGAAGAAAACTGCTCTGATAAATTTTTTTCTTGCTTTTCTTCCTAACTATGTTTGGATTTGACTATGGTGTCTGATTATTTTCTGTATGTGTCCAGCATGTAAGTATTTTCAAGTTTTTTTTTTACTGTTAGAAAGATTTGTAAGAAAGAGTAAGAACTGCTGCGTATTTTGGATTCTAATTTACGAATTTCTCAAAAGCTTTAAAATGCTAGTTCTTTTGAGTATTAGTCTGAAGGACTTTGCTCTATGAACTTCCTTGGTTTACTATTTCTTTTTTGATTTCTTGAGCAATTAAATTTTAATTTTATGATGAGAGGGCTTTGCTAACCAAATGCACTGCAAATATTTCATCTTCATATGACAAGAAGATTGAAAATAAAGTTAGTGGTGCTGCCAGGTTCTGGAGGGCAATGGATAAGTAAGAAATAAAGGAGAGCTGTCCCTAGTGGGAGCACCTTGCTGTCTCCTACAAGCCGCGTTCTCTGCTTCAACTCCTCCAGTGAATAATTTTTTTCTACTTGCTCCCTCAGTATTGATTTCTTCCACCCTCTTGTCTTTGCTGATTCAGTGAAAATCACTGCTTGACAATTTTGAAAGCAAGCAAGCTATTTTATTTTACACAACTGTAAGTAATTTTCAGTGTAAGATCTTACACCAGTTCCAGTTGTTAAAGATCAAGTAAATGATGAAGGTCGTTTTGGGCAGAGTCCTTCTGAGTTAAAAGTGGCTATTTATAGTGGATGTCTTGGTTTTCAGATAGATTTTATGATAGGCCTGCTGCTTTTAATAATTATAAGCCTAGCTTTAAAAGTTGAGAAATACTGAGTTAATGTTAATGTCTATTTTTATATTGTCTAAATTTCTATATGGGAATTCTCTCAGAGATGTGTGAAGATAAATTTCCATTGCTTTATCTTTTTTTTTCATTTTGGAGAGCTGGTGACAGAGCCTTCAAATTAAATAGGAACAGTGCCCTGAGGTTTTTCTGGGGTTTGTTGCTGTTTGCTTTTTTTAAAATTGAACTTTCATGATCAGGAAGTAAGCTCGATTAGTGTTTAGGGTTAAGAATAATTTTTTAATGCTTTTCTTGGTACAGTAGCACAATCAGTCTGTATTGTTAAATTAAGTATACATGTGTTCAATGTGAGATGGAAATAATGTTCTTCTTTCCTAATAAATGGAATGGCAGTCTAAACTTTGAATACTTTCTTTTTGTGTCTCTTTTATAGTTAAGCAAAACTGGTTCTAAAGATGATGAATAAAGGACTTTGGTACAAGGAAACTCCACCTTTTAATACAGTGCAATTCTGGGTCACCATCTCTCTCTTAATAACTTTCATATTTGTTGAAGCAAACATTTTATAAAGCTCGATTTCCTAACTTGTAAATCTAGTCACACAAGTTTATCTAGAGACCATGTGGTCGTCTTCAGAAAAATCAACCCACAAACTTGCCTTAAATGAAGGTTAGAATGTGACAAAGGATATAGACAGCCAGTGTGGTGAAGTGAATAGTGCTGCAGTGTTTATTAATTTATATTTAGTCTGTATTAAAATCCTGTTATAGTGACCCCAATGATACTGTAAACATTTCCTGATGTTCTTATTCCGATTGAAGAAAAGAGCACTATAACAGTGATTGGTCGCTTGACAGCTTAATTCATCGAAATAAATTATTCCATGGAAATAAGACCTTTGTCATTTATTTATCTAGTATGATCTAGAACATACAAATTGTTTCATTGCGAAACAGGCTAGAGCTTGTGGTCTCGTTTTCTCTAGTTACTGGCTGAAATAGTAAATACTAGTGAAAGCAAGGCCAAATATTCTAGTCTGCTCAAAAATGAGTGGTTCTAGCAGGAGCACAGCCTCTTTATTCTCCACTATATCCCATCTGTTGGTCCTTCTCCAGTGTGCGTCTTTAAAGACGGCGGGATGTCTGAGGAGGGGGAAAAGTGCTTTCTTGCACATGTCTCCATGAGTGTTGGGATTTTGTAGCTGTTTCATTGGAGAAATAGGCATTCTTTGGAAGGCTGCCTAAGTGGTGGGACAGTGGAAGTCACTAATCCATCAAATGAATTGTGAGAACTTTTTTGCGAGAGCTCTTTTCTTCTTTTCTTCCTAATCTGCTCTCTTGTATAAGAAGGAGAAGTCATCTTTACTGTATGAACTGTTATTGAATATAAGATGCCTTAATGTCCCTTACTATTTTTGTTTGTTTTGAGATGAACTTTAATAAATGCCTATTTATCTGCTGTGGTATGTGTTTATTGCTTTAAATTGTGAATTGCCTACTGCACTTTGCAAGTTTGAAATTGAAAGGACTCTGTTACAAAGAAAGCATTCTTAAAAATTGCTGGAAGAATTCTATCTTCCCTCTTGTGCTGAATGTTTACATGATCTTCAGGGTGGCCGAGTTGGTTATTGATAGGAGGGTCAGTCACTTTACCAGGAGCATGCGACAGTATCCGCTGCATTCAGTACACACAGAGCAAGTCCAGTGTCCCGTTGGAAGAGTGTGCTCCACTGTGTACGGCCTCCTTCATTTCAGAAAGTCTGATTTCTTTTTCAACTCAGCTCTCATGCAGTAAAGTTTGTAAAGTAGGAGAGGGAGGAGCTTTTCCAAACGATGCAGTCTTGCCTTTGACGCAAACTGTCGGCTCGTGGCTGCAGTCTGAGCGAGAGCATCCAGCAGTGAGAGCCAGTGCCGGGAGAAGCTGCTCTGGCCGTACACAGTGACCCTCTAGCAGGGAAGGGCATTTAGCTTTAGTCCCTGCCAGCACCAGCACAGGCAGGACTCTCGAGTCACAAGTTCTCCAAGGGGAATTGACATGTCTTTGGTGGTATCCTTGGTGTATAAATCAAGTTGCTATGACAGTTTATCTGAATACATTAGTTAGGGAGGGTGGGGGAAGGGCAAATAAGAACCGCATCTCTTTGCTTTTTATAGTGTTACTGTGTATAACTTGTTAAGCTTGTGAAATGCATGATTTTTCAGCTCCTAGTCTGCCTGTAAATCACATGCTCTCATGAAGATATCTGAGAGTCTCCTCTGGTTCTGTTAGTAAATGTATTTACTTTGAATCTACTTTCACAGGAAATATTTTGCATTGGAAATTTTTATACTATATTTTGCTTCTGTGTAAATTGTGAAAGGTAATTTGTGTCATTTAAACCATTTTCTGATATGTGATGGCTGAAACAGGATCACTTAAAGAATCTTTGTACTTGATATTATGGAGAAGCTTGAGCACTGATAAATGAGGGGAGGGAAAAATGTAATGATTCTTACCAAGCAAGGCACAATTATAAGTAAGAGATCATGTCTCCTGAAGGAAGTTAAACACTGTTGAAAAAATCCTCTGCCGCCTTTTTTTTTTTTTTTGTTAGACCCACTGGCAGTGGAGAAACAGTGATTACTCAGTAGGATGAGAGTCTCTTGATCGTAGGGCTACACCACCTATTTAAATTGATGAGTTTTGCAGTAGAGCTTTGTTTGGCCTGAGAAGACAAGTGTCAGTACTAGTAACAGTAAATTAAAGGTAGCAAGTGTCCAGAATGCTGTCTGTACCATGACCAAAGGTTCCCCTCTGCATGCTAATGTATTAAATTCCAGGGATGTGGGGCGGGTAGATAAAGTGTGCCCAGCTGATGACTAATTACATTTTGGTGAGTAAAAGACCTGTAGGAAAAAAGCCAGCATTTCTCCGTAGAGGACCTTTGGTAAAAGTGCAAATGTAAGGATACTATCCTCCTCTCATCTGAGGCAATGCAAATGATTTTGGGTTATACTGTGAAATTTGTGCTGTGAAAATCCCTGAACTGAACCAGAAAGAGTTTCCCTTTGGAAATTGTTTCCTTCAACAGTATGGCACCCTAAGCTCTCGCAGTTAACAGGAGAGTGAAGTGGGGAGGAGATGTTCATTCAGCAGAGAAAATACCAGAAGTGTGAGAATTCTGGGCACATTGGAGGAGGAAGTGGATGGGGGAAAACATCCTCGTATGCAAAACTAGAAGAGCATAGGGGATAATTTTTCATTGCTGCAGGACAGTACAACAAAACAAAAGCTAAATTCTGACACGAGTTTGGGCTATGGTAAAGGACGAGAGGATTGTAGATTTTCTCTCTCTCACTTTGGTTTCTCTCACCAATGTGGTTTTGGCTTCATCTCAGAATGGGTCTGCTTTGTGGTTGTGAGAAGAGTTTCTGTTTGCCTGACTGTTATGCTTCCTGTTACTCTCTTTCCAAGCCCATGTAAGCAGCCTCTGAAAGCCTGGCATATTCTCAGAAATAACTTAAGACCAAACATATTGACTAGGCACTGGAAAATCATTAACTGTTTGCCCTCTCTCTCCTTCATTCAAAGTGAGGAGTGACTCCAAATGGTTGAATTACACAAGACATATGAAAATCTATATCCAGGCACTGGTGTTCTGTGTCAGACTGAAAATTTTACCTGGCTATCCCTTGCTACTTTGGACATTCATGCCTGTGGTTCCTACAGATGTTGGGTTTAAAGTATTCATGTTAAAAATAGGGCAGAAATTTGAAAATTCTTACTGTGGTTTGCTACTACAAGCTGCTTGTGTTGTGAGATGGGATAAGGTCATAGTGATGAGAGGGAAAGCCAAGCTGTAACTGCAGAGCTTTACTGGAGAGGAGTGAGGTTGTGTGGGTGTCCCTGAGGGCAGAGTTTCTTCTGCAGTATCTGTATTACTGCTAATGATCAGAAGGGGAAAATTATTCTAGTCTGAAGTTGGAAGATATCATTCAAGAAGCGATATAGAAGAAAGACAGAAATATTTTTCTCAATCATCTGCTATAATGTCATTGAAAGACAATAAATGTAGTCTTGCATGAATTTGCTCTTCAGAGGAGAATCTTACCTTAATTCAAGTATCTCTGTCAGTAATTCATTTTTCGATTTCCTGCAGGTAAAACAAATGTGAAGAAGGCATTATTATGTAAAGAGCTGCTGTTCCACTGTAGAGAACCATTTGATCTCTACCTATAGTGAAAAGCATGCTTCAATTGACCCTGAAGACAGATTTTATAGTAGCTCAGGGAAAATGAAATATTTTTCTGATATAAAGTATCTATACTATATAAATGGATTCTATAAATGGTTAACAAATTTTGCCCAGCATTATCAGTTTTATGTTTTTCTGTGAAGATCAGCACTAGAGCACTAGAGTATTACCAGGTTTTAGTTAACTGGCATATTACATAAGTATGATTTTCCTTTTCCCCCCTCATGCCATATGTCTTTGGATGATAAAAGTACAGGATGTAGTATAGAAATTTATCTCCAAAATTAAAGTAGTGTGAAAGGAAAGGAAATAATCTTACTCAGAAGTAAGGATGTGCCAAAATTAAAGCTGCCTATGTGATGTTTATATGAAAAAGAATCCATAGGAAGATTCTCTTTCTGTGACTACATGGTTTTTCGGGTTTATTTGTGGGTTTTTTTTTTTTCCCCGGTAGTGTCCAAGCAGATGGTTAGAGCTTTTCTTCCTAGTGTCCCTGTTAGTGGGAAAGCAATACAAAACCTGAGTTTTAGTACTCTCCTAAGGCTGAAAAGAAAAAAAAAGTTTTCACTTAGTGAAAGCAAATAAAGTAACAGAACTGTCCCTGGAACAAAGTGAGCCTTTGGACAGGATAGCCAGGTATTGAGGCAAATTAATTTGCTGTAATAGAACTGACTGGATCTGGGTGGCTTTAGTCTGCTTCAGAGTCTATCTTCATGCATTAGATTTGTAACTTATAAACGCTTATGGATAATTTTAGCTTGACAGTCCATGTGATTTAACCATTGCTTTAAATAAATTTCTGTTGCAGAAGTCAGTGCAGATCCTAATATATTGTTAATGAGCTCTAGTTCCATCCCTTTTCATTTGGCAGAAGAAGATGCAACGTTAGTGCTCTGGGTTAAAGAAATTCACATGTGTGCTGTCAACAAAGGCTGTCTGGACTTGGTTTACAATCAGTCTGAAAGCTAAAATGGTGAAGTTCTACAAGATAATTGTAGTAGCCTATTTTAAGATGGATCCACTATTTTTGTATATATATTTTTTTTTGTTAACTTGCTTATTATGATGTTTAAAATGCTCAAAGTGCAAGCGATACATTAGCTTATTGGCTATTGTGTGTATGTAAAAAGTAACTACTTGTTCAGTCAGATGAGCAAGAGCAGTTACCTTTTGTTTCCTAATTTCATGGCATGATGACGGTTCTCTAACCCTTTTCACGGTGCATTCCTACAGGTAATATCCCTCCCTTGTTCTCTTCCTAGCATGGGCCAAAAAAGGTACTCAGCATATCTGTTTAGGGAGAAAAAATGACAGTAGAAGTGAAGAGTGAAAGAAGGAGGAAGGAACAGCTTGAGTCTGGAGCCTTAAGAACGTGATTGGTTAGTCTTCTAAAAATTACGGTTCATAAACATACGTTGTTTCTCTGTATGTTAAAATATCTCTTAAGGTATTTTAAAAGATGATAAAATTTTTTTTTAAGTGTTAATAGTAAAACCTTGCAGGGAGGAAAGAATGTCACCAGAAAAAAGTTATACACAGGAACAAATCTAGAAATTTTGATTTGAAGCTGTGGGATTCTTGTGTATCAAGCAAATGCAATTTCTGTTATGTGAAGAAGTGGAGACAACTCTAAAGCCTCGCTTCATCTTTCCTGCAAGATTCTGAGTAGTTTAATATTTTGAGTGTTGGCAAGCTCAGAATTTTATCTGCTGGACGGAAGGGGAGTGCACAAAATTTGGATTTAGATGTACATTTTGCAAATTTAAGTCCAGCTTATCAGTATTTAAATCTCCAATTAAAGTGTGTCTTGTGAGCAGAGCGGTTAAAATGTGATTTGCCATGGATGTGCATATAAACACAGTCTTGGTGAGTTTACATCATTGCATCTTATCACTTCAGGTATGAATGTACAAAGAATATCCCCTGTAAGAATATCTGTCTTATTTGAGAGATACTTGTCCTCTGACTCGTTCAAAGCTTCTGCCATCAAACACAGCAAAATAATCAAAACTGCAATGATTTTTTTTTTTTTAATTACAACAACCTGATCTCACTATGCTTATTTGTGCTAGAATCAGAGGCAGAAAGAAATGCATAAATGGAGGAATGCTATCCTCAATTACACAACTACTGTAAAGAGAGAGGTTGTAACTCCTGCTGATGGACCTGAGGTGGGGGTTTCCAGGTGGTGTCGGAAATTATCACCACCATGTTTCACTACATCTGGAAATTTTGAAGAAGTATCAAGAGATGAGACATGGAAGATTTGTTGTAAGGTTTTCCAGATATTTGGGTTTAATTTTGGAGTTCTATTGAATTTATGTTTTTAGGGTACAGTAAGTACATTCCAGATATTTGGGTTTAATTTTGGAATTCTATTGAATTTATATTTTTAGGGTACAGTAAGTGCATTACTGGTTTTAGTATATAAAGAAAGGGCATATTGTAAATCTAGAATGCAGGAGAGGAAGGGACAGTAAAACAAAGTCTTGACTGATGCACACCATGAGAAACCTGTTAGGTTTGTGCCGTATGTAGATCAGGTTTGTATTTGTCTCCTTGTGTATGTGCTCTTTTGTCATTGTTTTCAGGTTTTATGGGGAAGAAGCCTGATAGTCCCATCATCTCAGGAATATTACGAAAGAAAATCTTATAATTACTTAAAGGTATAATGGGAAGAATTAAACTAACTGAAATAATGCAAAAGCAGAAACTGGTGTGTTGCATCTCATGGGATGTCAAAAGAGACAGTTCTGACCAAATAAGCAGTGCAGACAGATGGTAATCAGGCAGATGTTACTCAACACTTTTTGGGAAATGGCAAAACATCAAAAGAAAGTATAGATGGAATTCATTCTATGGGAGAATTGGACTCAAGCATTTCAAGTGAGCAGGATCTGTTTAATGTGTCATCTTCATCCTTCAATAGAAGGAAGCTGAAATAGAAGGAAATCAGGTTTGACAAGCAGGATTTCCCTCTCATGAGGCCATGCTGGCTGGGACTGATGACTGCATTGTCCTCCAGGTATTTTTCAGTATCTTCCAGAATAATGTTTTCCATGATTTTACTGGGCACTGAAGTGAGAATGACAGGCCTGTAGTTTCCGTGGTCCTCCCTCTTTCCCTTCTTGAAAATCAGGACAATGTTAGCCAGCTTCCACTCAGCTGGGATCTCTCTGGATTCCCAAAACCACTCAAAAATCAAGAGAGGTTTTGTGATGACATCAGCCAGCTCCTTGAGGATTCTTGGATGAATCCCATCGGGCCCCATATATTTATAGGGATCCACACAATTGTGTGCAGCAGATCCCACACAGTTTCAGGGTCAACTGGGAGTTGAACATTCTCACAGTCATGGTCCTCTATTTCAGGGCACTGAAACCCCCCTGGTCCATCATCCACGTTGAAGAGAGAGGCAAAGAATGTGTTAAATACCTCTGCCTTGTCCCTGTCCCTGTTTGTGAGGTGACATCCTCATCCTCTAACAGGCCAATGTTATTCTTACACTGCCTGTTGCCATTAATATATTTGAAAAAACTCTCTTCATTGTTCCCCACATTTCTGGTCAACTTCATCTCCAATTGAGCTTTGGCTGGACAAATATTCTCCCTACAGTGGCAAGAAGAATCTCTGCATTCTTCCCATGTCACCTGACCTTGCTTCCACAGGGCATACACTTCCCCTTTTTCACCTTATATCTGAGAGAAGATCCCTGTTGAGCCTAGACAGCCCTCTGCCTTGTCGGTTTGACTTCCAACATTTGTCAGTTGCTGCTCCTGTGCCCTTAGGAAATGACATTTAAAACGTGACCCGCACTGATGGACTCAGCACCTGCAAAAATATTTTCCCAGAGGATTTCACCTCCTAGTTCCCTGAGGAGCCTGAAGTCTGCTCTCCTCGTGTCCATTTTGTTTCAAGTACTTACAAACTGCAGCCTACCAGGTCAGTGCTGAATTCCTTCTTTTCAGAAATTGTTCAGTACAGGAATAAACATGCATTTCTTTCCAATCTGCTAAGGATATTAATTTATTCTTCATTAATCTGAAGGTGATTCACTTCTGTAATCAATGGAAATCTAATTGCTAAGTGCTTACATGAAAAAAATACTAAGTCTGAAGAGTTTCCTTCAACATTTTATCGTGCAAATAAATTGTATCTTTATTTAAATGAGTCGCAGTGCTTTTCTCATTATAGCACGAAGTACAGATTTGAAGATATTATCTGAAGGAAAATATTCCCTGAGTCTTTATTAACGATGCTGGTAACACTGTCATCAAATAGGCATATGAGATTTTATCCCCATCTTTGAGATGGTGTAACTGGGGCCCAGTTGAGATACATACTTGTTAAAACAGAAGTAATAAGTCTCAAACCTGTATCTGTCCATCTGCCAAACTGTGCAGCAATTTGGTAGGCTAGAGCTGCACCTACCTGAAGTAATGGTGTTCTTTAATCATGTTTTATGATTAGAGCAGCTTCTTAACTTTCCAGTATGTTCTCACAGCTTGTCTTTTAGTCATGTTCATAACACATTTTTCAGGGATATTTCCAGCAGAGATCTGCGCGCAGGCAGCAAGCTAAGAGCAAACGGCTGAAGCTGTGTAGCGTATTTCAAGAGTATGCTCCACTTGCTCTCAGAGAGGAAGCATCCACTGAGCTTCTTGAGACAGGTGAGACTAGAGGCCCAAAATCAGGAGAAGGGCATCCAGCCAGAATGATCAGCGATACCTTGTTTCCTGAAAGAGGGGGACAGATTAGTTTCGGTAATAAAATAAGTTAAAAGAAATCATCGTTTTTTGGCACTCCTCAGAATCTTGTGGTAGGACAAGCAATAATTTAGTGACAGTGTTACCACTGTAATAAATATGTAAAGTAGACATTACTTCTCAATAATCCTAAATGCCTTTTCCTGTTCAATGTACTGTTTAATCCACTTAAACATATGTAACTCTTTTTACAGTCTGCAGGCAACTCTTCAGGCTCTACTAGAGGAGCAGAAAGCCTGGAGTTTGGCCAAACAAAATAAAACACGTGCTGTGAAATTCTATTTAACTGCAGAGAATAAAATGACTACTGCAGAGCAGTCTTAATAACACAGTAATTGCGGCAAAGCCACAGATTTCATGAGTTTTTTTACAAATTGATCTTTTCTGGGTTTTATATGAAGAACAAAGGAAAATCAGATGTTTTCTCTGAGGTTCGAAATGGTTGTGCTTCAGAGCTAATGAAGTCACTTCTCTCTTAGGACAGAACTATGAGTATTGTAAGCAGGTTCATACAAATGTGCTCTCTCCCCAGTCCATGATACATGAACAGGAGGATTCAGAAATTTCAAGATTAATTAGCCAGCAGAGACCACATGGAGGATTCAGTCCTACATGTCTACAAACAAGTCAGTCTGTACTGTATATGACTTGCATGTAAGCCACTCACCTCATAAAAACCTTGTTACTTAATATAAGTGCAAACATATGAAGCAGCATAAGGGGAGAGGAGCTAATTAAAATAATTCTGGGAGAGGTTTCTAGGGTATTTCATCCATTGCTAAGAATTCCAATTAAAATTACATATCTAGTGAAGAGCTTCTGATATCAGATTCTTATTTGCACCTGAAAGTTGCATGATTTCCTTTTTGTAAAAGGAGAAAAATACTCATTAGAAAGAAATGTCTTTTATAAGCTCTACAGTTTCTTTCAGTATGAAAGTTGTAATGTAAAACCCATGCCTGCAGCTTAGTTATGAAGGAATCATAAAATGATTGAAAGGGACCTATAAGGGTCATCTAGTCCAACTCCCCTGCAATGAGCAGGGACATCTTCAACAGAGCCCCATCCAGTCTTATCTTGAATGCTTCCAGGGACTGGGCATCTACCACCTCTCTGGGCAATCTGTTCCTGTGTTTTACCACCCCCGTTGTAAAAATCTTCTTCCTTCTGTTTAGTCTGAATCTCTGCTCTTTAAGTTTAAAACCATTACCCCTTGTCATAGGACAATAGGCCCTGCTAAAATATTTGTCCCCACCTTTATTAGAAGCCCCCTCTAAGCAGTGACTGGCCACAATCTTGTCTCCACAGAGACCAGAATTTCTCTTCTCTAGGCTGAACAACCCCAACCCTTAGTCTTTCTTCATAGGAGATGTGCTCCAGCCCTCGGAGCATTTTTGTGGCCCTCCCCTAGACTTGCTCCAACAGGTCTGTGTCTTTCTTGTGCTGGGGACCCCAGAGCTGGATGCAGCACTCCAGGTGGTATCTCATGAGAGCAGAGTAGAGGGACAGAATCCCCTCCCTCGCCCTGCAATAGGGTGGTGGCCCACTAAAGAACATGATCTTAGGTGACCATTCTTACCCCAAATGTTCTCCCACTCAATTACAGTTTTCTCATGGGAACGTTGGGGGTTTTTCTCCAAAACAACTGTCAGTGTGTGATTCAGACCAACAAGTGAGCTTCTGAAGGAAAGAAAAAACAACACCGGGATGCAAGAATTAAAGTTTGATTTATTGGTGCTGCTTGTGAGAGCGGAGGAGTACGATTAATTCTAAGCCTCTTCTCTCCGATTGCTGATGTTTGCAACATTTCCATGCGTTTTTATGAGATAAACAAAATTTAAGTACTCTTTTGTAGAGGAGAGATTACTGATTTTATTTTAACGTAAGAATTATCACAAGTTGGCATTATCATAACCCATGTATTTGGGATACTGCCATACAGTGTGCACATTGTTCTTGTGGAAGGACTTAGATTTGTGTCCAAGTGTATAAATTATAAAATATGCTTTAATTTTCAGTTATTTCAGCTGATAAATATGTGGGCATGCATGTTTTGTAGGTAAGATATCACAGATTTAAAAGTGTATTTTTCTTTTTCACTGAAACTAAATTCCTTTTAACAAATGAAGAATCTCTGGGGTGTGAGATAATGAATATTTTCTGGATCCTGCCAACAAAATGCTTTTTAGAAGGGGCATCAAACGTTATGCCTCTGCTGCAGTTTGATCCCAGCCAGCAACTGAGTATCACACAGATGCTCCATCACTCCACCCATTCCCTGTGGTGCAGAGAAGAATCACAAAAAAACCCCAAAACTCATGGGTTGAGATGAGAACAGTTGATGAATTGAAAAAGAATGAAAGATACCACCACTACTACTACTTCTTCTAAAAATAGTTGTAATGAAAAGGGGAGAGAGTAATAGACCCCAAGAAGGACAAGAGGTGCACAATCCAGTTGCTCACCACCTGCTGACCAATGCCCAGCCTGTTCCTGACCAGCCATCAGAAACTCCCAGCCAACTTCCCCCCAGTTTATGTCCTGAGCATGACATTGCCTGGTATGGAATATCCCTTTGGCCAGTTCAGGTCAGCTGTCCTGGCCATGCTCCCTCACAGCTTCTTGTGCACGTCCTCACCGGCAGAGTGAGGGCCTGGGACACAGAAAAGTCCTTGACTTGGGGTAAGCACTGCTTAGCAACAACCAAACATCAGTGTGCTATCAACATCTTTCTCATACTGAATGCAAAACACAGCACTGCACCAGCTACCAGGAAACAAATTAACTCCATCCCAGCTGAAACCCAGGACAGCCCAAAGTATCAGTCAAGAACAGAAATCCATGTGAATATTCTCATAGAAACAAACAGTTTATCTAGTTCTTCACTTTATTTTAATCAGTGTTAGATGCTGAAAATCAGTTTCTACCTGGACTGAAACCCCCATCTCTTCTCTGAATTCAAAGGGAGTTCTGTTCTGACAGGAACCTTGCATCTTCTACTTCTCAGTTCTAATGTGTGAAGTTGCAGCTTTAATTCTGATCTCAGTTGTAATCATTGCTCAGCAGGTGTATTCATGTTTATTTTTAAAAATATATAGCAACTTGGAAGTACTTTCAGTTTTTGGTGGTTACCTTAAGCAGTAGTTGCTGATCTCTGGAGTGTGCATTACCCACCAGAGGGAGCTGAAGCCAAGAACTGTCTAATTTTCATAAAATCATGCAATCATTTATGTTTAGAAAGACCTGTAAGATCACAGAGCCCAACCATTAGCCCAAGTCCGCCATTAAGCCATGTCCCTAAGTGCCACAGCTACGTGTCTTTTAAATACCTCCAGGGGTGATGACTCAACCTCTTCCCTGGGCAGCTTGTTCCAGTTCTTGGCAACTCTTTTGGTTAAGAAATCTTTCCTAAAATCCAATCTGCCATCTTCTGGAGCAACTTTCAATCCCCAGTATGTTGCTAGGTGAAAGTAATCTCTTACACTTCACAGAGCTTTGGATTTGGGCATCTGTCCTCAGGTTAGCTTGGGAGCAGATGGTGATCAAGTAGGAAATAGGTTTGCCTCCCTCTGCTAAGTTATTACCTCTTTTGGGAACCCTCACTTCAGTATCAAAGCAGGCAAAGCAAAACCTTGTGATGTACATGTCGTCATTCTTTGGTTTCTATGTATGCTCTTCTTTGTAACGTGAATAAGGACAACAGAATTGTACAAAATAGGAATAACTTTGGGAGTAAACTAGTCATCTCTGAGAAAATTAGGCCAAGTAGACGCAAATGTGAATAGGTTCTCTGCATTTTTAAAAGGAAATCTCGAAATTCCTGACTAAAAACAGGCTGGAGGATATTTCTGCTGTATGTTAAACTGAAATTTTGTTTATAAAGAAATAAATTGGCTGAAACAGTATAGGTGTAGTTCATGCTTATTAAGTGTTTTGATTTTGTTCAGCCAGAAAGAGGTGTCAAATGTCTAAAGTGTTTATTTAGACTGAGAATTTTGGAACTAAATATGTAAGTGTTCCCAAACATATATTCATTTTCTTTCCTTAAAAAAAATCACAGTATTTTGATATTTTCCAATTTATCTCAATTCATGATGATATACTGACAAATGTTCTGACTTTTTTACTTAGTTAATTTTTTATCCAGCTGAGCTGCAGTGATTTCTTAATTGCATATCAATAAAAGCTTGTTACAATTCAAGCCTCTTTTTTATTTGTATCTAGTTATGTTTTCATTATTATATATGGACCCTAAGACCTCTAAAATGATTTAAAATTAGGTCTTTGTGTTATGGTGGACAGGTTAGGAGCCTGAAAAATCCCATAAGAAACAACCTTGAGAATTTTAGCTAATTTGTTTATCAATAAACATGAAGGCTTACCACCTGTGTCTCCTTCCCTTGGGTATGCTAGTACTGCATGGGCAGTGAAGTAGGAACTCCTTGGGGGTGGTTTTTTTTGGTAAACAATTGGTCAAGGTGAAAGGGGTTTCACTGTTCTTGTTCTAGTTTGTTAAATCATAAGATCAATTTACATTTAATCAAAAAAAAATCTTCCTTTGACTTAGAGTATGGGAGGAGTGCTGGTCATTCTGGACAAATGAGCTTATTTCTACACATTTTCTTCTCCACTTGGAAAAAGTCATCCACAGAGAAATAAGTAGATGTTGAGACATAGAGACTGACAGCTGAGAGGTGGTCAAGGACAGCTTTTTATACAATTTCTGAGTTGTAGCTGACAAAAACAGTCTTTAGAAATAGGTGGAGTTGACTTCTTTATTCTACAAAAGGCAGGAAAGGTCACACAGCTAATTATAGCTGAGCAATTGTATACAAAGTGAGTCCCTACTGCCTCTACACTACTTGCTCAAGTCATTTGTGATTTTCAGTGCCATGGCATCGTTTGACTTCTGCAAAAAGGTTAATCTGTTGGTCATAAGAATTGGGACTGACAGGAGACAGAAACTTCCCTAGGTAGTAGTTAAATTTGCTTTCTACACCGCCGGTTATGACTTAACATTGGACTTCCTATGGATTTTTTTTTCAGTTTCAAAACCTTGTCTTGCAAAAATGGTAACAGTCTCATCAAGTAACCTCGGTTTCAGCTCAGGTTTCTGTTGCTTGACAGTATTTTGTCATGTCCTCCGAAGGAAGGTACAAGACAGTTTATATCAAATTGCTGTCTAATGGGCTTCGTTTAATGGCTTCCTCAGTTAGAAGTTGCTTCATTATACTGGAGCACGAGCTTTTACTACCTTTTTTTTATATGTCTGGATCCTGTCTAACTTACAAAGGGCTCACTATCCATTTTTTTTTCAGCATTTCAGAGAGGAGGACTTATTACTCTATTTATTTTGCTTATTAATTTAGTTAATAATAGGATAACTTGTCAGGACTTTTAATAGGTATTTTCCAGCATTCCAATGGGAATGAATCTGTCAAATGTAGAAAATAAAAAGAGAAAAAAAATTTCAAAAATACTAGCAGGAGACTCATTAATTTTAAACCAAAACAAACCTTAACTTATGCAGTTTACATGTCACTTGTATGACATGTTACAGTTGTGTCTCTCAGCAGTGGCTGTTGGATAAATTACACACACTTTGTATGTGCACTTAAGGATTTTTTTAATGAAAGGAAATAGAAAGGGAGAAAATTCTACAACTCTTTTGGAAGAAGAGTATTATAATTTCTTTCAGAAGTTAACTAGCTGTAAAACGACCCTTCACTTTTCTTTTTTAGGGGTTTTCTGATTACTTCTTACGCTCCTCCTAATTATTTCTGACAGCTTTTTACTTCTCTCTCTGCACTTCATTCCTGCTGTCATTTCAATCTCTGCTTCAATTCTCTCTCTTGTTTGGATTTATTTTTCTCTTTTGCTTTGTCTGTGGGTTATACATTCACATTCTCTGTTTTCTTATTTGACTTCCCTTCTGCTTAGAATTTTATTGCTTTATACTTTATTCTGAGGTCAGGAAAGGGAAAGGTATATGTGCCAGCTACAAACTCAGCTCTGTATCTTTTTTTTTTTTTTTATTTCAAGATTTTGATCTTAGGGACTCATGCCAGTTGCTACATGAAATACTCATTTCTTCAGCAGATAGTACTATACACAGGAATTGCTCCATACTTACATCAGGAAATTCAGTGAAAGACTATATTCTATATGTTTATAGACTGCTAGAATGTATTTTTCACCATTGAGAATTCAGGATTAAAAAGTTCCTCTTCATAACTCAACTGAATATCAGCCTTCCATCATTATGTTTTTGAGAAGTCAGGTCTGTTAGTAATTTCTTTATACTTACTCCGTTGCTGTATAATTGATGTATTGTCATTATATAAACCAAATCCGAATTTATAAGGGATTCCAAGGATAAATTTTGTAGGTTTGAGATCTCTCATCTCTTCAGCAGCCTACTGATCTTTCACTAACAAACTACTCAAGTACTTCTTCCAAACATAAGTTGAAGGGTGTTTTTTCCTGGTTTGATTCACCAATCTGGCATGCAGCTTTATGTTTGCTGAGATGGTCGTACTGAATTTTCTCAGAACATGATTTGTACTGATGCAGTGCAGGAGTGTTCTCCCTGTTGGTGTCCTATTCCCAGTATCAGCTGGGGGTTCATTATAAATCTTTGCTGGGTAAATATTGTAGTCATGTGGAAAAATGATGGGTTTCCTAAGGGTGACCAATTCTACAGCATATAGTGCTAGGAAAGGATGGTCATCATTACTTATGCAATATGTCTGAGAGGACTTGAATTATGAGGTTTAGGACAAGTGTCTGCCACTCACATTGATTTGACTTTTCAGATGTCACTGGCAATGCTCTATATCAAAGACAGAAATAATTTTCAAAGGTAAATCCAGTTTCAAGGAGTTAAGACAAGGTGTTAGAAAGAAAATGGATGAAAAAGGAAGGAAGCAATAGACCATACATAAAAGAGATTGTAAAGGGAATCATCCAAAGTGCCTGCTGGTGTCCTTATTCAGTCCTGTTTTTTATCATTGGAACATCTGAAGCATATAAAACTAGATTTGCAAATGGTGATGACACTGAGAGGACAGCAAATCATAATAAATGCTGCATCTAGATTCAGTGCAGGCAGAGACAGGAAATGGGGCAAAATATTTTGAAAATAGCAAAATCAAACCACATTAAAAATCCCAGCTACCATACATCACAATCTTTTATAGCATTAAAATGTGCAGTTAAGTAGCATATTTAGCAATGTGGTCGTTTTTATTCCTGAACTGTCACTGCCAGAGCAGTCCTCCCCTTCCCAGTCATGTCACAAGTGGTATAAAAAGTCCAAATCTGGCTGCATCAGAGCATTTGGGGCTTATTCCTGCTCATCTAGTTGACTCTGACAGTATAGACCTCACATTGTCATATAGCTCTTGCTCTGGGTTGAGCATACACGTCTGGAAACAGTTCAGTCTTCCTTGTACATGCACTTAAGTCTTCAGGTTTTATTTAGTAGTGTGATACATTAAGGCTACAGGTATGGGTTTTTTCTGTTTTAATTGACTCTTCTTTTGTACATAAATAGAAAAGAAGCCAGGGTATTCCGTGCTAGCAAAGGAGATGTGGTTGTTGAATTGATATGTTGAGATCTGTGGCCACTGTTCAGGGAGAAGCTGTAACTAATGGCTACTTCCCTGTGATTTGTAGCTAATAAGTATTTAGAAACTTTATTCTTGCTTCTTCAGAAAAGGAAGTTGTGCCAAATTTTAAAAAATATTTTGGTGGTGCCCCATGAGGTCTTCAAGGACATTTTTTCTAAACTCTTCTGGAGTTTTTGAAAATCACACTGGAAGCCTTTCAACAACTTTAGATGTCTAATTCTTCCTAAAAGTCTGGGCTTTTACCCACAGTTTTTTCATCCAGCTGTGTTTTGTCTGAAGGCAGGAGGTTTCAGCTCTGTTACACCTCCATTAAACCATCCAGAGTCTGGTACCTGCATCCTATCATGCCCGGCAGCTGCTCCAAGAGCAAATCCTGTATTACTCCATTACTTTCAGAAGGGCCAGCAGAGCTGCCTTCACTTTGCCCTGACATAAGTTTGACCCGAAATATTCTTAATAGAGCATGTTTTCTTTTCAAATAGTCTTAGAAAGTTTAAAACAATTTCTGTTGTTAAGTGCCTCCCTCCTGCTAGGAGCAGCTCTGCTGCTCCTTACAGGGGAGCAAGTAGAACCTTTCAGTGTTAGCTCCTTTGCCTACTCTCACACTCCTCAGGGTTGCTGCAATGACTTTATTTGCACCTGCTTCATGAATCATCTGGGCTATCATCTGATAGCATTAATCCGTGTTGCAGACACTACTGAGATAATACTCTGGAATGTGAAGAGCACAGGCATATGGCCAAGTTACTTTCAGTTCACCTTGGAGGTGAGTGGTTTGCTTTCTGTTGTCATTTCTTAATTGAGGAGAAATTTTTATTTGGATTTGATTAATTTCTGAAAGGATCATGCAAATGGAAAGTTTGAACTATTGCTGTTGTCCTTCCATACTCTATTTCAATAATCTCTTCTGCTTTACCGTGGTACATTATTTAATTTCCTGCAATTTCACATCAACCTGTGTAACGAGGTTGCAATGAAAACCAGCATGCCATTTGCTTAATAAAATTAAAACCAAGTGACCTGGATGCTGTGGAATAAATCATATGATGAAGAAGATGGGCTTAAGATGTGAGAAAGTTTATTCATGCTTGTGAGAATACAAGAGATGTGAACCAAATTTAATGTGGATTTTTGGTGGAATTTTAAGGTAATTTAAATTAAGTTCCAAATGTTATGATTGATCCTTATCACTGAAATGTATTCTAATCCTAAAACTCTCCACACTCTGGAAACCAAGGTATGATTTTCAGTGCTGAATTCAAGCTTCTATCTCAGTAGTTTACCAGTAAACTGAATACTGATGTCAAATATCTATAATTGAATATACATTTTAGATCTTCTTATAAATAATAAGAGATTAACACCTGCATTTGGTGGCATTAAAGTCAAACTATGGCATGTTTTAAAAAATGTCCTGTGCAGCTTGGCTCAGGAAGAGATGCCTGGAAACATTCCTTCTGAACAAAGATTGTGTAAGTGGAAAGAAAGTTGAAGAGGGAAAGTTCTGCTGACTTCTGCTTTCTTTGTAAGCCAAATTACATCAGGCTTTACACATAATGATCAGCACCCTGTCTTTCACCTAGAAAGTGAAATGTTCACCAGTGCAAACATCGGTGTACCTGGCCTTTGTGTACTTACCAAAAAGGTGGACAGCAAAATTCTGGTAGACTGGTGAGCAAACTCACAAGGTAGTCCCAGTAGAACAACCACAGACACTTGTTAAATGCAGAATAATCTGTTCCTGTGCGACAAAAGTTTTAGGGGTTTTTTTCAGTTTAACCTCAAATATGTAGGTGTTTCTCCTGAACTTCTTTATTCAGTTTTTTTGTGGTGGAGAGATTTCCTTCAAATAGAGCTTGGCTGCAAAGATCAATAACCAGGCAAAGAACACAAATGGAATTTGAGAAATTGTGACTATACCAGATTGTTCTAGGCAAGTTCGAAATACACAGGTATTTGATGTTTAAACATTGCCTTCCTTTCAGGTTAGGGCAGGTAGTTGACAAGACAACATGAAAAGCATGATGTTGCCTTTGAAAACATGACTGAAACCTTTAAAAGGTGGTTCTGCCAAAAAGGACACACAAAAGGTACTACTTTCTGTAGTTTTATGCCTGAATTGCCTTGCCTGCTTACACACTGCAAAGGGCTGGATTCAGAACTTATATAAATTAACACAATGCTGAGCATTGCTGGAATAATCTCCTTAAAAGCAAGTTGAACATAAAGAGTTAGCCAAAGGACTCACCCTTGCAACACCTTGATGTGGAGACCATTTTTAGGCCATGCCTCAGCCAAATAGCAAAAAAACACTAATTTTTTTTTTTTTTTTTAAAAATCAAGAAAGCGCAGAACTCCAAAAGTGAACTCCTGATTCCCACTAGTTTCAGTGAGGCCAGGATTTCAGCCCTGTGTTGCAATTGGATACATATATATCTGTGCTGGGGAACTGGAGATCACTGTCGTGGAATTGTTCGGAAGGTTCATAAACCAAGCCACTTCAAACTTTGAAACACAATGGTGACAACTCTGTAGGCAAAATAATTGCTAGTCATGAATTGTGAATGTTTTGGGGTTTTTTTGTCTCAGAGATGTTGTATGCAGGAATCTCATTACTGGAGTGGTTACAGTGTTAAACACAGGAAAATCAGAATGCCATGCTGTTAGAATGGAAAAGGTAGAAAGCTTTGAAATTGTGCTGATGAGGGATACAAAGCTCTTTGTCTTTACAAACAAGGGATTTACCTCTCTTCCAGATTCTCTAACACTCATTTTTCAGGTACTAAACACAAATTTACTCAGAAAGTAAGTTTGGGGGATGTGCATGCTTACAGATTTTTTTTTTTTTACATATCTGTAAAACCTAACTAAACAATACATAGATAATTAATTGCACAAAGCAGGCATTTTTAAAATATGTTTTTACTAGATGCTCTTAACTTATGACCTTTTGAAAAGGTATGTGAAGAAACAATCAGGTCATTACATCGTTCCTTGGCAAAGTAAAGAGTACAGGATCCTTGAGGGAGGGCTCCTGGTTGGCCTCTCTGAGAAGAGGTAAGAGTTTGTCTCTGGCACTGACTGCATCATCCACAAAGTTTTATATATACAGCAAACCATATGTTCACTCTCCAGACAACTAACTGCTGAATACTTTTAATTAGAATGATTGTTCAGTCAACCATCTTAGTTCTATTTTCTTGAGTAACAATAGTTGTTAGCATAAAGGGCATTCTCTTAAAATCCATCAGATACTCGTGGAAGTATCTAAACAAAGTTCAAATCTGAAAATAAGCTATTTTTATGGTGTATTGTGAAACTGAGTAGAAACTTTAAGTCTGGTTAAGGTCAGCTTTGCTTCTTAGTTTCAAAGCTACTGTGGGACTGAAATGTTGGCTAAGGCCCCCTTTTCCAGAAATGGAGGGAGACAAAATAAGTCGCTTTCTGGAGATAAAACCCTCCAATAGTAATAAAGACCTCACTGGAGCAGAAAGATGCAACTCGTTCTTCCCCATGCCTGTTGGACTGAGTTGGTTTTCCCTAGTGTTTGTGAGGTCTGTGAGAAATGTTCGGATAAGATCTTTTGGTGCTGTTCCCAGAACATGGTTCATGTGATATCAAAGAATCCTGATGTTTTGCCAGGGACCTTTTTGTCATTGAGAATGTAGAGGCTGGGTTTGCAAAGAGTTGGCTGAGCTGCAATACAAAGAAAACTCCTGAGCAACCTATTCTGGCAGGCCATCTTCAGTCAAAGGCCACCAGGGAGCTGTACGAGCAGGCTCCACCCAAAAGGACAATGAGCAAAAGAGGGACAATTTTAACTTCTGTAACACTGCAGAGCTGAAGCTGAAACATCAGTTGTCCAGGCCATGGATTTACACTGAAATATGAATTACTGGAATAACTAAATGAGGTCATTGTAACCTTTCCTAAAGCTAGGCTGTCCTTGTCTTGAAGCAGAGAGATCAAAGAGATGAAGACCAGACTGATGTGCAATTATTACATTCCTTCAACTGCAAGAATTAGTGACTCAAGCTGCCTGAGAAGCAGGAAGGAGGGATTTTGGCTGACCTCACTTAAATACTCTTTCTGTAGCATTACTGTCTCTCTAGACATCAGTCTAAATTGGTAGTTTACAATCTTTTTTTCCATCTGTCATCCGTAAGTTTTCTTCACTGACAAGGCAGTCCTGGATTGATGGGAGGTAAACATATGGACAATTTTCCTCACCACTTCCATTCACCTCTTGAAGTCTGGAGTTAGAGACAGCATGTTTTGACTTAATCTCCCACTGCTGTGCACAGTAGTTGCTTTAGGTGCAGTTTGCCACCACGTGCTTATGATGTACAAAAGATGAGAATGAGGCATGTTTTCCAGAAGCCTTACATTTGTAGTGATGACCTCTTAGGTAAATTTGCATTCTTCCTGCTTAGTGAAGATGAAAAGGTGTGAAACAATATCCTAAAGGATCAAGTTTATACAGTTTCTCTCAGCTCACAAAATATTGTTCTGCTTGCTGATGGATATGTTATCTGACAACTGTTAGAAATCTGAGAAGCTATTTTGTCCAACTTTGTACTCCTTTCTTAATTATTATGCCACTTCTTTCTGTATTGATTTCACTGCATAGTTTCCATTATGATCTGGTGTCAGGAAGGTCTAAAACATGTAAGTGTTCTCGGGTCATAACCATAATTAAGGCCACTTTTTAATTGCTTAATTTACACTGATGAATAAATTTCAAATCAGGAAATCTATTGTTTTTCTTCCTAACGATCAAGTTTTAAATTGTAACAAGAATCTTACAATTTCGTTTTGTTGTAAGCAGAATTTATTTTTTCACAACTTTGCAAAGTTTGTTAATAATCTTTGCTACTTACTGTCACCTGCATGTATCACTGGTGGGCTGTGTTTGGCTTTACCGTGAGCATTTTATCTGAACTGCTGTAGGTATTGTCAGCCCTGTGTTCATTTGACATGATTCACTTCGATTTTTCTCAGCCATCACTGCATTCAGCCGACAGACAGATCAGCTGGAGAAGTTACTACAAGTGTATATGTGTACCTATACAAAAAATTTATATGTACATATGGAAGGATTTATGCCTAGAGGTTTATTTGGTGTTAAAGTTCACTGATCACCACCAATGCCACTTAACTAATTATGTAAGTAAATGTGCTAAGATTGAGAAAAGGGTACGTATTTTTAATTAGATATAAATGAGATAAAAAAGAAAAGTGCAGACAAATCTGTAGAAAAGTTTCCAAGCTTGGGACTGACGTGCCACAGGATCTGCCTCTCCGAAGGTCAGTGGGCTCATACCATGTGCACCATGTCTGAGTTCAGTGTGCAAGCCTTGTGCCAACTCTGCCTTCTTGAAACCAGCACATCTATCCTCTTTCTAACACTACTGTCTTGACTTACAGTGGCCCCTATCTGGTGCTTCCCTGATACAATGAAGAAGGGAAAATCAATTGTATCATACTGTGAAACTTAGAAACTATAATGCAAGGTATTACTTTTTCTAAGTTTAAATGCACTTTTCATGTTGAAAAGTGACTGCTATATTTATAAAAAGAGTTTGGATGGTGAATATTTGCATGAAACTCCTCAGAAATTATTAGCACAGCAAGGATTACATACTATCTTACCTGAATAAGTTCATGAATAAAAATTCATGTTCTCGTTTTGCCAGTTCCCTCCACCAAAAATTAACACTTACCAAAGAAAATACTGTGAAATGTTAGTCCAGTGTTTCTTGAATAGGTTGAAACCAAAGCAAAGTATCCAGGATTGCTGCTTAAGATACCTGAACATCAAATTTTCTATGACTGTGGAGAATGTAATTATTTTGTTATTAATTTATTAATTATGTGCAGCAAGCAGAAGGTAGAGCTGAAAATCCTTTTTAGGAGGTCATTTATTTCAATGGTACTGAAATTTATTATTATTGGTCCTATCTTTCTACTGTAATGGGATAGGTCCTTCATATATACAAGCACCCCTATTTTCAGTCCAGTAAGTAGGTATCACCTCTGTACAACAGCTAGAATCTTGTCCCTGGCTAGTTGTGTTCTGCAGCTGCTGCCTGAATTGCTGGGTACCAATAGAAACTTCCTCTCCCTGAAAGTTTCCTCTCCAAGTTTTGATGCCCTTGGGAAATTACGCCATTCCTCACATCCTATGCCTCTAAATGCTCCTCAGTAGTGGACCTGAATTTCACTAGAAAGGGAAAGGTCAGCCTTCCCCATGGACTTTCTGCTACTGGGGTAGCATAACCTGCACCACAGTTCAGCTCACTTTTGCTGAGGGAATGCAATGAACGTGGAACAAATGTCCCCCCAGCTGGCCACTGGCAATGCTCAAAATGTGCCCCTAGGCAGGGAGGATCTGATGGCTCTGCTCCCTTCCTGTCCTGCTGGCTGAGAGTAAGTACAACATTCTTCAAACGATTTTCAGAAGGAACTTCTAAGGGAAAAGGTCGGAAGAGAAATACCAGATTACATTCTCCTGGAGCTTTACCTGGGCCTCCAAGTATATGTCACTGTCTTCCCACAGCTCAAGAACTCCTGATCCAATCCATTTCCCTTGCCCAAGACCAGGATCAGTTACAATTAAACTGGTGTCATCATAATTGTCTAGCCTGCCTTGTGGCATCGTTGTCACTGGAGATCTTTACTTTCCAAAGTAATGTATTCGAATGCTTCACTGTCACTATGGTTGGATGGCTCATTTTTTTGTTTTGTTTTCTCCATAGTGTCTTATTAAAACTTCCAGTGTTCCATCCAAGGGACATTAATTATTGTCCTTTTCACTTAGACAGATTATCCCTTTCCTCTTGAAAGCAAACTTTCACATGACAGAGGATTCCTGACCTCAGTACTCTCATTTCTAGGCTCAGTTCTATCATTAGATGTCATTGTCTTCTACACCTCTTCTCTATCTTGTTTGTTTGAACTCCCTCCACCTATAAGTGTGGTTTCCAAAACTAAATAGCATATTATTACTCAGCATCTGAAAACAGAATCCGTATTTATTCATCTCACAAGATTTGGTGGGGTTTTGGGGGTTTTTTTTTGCTCTGGCACAAAATTAGCAACATGTTGTTCTTAATCTCTTCACATCCTAGGGGGTTTTATCATTGATTATTGTACTATATTAAATAATCCTTGAAGTGCTATTCCTTAAGACTAGTATCAAGTTAATATTAGATGTTTATCTGACAGACATTTAAAATTACTATTTTTTCTCAATTTTAAGTTTAAAAATTACTGGAAAATGAGCCAGATTTGTACTGCTTGACAATTACATATAACACCAGGAGAACTGAGTTTTGAATCATGATGGAAAATGGGTAAACTCCCAAATATGTTCCTCTTTTTTTCTTACATGAATGGTACACTCCAGAACCATCAAATTCTTCTACCATGTCACTTGGTCAGAAAAAAAAAAAGCAGAAGCTGGCTAATGCTGATAAGGTAACTTCATGAAATGCAAAGAATAAGTTAATAGATTTTGTGCTTCTGCTGATAAGTCAAGGATCTATAATGTTTGTAAAAATTACTTCGACTTATCTTTTTAAACAAAATTACTCTGGTGTCATTTTCATCCACTCGTTTGTATCCTTTCACTGTGATAAAACCATGGTCAGTCATCTTGCCAGGTTTTTGGTACTTTAAGGAATGACACAAATCTATTAGTTTATACTTATATATTCTCATCTTCTAAACTGGAAATGAGCAAGAATGTTGAGCTCTTATTGGTAAGGAGTTACATGATTTGTTTGAAATTAGGCTTTTGTTTTGTGTCATCTTTAGTAAGCAGTGCTCTCTTTACATGGGACTCTGGTTTTAGGTATGACTATTTTTGAATGAACCCCTCTTTACCAGCTGAAGTAGATGCTGATCATTCCACTCTGGACTAAAAATCTAAGCACAGTGACACAAACAACACAGGAAGACCCTGGACTGAAGAAGGTGCAAGCATCAAACAAAGGGATCTAGTGAAATTTAGTGACAAATGCAGCCAGCCATCCCCAGCTACTCAGTGGGATTCCAGTAGAAGGAGACATGATTCCATTGTCTATATCCATACCAAAATAAGACTTTGAAGAAATTTAGTATTTTTAAGGCATGAACAGTAATGAGAGACAACCGAAAGTAATGCATGCCATTTATTTAGAGCTATTGGAAGACCAGTCAACCATCTCATGATCTTGCCAAGCCTAACAGCTCACATGGTGATCTCTAATGCATTTTATTTAAGGTTTAAACAGAGAACTGCTTGAAATATTACACTGAAATAATACTATGACAAAACTACCATACAGTCTATTTTAATGGAGTTGTTTATATCAGCACCACCTTCAACTGAAACTCATAACATTCCATTAAATATCTGCCTATGTCATTCAAAAGCATGGCAGAAATAGCAATACCACAGTTACTGCTCCAGATACTTCCCATGGAGTGACCCAGATACCTAATGGATTCTGTCAGCCAGGTTTTAGAGCCTTATGTTAGATGACTTCAATGAGGATCCTTAGTTAGTTTTTTTGGTTGATGCAACCAAGCCTTCAGTAGACACTTGGCTGTTTTGCTGAAAACACAAGCAGTATCTTACAGGAATGAACTTACTGCCCTCTCATTACCCAGTATTTGCACACCTGGCTTTAGTTCAGGAGCTTACAGCCAGTGTCTTGCCTTGTTTTTGCTATTCAAGGCAAAAAACCCCAGTTTCAACACCATTACACATTCATGGCTTTTAATTATTTTTTAATGGAGCCAGTCTTTGAACAGAGACAGAACCTGCTATGCGCAGATTCCATATTTTGCTAAGGCCATGATTTGAAATTTCACCTCAATCTTACCTCTACAGGCTACTGAATAGGAGATAAAGCACCTGATAAGGAGCCTGTCTGCACCCCACCTTTGGAGAAATAGGCAGAGTGAAAAGGCACAAGCTCTTAGAAAATAGTATCAGTTTACGTAAGTGGGAAAATGAAAGGTGTTTGAAAGCACAGTCAGCCTAAGGAACCTAGCTTCAGCTATACAGAATTGAATGGAAGAATGTTATTTATATATTCATCAGGTAATTCCATTTAAAATCTGTGCCTAATTTAGTAAAAAGGAAAACTAGAATCATATTCTGGGCACATTTTATACATCTTTATATGCATATTTACTTTGGCCATAAAGCTCAAGGAGGAGCCTTACCAAGTGGCAAGCATACTAACATGACCTGAACTCATAACTTTTTTCTACTGAGTTTTTTGAAAAAACTTCTGTCTCAAAGCTGTACTCCAGAAATAGCAGGAGATTTTAAAATTTTTTTTCAATCTTTCATCCAGCAACAGAATTGATGCAGGAATGTTTCTGGGTACTGTCAGGACATTCCTCTTCTGAGGAATCTGCAAGATTTAAATTATTACAAGTAAGTTTTAAATTTCTTTTCTGTTAATTTAATTCTCATAAGTTTCAACAGCCTTTTATGGTTGGTGGTTACTCAAGCTGCCGCTCAGCTACTCTCGTACACTTCACAAAGTCAAGCCTTCAAAATCTGTGGATGCTTTCTTCTCTGCTATTGACAGAATAGCAATAGCAAGCTATTGCTCATGCCAGCAAGTACAGATGACAAGTCATTAAACACAAGACAGAGGGTTGTAAGCAAAAAAAATTTTATTAAATATGAGACTTACGTCTGACCTGCTTACCCCAAAACAATTTTGTCTCTGTGGCAACAGCCACAAGCATGTGACAAAACATCTGGGATTTTCTAAAGAAAAGTTTACATACTTAAAACGTCACTTTTCAAGAAAGCATCATCTTTTATCCTTAAGCAGGTTTCAAAAGTGCAGAGCATGTTTACAGGAAGACAAGTCTTGTGGCTGTAGAGCTTTGTCAGCTAATGCATTAAGGACCCTCCCTGCAGCGAGCAGGGCCAAAAGTTGCACAGCGTAAGAGTGAACACATTCTCTGCTAACTTACCTGGTCTGGCAGAGCTTTGGGAAGGGGGAACTAGGTCTTCTGAAGTCGACTCTAGAACAGCTCTTATATCACAATCACTAATTCTATTGCATGTTCTTTACATAAAATCATCGAGAAGTACCTTTGCAGTTTACTACAAATATTTTAATGGTGTAAGAAGGAAAAGACTCAAAATTATTACCTTCTATTGCTACATAAAATGTAATCATAATGTAGATGAATTTGCCATGATGGTGCATACTATCATTAAATTTCAGAGTACTGCACTGAAAATCATAGCCAAAGTATGTATTTTTATTTAGAAAAATTTCGATTGTCTGTTTCCATATGACTTCATCTATTACTCAACATTTCCAAGAATTAATACAAATACCTCTTCACCAATGCAGAAATTCTGATGATCTGGTACTTAGAAATACAAAATCATTTACCATATTTTAAAGCCCTCCCAAAAGCCATGCAGTTGTGACATTATCTCCTGTGTCCCAACTGTACTGGTTAACTTACACAACTCACTTTGTTCAACTGACAATTGTTTGTTATCTCAATATTACACTCTTGGGAAAAAAAACCATATTTAGTTTTTTCTTATAGACTTTACTATCTATCTATCTGTATTTGAGTATGTTCTTGTTATTTGTTCACAGGATAAAAGCTTGGGATCCATTTGAACATCAGCATACAATTTATGCAGTTTATGAAGGAGTACATTATACTGTGATCATGAAACTCCAGCTGCTGGAGAAAAAGGCAAAAGCAATCCTACTTGCAGGCATATAAGACTGATTATAATGGCACTGCTGCTTTCTCATCTTTCTCCAGTAGTAGATGGCATGTTAGCATGAAACATTTTCAACGCAAAATTTCTAAATAGGTAATAATGTAGGAATGCAGTGGGCTGCAACTCTAGTACATTTTTGAATGGAAGTAGTACATATCTAGTACATATCTAATTTTGACATTATCTTGGTTTTATTTGAGAAATTATGGGTGTTTTTTGCCTTTTAAATAGAATATTGAGGACTTGAACTTTGCTATCTGATGAGGTCAAAAAGAGCCTTAGAATAATCCTGTCTGTCTAGCAGCAGCTGACAGGCTAGGGAGTATGCAAACCACCCTTCTGCCCTGCTTTCGCCCTGCACTGCAGGGCAGGATTGATGAGCCCGGTTACCAGCCCCTCCCTGTGTCAGCCACCAGGCTATCCAGGGTATTTTAAAGGATACAATAAAGCATTCCTCAGATAACTAAAGGCATTCTTCAAGGCCTGAAAAACACATAGTCCAGAGAGGATAGGGTCAAAAATAGCCAAAGAACAAGAAAATGGAACTAAGTAAATAGCAGTACCAGATAGTCTTCGTGCAAATAGAAATTTGGGGGGCTTGCATTGTTGTTGTTTACCACAGGTTCTGTTTACTCTAGACTTTTAATGTCCATTTATATTCATTCCCACCACTGATAACCCATGCACTGTCAACCTCAAACAACAAGCAGTATCTCCATAAAAGTCTGAGACTCCGCTTCTGTAGCACAACTGGAACACCTATGGGCAAATGAATTCACAACCTCCATCCATTTCCCTCCCCTCTCCATTAAAAACAAACTAACAAATAAGAAAAAATCAATCAAAACCAACAAAAAAACCCACACAAAACCCCCAAACCAACAAAAAAACCCCTCCTAACCAAAAACAATATACAAAAAAACCCAAACAAAAACCCAACAGCAACCAAGCAAACAAACAAACCCAAAAAACCCCAACGCAGTACTGTTCCTCCACTGCCAGCGAATGCAACTATTGTAATAACCTCACGTTGTCCCTGTCTGGGCTGTTGTCTCTCAGCTGAACCTTGCTGTATTCCTTACTGGAAGGTTACAGTCACAAGTAAATTGCAGTTTTTCCCCCAGAAGTATGAAACAATTTTACACACCTAAAACTTGTCAGATTTTTAAATTCGTACTGCATATGAATGCAATTTGCCTCCCACAAAAATCTCTCTCACTGATACCATAAAGAGACAAAATGAAGTTTGGGGTGGCATCTACAAGCCTTCCATTTCCTAGCCTGACTGGTGACCTAAATAAAACTTTTCAGTATTAGGTTTTTCCAAGATGTAATTTATACTATGGCTGTCAGGAGTTAAGATAGTAGTTGCCATGGAGCTTTAATCTTTTTTTAGGCTTTAGTCAAAGGAAGCTGGAAATCAGTATGCTGGGTAGAACCCTGCTCAATAGAATTTTATTCAAATTGGGACAGGATTTAATCCTAATTTTTCTGCTGAACTTTAGTATCAAAGGTTCTAGAATTCATTCTATTTTCTCCTCTTTCTCAGGAGATGAAAGTTTCCTTTCCAGATTTTTAAATGACACTACATTCAACCCAAAAAGTGCTCAAGTTGCTTCCCCTCTATTCCTTCAACTATAAACTGTAACTTTCTCCTAATCTTAATGTGCATAGCTAATCACTGTAGTGAAATTCATTCACCAGTTTTTCCATTTTCAGTGCAGGCATTCTGCAAATATAGAAAAGCAGAGCTTTAGGAAGGATTTTATTTATCTATGCACCCACTAAGCACTAATCTCTATACTGGAAAACAGGCCTTTGAAACAGAAATTACAGTTCGAATCTGTGTCTGTGCTACTTATAATTTCCTTGATGTATATTTAAGAAAAAAACCCAGAAGCATACAATGCATGAAGTGCATCTCTGAGAAGTACAAAATGGGCCATGCTATAGCCAGTAATGCTCTGCTAGAACACAACTGCAGCAGAACAGAAACGCAGTTCAGTTTAATACTTGCAGTTAAAACTGGCTGACTTAAAACTGAACTTGCCCTATACCAGGTAAATGAAAATAATATAGACATAGGTGGGAAAATTGCAGAATTTGTCAAAGTGAACTTTTAGAACTCTTACCCACCCCAACTTGAAAATTAGAAAGGATTCAGATGTAATCTTAACCTGACCTTGAGACTTGGATGCAAAAGGAAATGACAGCTTTGCTTAATGAAAAATTTCCCAGAATTGTCACTAAATACAACTGTTTACTGGCCAGCTGTAGTGGAACTGCATAATCCTCAAGTAGTTCCAAAGACTGCAGAGTCATCGGAAAATTGTCACAGGAGAGAATTTCAAATTCATTTCAACTCTTTCATGGCATGTATTATAAAGGAGGCATGATACTAGTAAAAAAAAAAAAAATACATCCTTCCCCTTCTAGGATATGTAAGTGTGGGACTTGAACACTTGCACGTTAACATCTGTTTCTACCACTGACAGCAAAATGTCTTACCTAACTAGCACTGGACAGAAAAACAATTGTGGGTTTGAGTGAAAGCCTATCTTATCAACTTCAGAGGATCAAATGCAAAGACCTGCGGTATAATTTTCAGTCTGAGGTGTCAATATCAAAGACTTGCAGAGCTACTGGAGATGAGACCTCTTAATAAAAGAAATACATATGCAGATAAGAGGGAGAAAGAACTCCCAAGCCCTTAACTTGCTGGTATGGCTAAACAGCTCATGCTAATTATGAATTCAGACAAACCACAGCAGTTTCCTTAAAGCTGAAGTTAGAGACTTCTAAATAAGGAGCCTTCAAAGTTAGGAAAAGCCATCTTTTTATAAAGGCCCACTTCAGCTCTAAAAGGATATCCGAAACAAAATCCTTAGATAAATTCAGGGAAGAAAGGGGCATTTCCCTCACCTCCATTCTGTACCAGTTTCAAGACCTGTCAGTATCACATTACCATTTCTGGATGTGTAGATTAGTTAAAGTTTGGCAGGGAAATACAGTTTAAAGTAGTTTAAATACAGAAGTATTATCATTGTGTGCAGATATCAAGATGGCCTTATGAGATAGATGGCAGTATTAAATTACTTACTTTGCTTTCAAAACAGTAAGCTTTTTAATATGTGTATTTGTGTTTTGCTTTAAAGCTTGGCTTGATTAAATTATTTCATCAAAATTAATAAAACCAGTCCACAGGACAGTGATGAAGAAACATTCTTGCCCTGATGTTGTTTCTTTTAAATAGCTTATGGGGACCTTTTGCTGCTCATGAACTTGCATTACTTTGAAACTGAAAGGCAAAAAGAAAGAACTTGGAAGTGCATCATTTTTCAAAAGCTACAAGAAAACAAGATGTAACTAGGCTGAATTAGGATGCAGCATCTCAAAAGAGAAAGCAGTTAAGTGTGTAGTCACATACACTTCTATCAACTTCCAAAGTATGTGTTGCCCAGATTTTTTTTTTTCAAGAAGATAGACTTACTTCGTGACACTCAATACATATCTTGAAGGTGAACTAGTTTAACAGTATTTATTTTTCATTCTGACTTCACTAATGAGGTTCATCCCTTTAAGAAAAGTAATTCAACGTTAAGAAGCAATGTAAGAATTCTCTACTTACCTTTCTGATTTCACACTAGCATCTTATGTGCAACTTCAGCAATTACCATTGATCTTCTATGGGAACAGACAGAAACCCACAAAATTTAAGTTTGGTTAAAAAAACTGGTGAAAGGCTAAATACCAGATAACATCAGATTTTTTTCTCATGTATATCTTAACAACAAATTAGCTAGAGCACTTAAAAGAAATAATTGTAGAAGCACCCAGTATATTTGAGCCATGCTGCTAATCTGCAATATAAACTGAACTATTTCTATATTTGAGCAATTTCATGTATTAAGCCAAGCAAGTGCCATTTCTCCAGCACCATCTTCACTGGAAGCCTTGAGAATTCCTATTCACTACTAGAAGGGCCATTAGCATGAAAGAAAGCATGCCTGCATTACAGATATTTATCTGGACCACTTTCAAAATCTAAAATTTCCTTTCTGTAACACCCCAACATACACTTCCTACTTCAGCAAATATTTCAGATGAACAATTATGTAAGTCTCCCAGCTTTCCTCTCTGCGTTGGAAAGATGTATTCTTGATTTATCCCGCACAAATTCAAGCAATACCTTTCCACATAAATCAGTAACATTAATAGTTACAATTTCACTTGTACTTGGTTCTGCAATTTCAGTGCTTTCTTAAGCAATGTTTGTTTTTTAATACTAGGGAGCATGTCCATTTTAGGTAAACATTAGATGTTCATATAATCCTCAGCCTAAGGCTTCCAATCCATCCTCCCAAGAAGGAAATTTGAGAACACTCAAGCCATAACAAATAAAAAAGAGTAAAATGTTCAGAAGACAACTTAATGCCACTTATCTCCAATAGCTGGTTCTCCATCAGTAGTCATGATCCACCCCCTCAAGACAATTTTTGCAACCTGAGATCAGCCAGTAGGCCTAGAAAGCAAGGTAAGGATAAGGTTTACCCTCTCTCCTACTCTACTGATGGTCAGAGCCCTTACAGGAGTTTCCTGCAGGAGCCGTTTACTTACTGTGGTACAGCTCTCCCCAGTGGAGCATTAGTCCACTTCATAAACCTACAATTCTAGAGCAAAAATTCAAACCCCTGCCTTCACACTCCCCTGGCACATGTCAACTACTTGCAAACGCTCAATTCTGCTACGGAATCAGATCCTTACCTGAGGAAACAGGCTTGGTATGCTACTTACCTTGTAATACTGAGCATCCTGTGCATTGATTCGTGCCATCTCGTGTGACAGCACTGAGGCTTTGTGCCCTGTACAGTGCATTCCACCCTCCAGCCCCAGCCGGCACAGCCCTCTAGTGGAGATGCAGGAAGGAGTTCTGACGGCATTCCTCCATCGCAGCTGCGTTTTGCCCACCTGCCTGCCTTCTGGGCTGCTCTCAACTCAGCACAACTGCTTTCCAATCAGGCTTGGCCAAACCTTAGCAGCAAGGGACAGAGACCTACAGGGACTTCTGAGCACTTGCAGCCCACCCACAGGTAACCCCCACAGCCAGCCCTGCAGAACTGCTGCCTGCCTTGCCAAGCCCAGCACAATTCCAGTCTCAAGAGCACTGTTAAGCAGGAACCCTAGGAGTGAGCTATGGTACCCCACTCACTTCTCTATTAGCATCTCCCATTGCAAAGGAGCAGCAACAGCCGTTTTCATCTTTTTTGCACCTCTCTTAAGGCATGGGGGTCAGGAAGTTCACTTTTAACTACCACCTAAGTAGTGTTTAGACACTACCAGCATACTTCAGGACAACACTCTCACGTAGCCTGTCAGAAACCTGCTGGGATTTGTCTATTGACTCAGTGCCATGCATGCTTATGTTTTGTTTTTTTAATTATCTATCAAACCTTTATTGAAAGCTTTTTGCCTTCAGGCTTTTTAGATAGTTGCCCAAGTCCAAGAACTGGTGCTGTGCCTAAACCCAGGTTTGGCCACATGCACACACAAATACTGCTTAAGGAAGGGCAAAGTTCACACCCCAGAGAATATCAGCCATGTTTCAGCTCTCTACAGATCAATTATAATGAAGATTCCATCACATTTCCAGCTTCTGTTCCCTGAACTGTTAATATCCCCTCCTCTCAAGGGATCCTTCTACCACTTCAAGGCTTATAGAGAGATCACCTATTAAGAATATAAAAAATTGAGCATACACCAATTGTACCATACCCAAAAACTGACTCCCAAGTATAGTCACAAAGACAAAGAGTTTAATGTTGGCAAAAAAAAGAAGTTTAAGTTAGTGGTATTTTCTTCCTTGCAATAACATACTGGTCATATGAAAGCCACTGAAGAGGTCTGCTTATAGCTCGGAAGACTTTTACAGTTACAGCTGAACTCAAAACCCCTAACTCCAAATGTGTGATGTTAACACAAAAACTGAAAACGTGTAACCTGGGATAAAGAACAAACTCAGTTGCGAAGATGCTAGTAGATATGCGAGGCCTTTCAACCCCTTTACCATAACATGAGAAGCTCTTCAGTATCTTTCCCACCACCATTATTTCAAGATTCACAAGATTCTTTAAAATACTCATGGGGTTAAGTTGAAACCAAGCGCCATCTGCTTCTAATGTCTTCTGTGAAAGGTCTGAAGCCACCCTGTTTCAATTATTTGGTTATTCAGTGCAGAAAGTGAAAGATCACAGAAGGTATAACAGCTTTTAATACTCCATTAATATTATAGATTAAAAATTATTGCATAGTCTTATACATTTCCTAAAACAATGTTCTCTGGAAATGAAACATTTTCATAAAAAAGGAGCAACTCTTTAAAACATAAATTGTTTTCACTACCTCGATCTCCTATCCTTTTTTGATTTGTCAGTACATTTGTCCATTGTTTTCTCATTGTCTCCTCTGCACTTGGGGCAATACCATTTCCCCTTTGGTTTGTACGTGAGTCCAACACAGGAAAAGTGGAACCACTCAATAGGGCACTGTTCATTGTCACATCCTATCATTTCGCCGTAAGACACTTGGTTGCATAAGCAGTAAGTTGGTTCATTGGGATCAATTGCAAATTCTACGGGTGAAACATCTCTCTCCTGCTTGGCTTTGGAGCGTTTTTTCTTCTTGGAAGATTTCGACCTTTTCTCTTTAGGCGGCTGATCATCGCAGTCATCAATACCATTTGCTATGTGGCACAGATCGCGGCTTTCGCTGGTTCGCTGGCGACGAGGTCTACGGGAGGATCTCTCTGGCTGGCAGGACTCCATCTTGGCCTTTTCTAGAGGCTTTTCGTTCTCAGACAGATCTTGAAAACACTGAGAGTGTGTTTCCATTTGACGGGCTCTATTCTCTACCAGTTCTAGCATCTGAGTAACTATTTGAATCTTTTCATCTCCAAGTTCTTGACTGTTGATTAATGCACGCTGAAGATGCTGCTGCAAACGTTTCTTCTGAACAGGATCGTTTTCTGACTTGTATTTTTCATAGACATCATCTATTTCTTTTAACGCTTCTATAAAATAAAGACAGTAATAGAAATAATTACACAAGATGGAACACGCTCAAGAAAACACAAATATATTTCTAAATGATGAGAAATAGTACAAATCTTAATTATAGTATACCCTAGTGGGTTAGATTGAATATATCGTTCAAGTTGCATGTGGTCATCAAATCAGTGTTTAAGGTCACAATCTGTTTCAAGAAAAAATTCTCAAGTTCTAAGAAAGAGCAAGCTTATTTTAGCCATTGGATAAAGAAAGGATAACACAAGAAAGGGGACACTATAGTTGTTGAGACATGGATAATCCAGATCCTCCTTCCATCTGAAACAGGAGTAATTTCTCTTAAGAGTCCTTACCACAATAATTCCAAAACCCTGGACGACAAACCAAAGCAATAGCTTATTTTATCACATAAAGAAATCCTGAAATCCATAGAATTGTCATATATCATGATATATAACACTCCAGAATTAGTTTATCCAGGTCCTCTGCCTTCCCTCTTATTCATCTCAAGGTTTGACATTACATTTTCAAGTAGACATGGCTATAAAAGGAGTATGACAACTGAAGTTACATAACAGCAAATTTACAACCAGAATGAAAATCAACTTGCACCCCTCAAAATACTTTCCCTATAACCAAAACAAATTACAGCAAGCTGCGTTTTAAATCAGGGCTGAACTTTTCAGAATAGGTGACCTTCTCTTTAGTGCATCATAGGATATTTTTAAGCAACTAGTAAATGAGTGGCTCACAGTTTGACTTCCAAGCTTCCCTCTTCCAAGTCACGCAAAATAACTGCAGGAGTTGCTGTGAATCTTTTGTTAAATTTAGTTCTAAGAAGCAAGTTTAATGAACCCGAATATGAGATCAGTAAGTGTCTTATACATCAGTCTTAGTCTGTATTCTGCTGTTCTATATTGCTGGATTTTAAAATAATATTTTCCAAGCCAAATGTTACACCTAGATCTATACAAAAAGGACAGAAAAACTCCAAACAGGGAAGGAAACAATTAGTGACACTTGATGCACAGTGTTAGGTACAGTATTGGTTCACTCAGAACTTACGGATTTTATTTGAACAGGTAAGGGAGTTTATAAATGCTACTAAACTATTTACTTCTAAAGCAAAAGTTGTGGGGTACAATCTACCTCTTCCTAAAGGCCTACATTTAACAAATTTGCTTTCATTTTAAAAGAATTTGTCTGCACTGCAGTGAAATGATTCAAGCTCGTTATCTCAACATCATTCCTAGTAATTTTTTTTCTGCTGACATCTTGGAACAGTAGCTTAAGCATGAACAGCTGCTTTTTACCATAAATTCTGAAACCTGTATGACAACAGAAGCCAACTGCATTTTGTTCTGTTTCAGACTTTCACTAAGGTAAGATAAAAATCACTACTCTGCCTGTCCAGTAACTCAACCTGTATTTTCTCAATATCACTATCCCAGCTACCATTTAAACCATAAACTTTGTTTTCCTGTACCTTCAGCTGCATCACTCGCCTGCTGCCCTGACAAGAGAAATAAAATTTTAAAAGATCTTACTCCCTACTCTTGAAAAGCATGGAGTAGGGTACTTTGTATGCTGTTGAACAAGAAATGCATAACCAGAGTAAAATATTGTACAGCCACACTATCACCCACCAAGACTTTTTTTTTTTGGAGGCAGGAGTGTAGGTACAGTTATACAGATTTCCTATATTGGGAATGCCCTACCCAGAACCACTCACAAACAATAGCTGTTTGCTCGTTCATACTGTGTCAGAGACACATTCATCCTACATCAGTTATTGCCTGGATGCAGCCTGTGAAGATACGCTGAACTTCAAATGGATTAACATCCACTAAAGAGAGCAAAGAGGTTTTGGCCTGACAGAGACGGACGTTTACCAAACTTCTTGTGCATCCCCAAAGATTAGACAAGGCATTCATACACTCTAATTAACAGCTCTGAAACCTCTGTTAAAAAAATTTTAAAAAACACAAACAAAAAATTCCAACCCAAACGAGGGCCAAGTGTTCATTACAGATAATCTGATTAAGTTTGGTGGAGCTAATAAAAGCTAAAACGATTTGTTTTCTAAGCACAAGAGCGACTTTTTCCCTCCTCCATAGACCATCACTACCTTTTAAATTAGCTGAAATAATATGGTGTTGCTTTTACATTTTCAGACTTGGGTCTAAAATATCTGTATCCCATTTTTAAGGTTTTGAAGATTTTTTTGTTCTTGTTTTAAAACAGTTGAAGGCTTTGGTTAAAACTAGCCAAAAACTTCTTCTATTGCCCAGGACTGTATTAGTGGCTGGATGAAAACACAGAGGAGATATAATCTAAGTAAAATATTTAACCTATTAAAGGCTGAGGAGTGCTGTCTAGTCACCATGGATCAGGAGGCAAAGTCTGCTAGGCAGTCCAGCCTTGACTAGGAACTTAAAATGCTGCAGGCAAGTCTGTGCCCTTTAACTTTAAAATCCCAGGAAACTTACAAAAGCCTGTTCTTATGTATCTTCTCGGGTAATTAGAAAGATAATTGAAAGAATCCCTGCACAACAGCTGCCTCCTTAGGTGGCCCTTCACCGTCTGAGAGGCCTGGACGGTCCCCATGGTCCCCTCCTGCCCACGCCGAAGGAGGGAGATGCGGCTCCAGCGCCGACTCCACGGGATCAAATTCCTGCCTCATGGCAGAGGCCGGCCGGCAGCTGCCGGGCACCGATGTGCCCCGCAAACTCCGCGGGGTGCAAGGTCTTTAATCGGCATTGAACTTGCCTTCCGAAGGAGCCGTGCCTCTGGATGAGGTTTAGGGCAATTCCCCGCTCCACATCCCCCCTCCGCGACCCAGGGGAAGACTGCTGGAGCTTTACGCATCCCCGCCCCCACCGTGCGGTCTACCGTGGGACGGGCGCTGGGCTCCGCCGGGACACCGCCCCCCCCCCGGCCCCGCACGGCGGGAGGAGCTGCGGGGAGGCCGATTCCGGCACCCCCACCTCCAGCAGCACCGCCGCCGGTTCGGGCAGCGGGGCTGCCCGGCGGGGCGGAGCAGGGCGGGAGTGGCCACACGGCGGATCCGGGGCCTAGCGCCGGGCAGCGCAGCCCCGCCGGCCCCGGGGCGGGGCGGCCTTCCCCGGGACCGACCGGACGCCGGGAGCCTCGCGCACCCGCAGGCTCAACCCCGCGGGGCCCCAGCAGGGTTTCACCCCGGCTCCGGCTCCTCCGCGCTGGGCGCATGTGCGGCGGGTTGGGGGCCGTCCCCTTTCCCCTTCTTTCCCTGCCGCCCGGTGCCCCGCGGNNGGTGCCCCGCGGCGGCGCCCACCTTGGCACTGCGTGTCCATCTCCCTCAGCAGCGAGGCGTTGCGCTGGATGTCCAGCGGCAGCGACTCCACGCACTCCAGGTAGTCCTGCACGTAGAGCGAGAGCAGCCGGGCCCGCTCCCCGCCCGGCGCCGCCGGCCCCGCCACCAGCTGTGGC
>VZRR01010014.1:145409-158839 GCA_013398015.1 Oreocharis arfaki | reverse complement strand
AGGCGCCCCGCGCCTCCGCCGCTTCCGCGCCGGGCGGAGCCGGGACCCGCGCGGGGATCCGCGCTCGCGGAGGCTCCGCCCGCTCAGGGGCCCCGGCGGCGCCCGCGGGCGGCAGCTCGGGCGGGTCCTGCCCACAGTAAGAGCCACCTCATTTATGTTTAAAGAAGAGCAATGATGATTTGTGATGAGCTATTCCTTAGGGAAGCGGAGTGTCATTTTATCCTGAGGAATCATTTCAAGGGTATTTTAAACCAGGTACCATAGAACTTTGGCCTTTTAGAACCCACTCGCCTACCAGCAAATCTCCAAAATTTGACAGAGTATCCTGTCTTTCCCATGCCCGTGGCAGAATTTTTATCAAATGTTGGCTACAACAATTATAGTAGGAAACGAAAGTTAAAATATACTTTTTGGCTATATACTTTTTAGCTTTATAATTGTTCCTACTGGAAGAATTGTTTAAAGCGGAGAGAACTACTAAAATGCCGAGATTTCATCTCCACTTCTCTTTCAGATATTTTTCAGGTCTTTACAACATGGATAATATTGGTAAGCATCGGGGAAAGAAAATTAATTTTGTAGAGGCTTGAAACACCCTGAGGAGACCTGTATATTTTGCATTGTTTCATTTGTATTTTAGGCATCTGAAAAAAAAAAACCCAGAGAAAATGCATATGGTAAATGTAGCAGGAAAAAAAAAAAAAAAAGAGAGACATGATTGAATTCAAGAATAAAATTGAAAAGAAGAAATAAATTCAAATCCCCAGCCTCTGTTCTGTCTTACATTCCTGCCTCTAGTTAAGTAGCCAGTGCTAAAAGAGTACCCATACTAATCCTGCAAATAGCATTTCAGGATGGCGTGATCTAGAGTAGTGGTTAAGCAGCAGCATAGGTTGCACAGAGAAGTTGTATAATCTCAATCCTCGGGTATTTTTTGAGCCTACCTGGATGAGGCCTGACACAACCTGATCTGGCTGTGGAGCTGGCTCTGTTTTGGTGGCCTCCAGAGGATCCCAGCCGGACTCTTTTTTCCTGTGATTCTGTCTCTGTGTGATGTGCGCCAAATAGCGCCATGGCTAGTCCGACAGGAAAATTAGTGTCTCACATGATGGCAGTCTGCAGGTATTATTTTCTTAAGACCATAGTTCGCAGAACTATTTAAACATTCCTAACTTGCAAGTCACGCGGCCTCTAAGCAGATGTTCTACATGGCAGGGATTTTCATATGTCTGTGTCCAAGCTGTTGAGTAATTGTAGCTGCAGTCAGTCAGCTTCGCCCAAGTCAGCAATGTGTTGCCAAGTTCATAAAAATGAGTGAAAACAAAGTTGTAGGCAGTACTTTCAAAACATCCTTCACTACACTGGTGTCACTCTGGCCAAAAACCCAGGAAGTCTGTAATTCTGTGTGTTCATGTTCTTGAGAGGGCACCTTCACCTTAGAATGAACAGTTTTAATTTACAGTGTAACACCTGTAAAATCAGCTGCTTTTTTTTGTGCACTGTTACAGCTCAGGTTAATGAAGCCCCAGATCATTTTTCCCTACTTGTCTCATTTTTGCACAAATAGATTTAGAAAGTGGCAATAACCTGGTTACCTTGGCTTCCATTGGCAGTAACTCGATGAAACTTTATTGTGTAGCGTTCATTGCTGTCACTTCTGAGGAACTGAAGTAACTGAAGACTGAATTTTTTGATATAATATTAACAGATAACACTTACTGTACAGGCAAAAAGCACTACCTATATGCCAGTGAAAAGGACCTGGATTAATGTAATTGATAAAATATTCTTGAGAAAGGCGTTGGCTCGTTTGAGGGGTTGTGTTTCTGCTTATAGTAAGTTTGAATGGGTGTAACGTTCTGCCATCTCATGAAGAAACAAAGCTAAGAAATAAGAGATTCCCCTACAGAGCAGAAAAAAATAAAGCAAAAATGTTCATTCAAAAGTGACATGTTATTTAAAATTAAATGTTAATTACTATTAAACATTAATTTAAATACAACATTTTGGCATAACTTTTTCTTCTCACAAGAAACTGTGCATGCACTGTCAGTAAAGAAATAGCCAAGAAAATAATTCATAACATTTGTTACAGGTGGTTTCTGTGCTAAAAGCTTGCTGTTTGTCACTATGGGGAAACAGTATCTAAGCTACAGCAGAGAACAGCTAGCAGGAAATGAATTTAAGTGCTGTCTACTGCTTTCAAACACTAAAATAAAGATTTAAATTTTGAGTAACCTTAAGAATGCAGCAATGGCATTGTACCAGATTTCCCTATGAAAAAGAAGCCTTAGCTTGCTGTGTGTTTGAAGCCTCAGGGGAAAGGAAAGCAAGAAGAGCAGACGGAATTAATTCTCTGCTTTGCTCATGCCTCAGAATGGCTAGGAGCAAACACAGGAGAATGTTGGTGTATTAGACTTAAGTTTGCAGGTTGATAGATAGCTCTGAGACCCAACTATGTCCCTTCTTTCACTGTCTATGTGAGAATAATCTGGAGATAGAAGAAGCATGGTACTGCAAAACCTTGCTATTTGTAGAGACAGACAGGCAGAACAATCATACATTTCCACCAACCCTCTCTGCTAAGTGGAAAATTGTCAGCTTGAGGTTGACGTACACAAGGATGTGATATTAGGGTGTATTGCATCAAACCTATCTCAGAAGATGTCTTCCAAAGGTAAGTAATACAGAGAGGTTCTTTATCCAGTTTATTTAGATTTATTTATATATCTCTAAACTAACCCCAGTTTTCATGGAGAATAGACCCCAACAGTCTTCGTTTCTTTATAATTTCCCAGTATAGTTTTTAAAAGTCCCAATCAGAGTGTTCCCCTTCTTTTTGTGAAAGATGAATTCATTATATTACAAATTTTACAATGATAAAAGTATTTCCAGAGATTTAATCCATATCTTATTTTCCCCAATTGAAGTTCTGCCTTTCATCTTTCATAATCCTGATTTTACATCCTCAAATCACAGATGATTCCTGTCCTGTTTCACATAGTAATACACAAGCTGGTTAGGGTTTTCTTGGTTTTGGTTTGGGGGTTTGTGTTGGTTTTGTTTTGTTGGTTTTGGTTTGGGTTTGTTTGTTTTGGTTTGGGTTTGGTTTGGGTTGGATTATTTGTTTGGTTGGTTTTGCTTGGGTTTTGGTTTGGGTTTTTTTTCCTTGCTTTCCATTGATAACCCAGGAAGTGTTTTAGGCTGTGGATAAAGAAAAGCAGCATTATTGATGAGGACAAGTCCATAGGGGGCTGTTATTGTGGAAGACCTTCTTAGCATTTAGTAGAAATGCTCAAAGGATGATAACAAGGTGCTTCTTTTAAGCAAGTAACTGATTTTTGATTCTATATATTTCAGAAATGCTTCCCTGGCTTCTATGGATGAAAAGGATGAAGAATTATCCGAGATACCACAAAAACAAACAGATTAAAAAAAAAATGAGTACAAGCCAGATGGGCTTTTTAAAGAGTCAGCTGAAGGAAGCTATAGGCCATAGCTGACTTACGCACAGGCGATATTCTGGGAAGAAGCTATCCTTGCCAGAGCTGCAGAGATACTGTGGTTGACCAGGTAAGCTGTTCTCAAAAGCTTCTCCAACATCAGGTCATCCAAAAAAGATACTTCCCTGTAATGCCAGACATTGCTTTTGGTTTGCCTTAAATATTAAGCTTCAATATTTTTCCTTAAATATTAGGGTGGTGGAATACAAATCATATGAATACAACTATTATTATTTTTCTCTTTCATTTACACAAGTGTAGAATACCTAAAAGTAAGACATGGGCTGGCATGAGATCATTTCAATAAGATGATAAACTAAACAGTAGATTTCCTGAAAATACTGGCATGTGCTTTTTTCCTTGTTAGCTTCATCCTTGACTGTACCAAGGAGTTTTCTAGTACCAAGTAACAAATATCTCACACTTACCAGGAGATGTATGTTCTTTCTCAGCCACAACATCTACTCTGTTTTCTGCCAATATGCTATAAAAGAAAATCTCTTCCTGAACCTGACTTGGTAACCAGTTGACTTAAGTATTAACACAGGTAAGAGGGCAGCCACAATATCCTGCTCAATTTTTGCTTCGAGCAGATAGATTCTGTTTATTTCACTATGAGCAGACTGAAAAATGGAGCAAAAAGTGCAGACTAAGTTTACTCTGTGCTTTGTTTTGTAATAACTATTTATTTATTTTTTTACGGTTTTTCATATTCAGTTTCCATACTCTAATGGCAAAAAGTGTTTTGAGAAATTGGTAGGCCCAAGGCAGCACATGTTGAGAAATTCACTTATATATGACTTCATTGCTTTCATCAGAGCGTACTGACACATTGTCTCTGTTTTGGGCAGAACCACACTGCTCCTTTTAGAGGCTATCAGCTCTGTTTGGAATACCCTCTGGAAATCAGCAGGAGCTGGACAACACCAGCTTCTCACAGGTGTTATGGAGCACCCTTGGCTGGCATAGGAACTGCAGCTCCTTAGAGCAGGGGGACCCTGCTGATCAGCTGAGAGGCAGCATCTGGCCACTTCGATGACAGCACCACATGGATCATTTCCTGTCATTTACAACATGGGTCTGCCCACTCGTGTCTGACGTAACACTTCCCTGTCTTTCTCTCCAAGAAATTACTTTCAGACAGTAAGTCTTCTTCCTCCCCTACTGTTACAAAGCAGAAATGATGCACAGTAAAGAAGTTCTTCCTCGTATTTAGGTGGAACTTCCTATTTATCAATTTCTGCATGTTGCCTCTTGTCCTGTATCTTGGTATCACCTAGAAGAGCCTGGCTCCATCCTCTTGATATTCTTCCTTTGGATACTTACAGACATTGATAAGATCCTCTCTCAGCTGTCTCTTCTCGAGGCTAAACTCCAGAGGATTTGAAATGTAAAATGTAAAACATCAGAGGATTTAGTAAATCCATTGGTTAGATCAGTTTTCTTACTAGTGACAAAATATCTTGTGCCCAATGTGATTAACCTCTGACATTCACATTTAAAAGAAGTAATTTTGCAGCCCACTTGGGCCTAACAATTAATGTTAGTTGACCAGCAGGGGCAATGAAAACTGTAAAGGGCTGCAGGCTCAGATGCTGGAGCTGAACAATGCTTTTTTAGTTGCAGGAATGTTGCTAGAGGAGGAAAATACATAGCTGGTAACCACTGTAACTCAATTTTCCATTACCTTAGGAACAGGCAGTGGTGCTCAGAAATTATCATGCACCATTTTCATAATTAGCCTACAACGTATTTGAAACTGTTACCAGGTATCAACATAAAACCTGTTTTCCTAAATGCTTGTCTATGAGTGAGTGTTAATTGATCACAGACTAAAATTGATGTTTTCTGGCAGTAGATTTAATGACAGCATTTTCTTAAAAATGCTTAACTTGCCTAATGGCAGTACCTTTGCTGTGGCAGTGGCAGCTAACAGAACCATCCAGAAGGCACACACACAAACACAAGTTAATTGTGGGTTCCTGAACAAAGAGTATGGCACATTATACATTATGCAAAAACATTGCAAAAATGAACATGTAGCTGAAAGAAAAACTTTAAAAATACAGATAATTCTTTTATTTTCTCAGTGTTCTGCAGCTTACAAGCTAGGGGACAGATTTGCCTAGTGAAAGAGAGAGACAGCATCAAAATTCTTTCAATGTGTGCTTTTTTCCCTCAGTCTCTGGACCACTAGACCATGTCATGTCAGCTTTGTTTAACCTATGGGCAAGAGAAATTTGATGTTTGACATATTCTCTCCTACTAACAAATTTGAAGACCAACCGTAAACTACAAATGAGACCATTTTGTTCACACATGCACAGAACCAGTTCAAATCATTAAGGTGCTATATATTTTAGGGCCAAAAAAGAAAAACAAGCACACATCAGTCACTGCACAAGCTTCAGCTTGTCTCCACAAGCTTGACTGTGGTCTTCAGCCTGTACAGCAGGTGCTCCATAGAGCTTCAGATATACCCTTTTAGTAGAGGAAACTGGGACACTGAGATTTCATCACAGTTTCTCAGCCAAAAAAACAAGACTTCATAGAGCTGTGCCCTAGTTAAGTTGTTTCTTTGGGGCTGGTTTCTTTGATAGCGTTTTAATTTGAAATCTCTTTTCCCACATACATATAGGTGATCACATGCAGGATCATGGGAGAAAAGAAAGACACTTGAGCAGTTCAAGTGGCTAAGAAAGCAACCAAAATAACAGCTCAAGCCCTGTGGATTCTGAGCTCCATGCGCACCCTTTCAGGGCTCTCACATGAGTCAGAGCTGCCACCACCAGCTCTGCAGGGATGCTCTCTGCTCTGCACACTGGCCTCCTCTGTGTGGGCTTTGACATGGCTGGGAAGAGGTCACCATGAAGATATTGCTGGAAGAGGAACAGCAGGTGTTGGAAACTAATAGGGTTTGCAAACTACTGTGCCTGCATATAGACCACGTGCCTGAGGCTCAACCAAAGAGAAAGACACCATTTAGCAGACCTGGGCACACCACAAGAACTTCATAAATACCAAGACAGAATGAACCAGAAGGTGGCATTGTCTCTGGGCCACTTGGGAGCTTTTAGGGTCGAGTAACAAAGGTAATTTGGGTAAGGTAATAAACCATTTACTTTGGGTCTGAGATGCCTGAATTTTATGTCATTTTGGGGATATCTGGCAGTGCTCGTCTGTCACGTTTCATACCCAGACATGACTGTAGGGCAGCAGAGGGCTTTATTCCACAGTCGAGCATGATGATGTGCTATTTGCTTGACACACTAGAGGCAAGCGTGGCCCTGTCTATGAAATTAATTCAGTTTATCAGCAGGGCAGCAGCATCTTGCATAGTACCTGGGAGTTTAAGCATGAGAATCTAATTAAAGTGGGCAAATAACACTGGTGGCACTGGCCTTCTCTGCAGAGAAGGTGGAACAGGGGATCCTGGGGGTAGGCGCGCCCTGCACAGCACAGCCTGTGCTGTGGCCACTGTGATGGAAGAGTGTGGTTTGTACTCGGTGCTGTGTCAGCGTTTGTGCCGACGCTCAGATACCACCGAACCCTCCTGTGCTGGGGCACCACGAATTTCTGCGTGGTGCAAGTGCCCGCGGCAGAGTACTTCCATCTGGCCTCTTGCTACTTCCTGGAGCAGGGAAGGAGGGACAGCCTTTTCAGGCAGGTAAGTGCTCCGCCTGGAGTGCCTCTCCAGTTGAATGTGCTCAGGTTGGACAATAGGAGGAACTTCTTCACAGAAATAATTGACAAGCATTGGAACAGGCTGCCCAGGGAGGTGGTGGAATCACTGTCCTTGGAGGTGTTTGAGGAAAGACTGGATGCGGCGCTTAGTGCGGTAATCTGGTTGACAAGATGGTGTTCGGTCAAAGGTTGGACTCGATGATCTCAAAGGTCTTTTCCAACCTGAATGATTCTGTGCGCCAGGAGGCACCTGAAGCCCAGCGGGTGTGGGCAGCAGGGGGCCCTGGGGCCGCTGGTCCTGCACGCCGCTGCCTGGGAAGCAGCGTGTCCCCCCACACGCGCTTTGCTGTGCCGCGCAACGCAAGGCACCGTGCACCCGTGAGCTGTCCCACGGGATGCGCCGCTGGGAGCCCCACCCGGCAAAAGGGGATGACCTGAGAGTGAGCCCCGTTCTGTTGGCGCGCCCAGCGCGCTACCTGCGTGTCTGTGGCCGTGACGAGAGCCCGCCCCGCGCTCACCCGCTCGGCCCGCGGGCGTCTCGGCGGAGGGTGGCGTGAAGCGGCGGCGGGCGGGGGCGCGGCAGCGCCCGGCACTCTCTGCCGGCGGTCCGGGGACTTTCCCCTAGGCGGGCACGGGGCCCATGAGGAACTCGCGTCCTCCGTGCGTGGCCTAGCGAGCAGGTCTTCAGAACATCCCGGCATGCTGCTCTAGCCGATGACGGTTTATAAACGCCGGCAGATGGGACAACCTCGAGGGCACGGCGAGTCGGCACATTTATCGCGTTTTCCTCCCTGCTGTTCTCCGCAGGCGATGNGGGCGGGCGCGTCAGCCCCGCCTTGTGGCCGCCGCTGCGGCCGCCCCGCTGAGGCCGCCCCGGCACCTGCAGGCTGCGGCTCGGAGCGGCGGGCCCACAGCCCGCACGGGTGCGCACCTGCGCGCTACCAGCAGCAGCCAGCGGGCGGCTGTCCGCAAGGACCCTGCGGTACGTGTTTAGGCTGTGCTAGCAGTCCCCAGAGGAAACGGGAGTCATTTCTGATGGCTGCGATTTCCTGTACTTCCTGTACGTCGTAGAAAAAACGGGGTCAGTTTTTCTTTCGGTCGGTTGGTTTGCTTTGTCCCCCTGCGACAACTCCGCACACCTACCGTGTAAGTGCACGTGTTCTCGCTGGCCCTCGTCAGCACCTCTGACAGTTAAAGACGAGCATCCCAGTCACTAGAGACCAGGACAGTACCTGGAGGGGAGACCCAGAGGTTTTAGAACTGACAGGACTGCACAAACAGTTCTTGTCACAGCCTCTAAGGCTACCGAAATGTTAATAAATTCTCATTCAAATACTTGAATGGTGCTTATTCACTCGTATGTTAGAATCTGCGTGTTGAGTTGCTTTCTATGCAGAATGTGAAAAATAACACGCTTCAACTTTCACTTTCTATTAAGAGTAGCTACAGACTTGTTCTTTAATGATTCACAACCAAACATCAAAGAGGAATAACATTCAAAATTTTTTAAAAAGTAATCCTAAGTCAGGTCTTTTAAAAAAAGGCATCTAGCACCTCAGCCTTTTAACAGTTGCCCTAACAGCCCCTTGAGGTCAGTGAATACTGAGAGCTTTGCTTTACAGATGAGAAACACAGGTTTTCACATTACAACACATGCTGCAATTCTGAACCAGAGATCTGGAGATGACCAACTAACAGCAGAGAAAGCTGTACTACAGAGGGCACAGGATGCAACTCCTGCCCCACAAACACAGTCCTTCCATGTGTCTACTGAATAGGGTAAGGACTTGAAAACAGATCTCCCACTTCCCATCATGAATACCACAGCTCCTAAGCACAGCACGAAGCTTGCCCTGCGCTAGAAGCAGACACCGATTCTTGCACTAAGACGCAATTTAGCGCACTGCATTCCGAACGCCAGGTGGTGCTCCAGGAACGCCAAGTGGGAACTCCTGAGAAATCTAACTAGGGCGAAGGGCGACCGAGGGCACAGAAGCACAGGGGTCAGGTGGAGGAAGTACTCAAACAGCCATCGGGACGTGCGAGCACCTTGCAGGCTTCTGGTGCTACGGACTGGACAGCCACTGCTGTTCAAAAGCACGCAGGGTACAGCGTGAACACCACTGTGGTTTAGTCCCAAAACCTACAAAAGAACTTGAAGTGGACATATGTACTACTGACATCCCAGAAATTCCAATTCATTCCTGTAGCACTTGATCAATGGATCTATCAGTCAAGCATAAGGACGCCACTTAATGATGCTAACTACTGTAATAGGACAAGATTAATTAAAAATAGCACTGAAGACATTATGTTTTTACAATTACATGTCATTATCCAATATACCAAAACATGCAGTTTGTGCAGGTATTTCAGCAACATTGAAAATAAAAGGTAATCTCCCAGTTTCTTTGCCTCAAACTATTCTGTACAGGGAGTAAAAACGTAGCAAAGGAAGGGCTTGATTAGAATGAATGCTTTACAATACACTCTCTGTCTCCAGCAGACAGCAGCATTTTCATTTTGCTTATCTTGGTCAAACAAAAGTAGAAATTGATATTCTGTAAGTCCCCTCTATCAGTTTTACAGTATTTCAGCTACACATTTAAAGAAACCAACTCATCCTTGTGGGATTACACCTTGAAGCCACTCAAAGTAAAGCTTTACTGAAGGTGTTGCAATATTATTGAAATGGCTGGAATATTTAGTAGCTAAAACCAAAGTACTATAAAAGCTTATCACAGAGGTTTTATTGTTTTAGTAGCAGTCAAAATAGACTTAGTATAGAAATCCATGTTCATTTGGAAAAAAAAAAACACCAAACAAAACTGTAAATGATACTTCACCATATAAATTAAATCTGCTTACAGTTTTGGTGGTCAAAATAGCCGTGACTTGACTGCTAATTGCTAATCTGCCAATGTGATACTAAATGGGCTCTAACCTGATAGTACAATGTTAAATGGGATCAGGATGCCACTTATATTGCAAGTGTTACGAAAACATCCCATAAAAATAGTCAACCAACTACTTTCTCTCCTAGTATGAGCAACAGTGAACATTATGAGCAACAAGCCTGAAACAGATAATTCAACTTTTTGATTGAAATTTTCAAACAACTTTCAATTATTCAAGTATTATGGTCCCTATGTACACACTTCTACGAGCCTAGAAAAGATATGGTAGACAATTGAGCACACTACCATCAAATTGTAAGAATTACAAAAATGTCAGGTTTTAAACAGCAAATTGTACCTTAATAGTTTAATTAAAAATAGAAGAGTTAGGTAGACTATTCTGCAAATACAACAACACACTAGTGTGCTGTATATTAAGGCAATACCTTTAAATGCGCACTTGTCATCTCGAACAAGTTTTATACAATTGCTACCAAGTGAAAGAACTATCATTGTCTTGCAAAACTGAGAAAGAAATACAAAATATCTGGAAGCCTACATTTTCAAAGTACAAAATTAACTTTCAGTCCTTGTGTTGAAATACTATACACAGTACAAACAGTGATTCTCCCCTACAAGATCTCACGAGGATTTCTTAAAGCTGGAGGCAAATTTGAAGGTTTTGACTCTTCATCCAGAAGCACCAAATCTTCAATTTCACTACCTTTGTATTTTCTTTTACATATCTTCACAATAACTTTCTTCTTGAGGAATAATTTCAAAGCTTCTCTCGAAGCCACTGCTTTGGCGTTTTCCATACTTTTACCACAGCCAGTACCCAAGTAGACAGACTTGCACCTCAGTTCACAAACTATATTTTCTAGAGAGCTTTTATTTTGAGGCAAGTCTGCAAGTTCCTTCAGGGGAACAAAAGCAACATCTAATGTAGCTTTTACAGACTGAATAGATGAATTTAGAAGTTCTGCATGATTTACATTAGGACTGAAGCCTCCAACAGCAACTAGTTTCCAGGCTACAGCTTTGTAGAGTCTGTTGAAAAAAGGTTGCCTTTCCTTTGCATCTTCGCTGGTTAGCGGTTTGCACAAAGCCTTCGCAGGGCTTTCGCCGGCCTGTGAGCCACTCTTGGAGGCCAGCAGGGAAGCGCCTGCCTGAGCTCCACCCCGGGAGGGCCCTTGCTGAGCTCCGCTCCGAGCAGCCAGCAGCGAAGCAGCCACCTGAGCGCTGCTCTTGGAAGCGAGCAGTGAGGATCCCGGCTGCGCACCACTCCGAGCGGCCAGCAACGAGGCGGCCACCTCCGCACTGCTCTTAGAGGCCAGGAGCGGGGAGCCCACTTTAGCAGTGCCCTTGGAGGCCAGCAGCAGCGAGGTGCCCACCTGAGTACCACTCTTGGGGGCCAGAAGCAGTGAGCTGCTCACCTGAGCACCGCTCTTGGACACTGATGCTGGGGCACTCGCTTGTGTTTTGGAAGACAGCAATGCAGTACTTGCTTGGGGGGTGCTCTTGGTGGTTGGTGGCACTGCTGGCACCTGTGAGGTGCTCTTGGTGGTCAGTGGCACTGCTGCTGCCACTGCTGCTGCCTGTGGGGTGCTCTTGGCAGCTGATGGTACTGCTGCTGCCACTGCTGCCGCCTGTGGGGTGCTCTTGGTGGTTGCTGGCACTGCTGCTGCCTGTGGGGTGCTCTTGGAGGTTGATGGCACTGCTGCTGCTACCACTGCTGCCTGTGCGGTGCTCTTGGCAGCTGATGGCAGTGCTGCCACCACTGCATCTGGCTGAGGGGTGCTCTCAGCAGCCAGTGGTGCTACACTTACTGTAGTTTTCTTTTCAGGTGATGGCACATTTTCACACTTGCCTTCCTTAGGTGGGCTTGAGCAAGGCTTCTTTCCTGACTCTTTTTCAGATGAAGGTGGCTTTTGCTCAGCAGTACTTTCAGTATTAGTAGGATTTCCTTCTGTTTCCATGCCTGAGACCACGACCATTCCTTGATCTGAACTGCAAGTTGACTGGGAACTTTCTGGATCTTTGCTAGTACCTTTTTCCTGCTTTTTGGGCAATGTGCTCTCTGTTTCCTTCACTCCTTCTGCCTTGGTTGTTTTCACATCCTTTCCAGCATCTTTAGAGTCTCTGCTTTTCTCAACAGCTTGTCTCTTGCAGGGCTCCTCTACCCCTTCTGCAAAACAGGTAAAATATGTGATCCTCTTTGATTTCTGCACTATGAAATACCCATGTAGAGAGAAATCAACTAAAAGCTAGCAATAATCTCTGTGAATTTAAAAGGTATGTATTAGCAATACACCTTGAACTGTCATTTCAAGTATTAACCTACTATTTCAGAATTTTGGATTTTTTTGACAAAGTCCTGAAAATACTCATGCGAGATTTCAGATGTTGGTTTGGGACCCACAGGCAAGTATGTATTTCTATTCTTGAAGTCCAAACCGAAACTGGCCAACACACATTAAATGGGCTATCTGATGTAAAAATAAAAGAAGTGTATTTTGTCTACTAATATCACAAAATATCTTTTAAAACATCAGTCTGAGAATTTCTTTAAGAAACTCAGTTTCTTACACAGCAACAATGCCTGACTGGCAACAAAGGCAAAGTAACAAGAACGTATTTAAGCTGGAGTACAGCAGCCCACATTGCAACACACAAATATTAAAGTGCACCAGTTGTAGGAATTCAAAACAATAGCTCTACATTACCAAAGGACTATGTACACATTACGCCCATTTTAGAGACATTACATTAGAAAAAGAATAGCACAGAGAGAGGAAACTATTAACGGCAGTTTTAAAAGTAAAGTATTTCGAGTACTTTCTAACCCCGAGGCAAACCGAGAACATTCAGAAACAAGCATTTTCTAGACTCCTATGTATTGTCACATCTATGATCTGCTAACCATTGCTACTTGATATGCCTCTTTTCTTCACCTTGGCAACCAGTTCGTCTCTCGTGGTGCGGACAGGCGCGTTGGTCACTTGGATGCCTTCGGCCATTTCCAGCGCCTTCTCCATGACCTGCGGCGGGTACCTGGAGGGGCGACAAGAGGAAAGGAGGGAAGAGGCCTCGTCAGAGGGTCGCGCCGCGCCGTCCCCCCTGTCCCCGGGGGGGTCCCGCTGAACTCACCGGCATCCCAGGAAGACGTGGTTGGCCCACACCATAGAGAGGGACACCAGGCGCTGCAGCTGGGCGCTGCCGGCCGCCGGCAGCTCCCCCACATTGCGCAGCAGAAACTCCCGGCGGTACCTCCAGTGGTGCTCGGGCTCGCAGGCCCCACGCAGCGTCTCTGCCCAGGCCGCCTCTTCCGCCGTCCGCCCCAGGG
>VZRR01010014.1:0-145359 GCA_013398015.1 Oreocharis arfaki | reverse complement strand
CGCCGCCGCCTTCCCCGCCATCGCCGCCGCCGCGGAAACACCCGCCCCGCTCCTTCCGCCGGGCGCGCTGTGAGCTCACATCCGCCGGGGCCGGGCCGGCCGGGGCGGGGCGGGAAGGGGAGGGAGCGCCTCAGGCCTGGGCGGCAGCGCGGGGCTGTGGGTGCGCAGTTCCACCCGCCGTCCCCGGGTGCCGGGGGAAGAGAGGTGCTCTGGGCGCGGCTACCAGCCCTGTATTCTGTCTGGTGAAAGCGTGAAGAAAAGGTCTGCTTTACAGGTTGATTTTTCCAGGCTTGCCGAGGTCGGAGTTCATGGGGGATCAGTTGGTGTTTTACCACAGAATCAGTTAGGTTGGAAAAGTCCTCTGAAATCATGGACTCCAACCTGTGACCGAGCACCACATTGTCAGCTAGACCGTGGCACTGAGTGCCACGTCCAGTCTTCCTTTAAACACCTCCAGGGATGGTGGCTGCACCACCTCCCTGAGCAGCCTGTTCCAATGCTTGGCAACATTCCTCCCAATGTACAACGTAAACCTCCCCCGGTGCAGCTTAAGACTGTATCCTTTAATCCTGTCATTGGTTGCCTGGGAGAAGAGGCCGATCCCCACCTGACTACCGCCCCCTTTCAGGTATTTGTAGAGGGCGGTAGGGTGTGCCTTGAGCCTTCGGTTCTCTATGCTAAACAGCCCCCAGCTCCCTCAGCCACTCCTGATGACACTTGCGCTCCAGACCCCTCGCCAGCTTCATTTCGCTTCTGTGGTCTTGCTCCATCACCTCAAAGTCCTTCCTGAATTAGGGGCCCAGAACTGGACACAGCAGTCGAGGTGTCCCTCCCCAGTGCCGAGTACAGAGGGACAATCTTTTCCCTATTCCTGCTGGCTACACTATTTCTGATCCAGGCCAGGATGCCACTAGTCTTCTTGGCCACCTGGGCACACTGTTGGCTCCCGTGTTGCTGGCTCATGTTTAGCACCCTCATATCCTCTTCCACTGGTGAAAGGAAAAGGACCCTCAGGTCCTCTCCCCCTTTCCTCCTCGGTGTTGTCCACAAAATCGGATTTCTTACGTGGTGTGCAACAGGACAACAACTGCATACTTGAGAGACACATTGATTATTTATTTCAGAGTTGCACAAGCCTGGGTGCTCAGTGGTTTTCCACAAATCAAGTACACTCCTCTGGACTTTCTGTGCCTTTATTGCTACATAGAAGTTTGGAGTTAGTTACTTTCCAAGGGTGGCCCCTGTATAATGATTGGTTAGTCATTTCCATATACGTTATGGAAACCCCAGCTAACTTCAATTCAGTGCTCAGGGGAGGGGTCTTCACCTGGGCAGGGGGATTTTGACCAATAGACACAATTTTTAATAGATATAGTCCAGGTATAGGATACATGGACCTTGAACACTTGCCAAGTTAGCAATGTATACATAGACGTACATCAACATCTTGATTTGCTACATTCTTAAAGCCTGTTAGTTCCTGGATGTCCTTGACTAAGGGGTGCTAGCTGCTGCCTATTCCACTGATTAGGTCTCCTTTCTTGATGATTAGGCTTGCACCAAAGAATATCCTTGACGTATTTCATGTTTTACAACATTGGCATGTGACAGAAAGGATGACGGGAAGGTAGTGGGAAGGACATGGGTGGTTGTGGCATTTTGGGGGAAGCATTAAATGGGGACTGCTGGCTACAAAGGGTTCAGCTAATTGCTCTTGCAGCTCTGTGGGCTGTCTTTAGTTTGTAAAATATTGCTCCAGAATTTGATTCAAAACTGTTTGAACCATTCTCTGTGGAAAAGTAATAAGCATGCTGTGAAAATGTCACAAGCTTCAGTCTGCCAAGATGGTGCTTCTGAATCAGTGCAGAAGAGGAAAGAATTTTGAATTCTGAAGGGCTGTCCCTGGAGAGCCGTATCGATTTTTTCTCCTGAATAAAAAGTCTGGGTTTGCTTAATTTTCAATTTTTAACACCTACATGTCATCATGAAGTGAACTACAGGATAGATTGCATTTAAGGAAGGAGTGTTTCTCCTTAACTGACTGAGATGTCTTTATTTTGTGGAAATGGTTATGTAGTGGTTTAACTAAGACTACCTCCATAGAGCAAAAATGAAGTGATTAAAGAAATTAAGTCAGAAAAATACAGTCCAATGCTCTGTTGCTCTACACCCATTGTTGGAGTGGAAGTGCTTTTCCTTTGCTTTCCTGGTTAGGTCACACCATGCTATTCTGTGCGTTGGCAAGAACAGTTCAGTGACAGAGAGCAAGGGAGCAGTAATGAATGGGATGGGGCTGACAGGCTCCCTGTTGTTTTGTGTTTGCATGTAGAGGAAGAAAAGGGCAGAAAGTTTGTACCCTCTCTGCTGTGGGTGTCTTGGAGCAACGGGTCTGTTACAAAACAGTGTCAGAAATTTTAGAAACAGCACTGTAGTCACCATCTGTTTCCAGGCGTTAGTTTTACCAGTCCCACGTGTGGTTATCTGTTAATGTAGGCTCAAATACAGGAAGGGCATGATCTGTCACATTAGGATTTCTGCTTAGAGGTGAGGTGGGCCTGTCTCCTAGACCTCTGAGTTTGTGATACCACAGTTATTGACTTCATGGTCCATATAGACCCCAGAAAGGAAGGGTGAATGGAATCCCAGGCAAACATAGGTTTGAGTTTGCACCTCAGCCAAGATTGTCCATTCTGCCAGCCTGATTGTTCACACTCTTCAATGAACCAGTTTGCTTTCTAATGAAGCTGGCTGGGACTTGACCCAGGCTTGAGATCTGCCCCTGAGAGACAACAGGAATTCAACCAAGCCTGAGTAGCTGCAGCAGAATTGTCTGTACTCTTGTGGAAGAAGAGGACCAAACAGTACAGACAAGAATGCGCCATCCTTCTCCACAAGCATCTGAGTTGCCAAGTGGACTCAGGACTCGTCCATGTTGAACTGCTCGTATACCAGTTAAGAGTGGGAGCTGGGGAGGGTTAGACTCCATAGGGTGATAGGAACATTTCATATACTCAGAGAGATCTGCGGAAGTCGTATCCTGGGTTGCTGGGTTAATGACAGCCAAGTACCAGAGGTAGGGCTCCACACTTCAGAGCTTTGCAAGTGCTTCTAGTCACCCTGTGTGCGTAAGATTATATGGACTCACCTGTGAGTCCTGGGCTCCTACAAAAGCATTGTTCTAGGAAGTGTTGGACACTCAGCACAGCTACAGAGCTTAATACGTTGTCTGGTTCTAGACTGGCTAAAGGACAGATTAAAAGAAGTTCTTCTTGCCCAGTTTTAGAGGATGAATGAACTGAGAGCCATTTCACCTCTTTGCCAACTGACCATATGTGTTAACACAAATACTAGTGACAGCTGGAGAAAAGTCAGAAACAGTTTTGCACTCATCTGGAATGGCTCACGACAGTTTTTGGTTGTAGTGAACAGCTTCTCTGGCCTGGTACCTTTCTGGAACCTTATGCTTTAATTTTGGGTTAATTTTCTCTGGTGTTACTGCTGCATCAATGTATCGTTGTTGGTGCAAAGATGACTTAAAAAATCAAGTCTTTTGTCTTCCCTACCTGCTTTTTTCCAGTCATATTCTTTCTACTTTATTAATGTGTGCTTGAATCACCCTGGAAACAGGATAATCCTAGCCCTGGCGTATGGGATGGCATACAGCAGAAAAGCAGAGGTGTATACCTGCCATGCTCTCTGAACACTAGGAGACATACTGTGTCTTGGGTTGATTAAACAAGTGTGTGTATTAGAAAAGAGAGAAAAACACTGCTGTTAATTTTGAAAAACAAAACAAGTACTATTTTCATTCTCACCAGGAAAGGCAATTTTGAAGTTAAACACCTCACTGATGGTGCTAATGCTGTGCATTTAATTTTCAACATTGGAAGAAAAGAGATGGTTTTGTTCCCACTAGGGAAGGAATTTCTAAGTGCCATGTCGATAGTAGTGTTGTTAAGAGTCATTTGGGGCTTCATAATAGCTGCTTTTGGCAAGATGTAACAAAAATCTCAAGGTGAATCATACCAGTGTCTATAAATCACAGTACTGCACCTGCACTTCTTGTATAATAAGTTTATTTGTGCCTTTATGAACCAGTGAATTATTATTTCTTCAAAGTCAAGTCCCACTGAAACACAGAGGGCAGTATCTCCCATTGAGTTCAATTATGTTCTGTGCAGTTAAGGTTAATATATAGTGACGTTCTCTACTCAGCTTAATATGGGAACTGTGCCCTTAACATCACACAATGCAAAGAGAGCTCAGAGTTATTGCCACAGAAAGGCAATAACAGTGGAATCTTACTGGCCTGGCGCAATAAATCCCCTGAACACCGTCTTAGGTTGGTCCCTGCTATAAGTAATAAGTAAACTACTGGAGAGCTCTGCCTTCAGTCCATTAGAAATGCAGCTTGAAGAAGGATGGGGAAGAGACGTTTTGCTGTTTCCTGATACAAGGTTGTGTGTTCTGCTAGAGGAGATCATTGGAGTTCTACCCAGGCAAGGGACAGCACTTCAGGGAGACATGCCTGCCTGCATATGCCAAAGTAGCCAGTCATTACTGTTCCGTAAACTAATCCTTGGAATAAAAGAAATTATTTGCTAGAAGACCATTAATTACTAACTAGGCTTGTCAATGGAAGTTAGAGTAGATCTGTGGTTTTGTTTCACTACAGTCATGCAACTGTTCTTATGCTACCGTAAGCGGCTCTGGATTACAAAATCATCCACTCTTCTGAGATTGCTCAGCTGAGGAAGATGTATTGAGTACTTACAGAGTATAAAAACTAAGTGTAAAAATGAAGGTAAATTGATAATAATTTTCCTTTACACATATGTGCTCTTACTACTAACTTAAATACTATTTTGCATTTAGTAATGCATCATACTTTAAATATATAACAGTGCCTACGATAGGCTTGTCAGTTGTTGTTCTTTAAATGAGTTTGTTAAACTTTAACTACAGCTAAAGGTAGCATATCAATTGCTAAATTTTTCTTGCTAAACTATGCTTTAGGTAGCATGCCACTTGCTAAAAGTCCACTGCTTGGCATGAAATTTTCCATATTGAGAATGGAAGTTTAGGATGACTTTACTGCTGCCAAACATGGTCTAACGAAAGGGCTTTTTCTAGGGTAAATTATTGTGGAGATCTTATATTTGAGGTTCTTAAATGCCTGTGTGCTCTAGAGCAAACTTGGAATTTTTCAGAAAAAACTGAATTGGGGTGTTTGGTGTTCTGATTACATGTAGCATAATCTATGAGCCTTGAAGAAATTAATTTTCCACATTCCTGAATTTGCATGTGTCCCTACCATCCTTACTACTATTGCAGTCAAGTGTTCCCCTGTTGTGGGCCCAGAAGGAACTTCTGTTTGCTTGTGGGCTGGGGTGGGTCTGTGGACTGAGTGAAGCTATGGAAATCATCCCGTGCTCCCCAAAAGTTGCCATTTTCTTTTTTGCAGGTGTTTGAGCATGTCTTACTGGAGTGGTGAGGGAACAAAGGCCTGGCTGAAGGGAAGGAAACAATAAGTATGGAGGCAAGACTGAAACTATTGGGAGTGGAAAACCTAGGGAGCAATAGGGATAAAACACTGGGATTAGGTGAGGAAGGAAATTAAATTCTCAAGGAGAAATGAAGGAGAATGAGTTCAAGGCAATGGAACAAGTACATATAGACAAGGAATCTGTATGAGAGAATAGACGTGGAGGCCAGTGAGGAAACTAGAAGAATGAGAGCACGTTGGTAGAGCAGACAAAATGAAACAGAATTAAATCTTGACTCTGAGAAAAGGGACAAACTATGATGGGAAGGGGAGCATTGACAGAGAAACCATCGGGATTTGATCAGAGACTTAGCACAAGGAAAGTTAAAACTCGGAAGCACAGGGACATTAGCATATCAGTGACTTTTTTCGCCCATTTCCAATAGTTATATGCTAGGGTAAGTAAAACCAAGAAAATATTCTGGCTTTTTAATTTAGTAAAAGATATTTTCTTGTCTTTTCTGTGTGCCAAAAGGGAACAAAAGACATAGAACTCCATTTGGTTGCAAAAATCCATCTTGAAAGCCACCTTTAAAGAGTTTTTAAGTAGGGAGCCTTAGGCCTTTGGCAGACAGCTGTAACCTGGAGTTGGAAAAAGCAAGAAAATGGCCTTAGGAATCTTAATGCAAATATTGGCATGAGTTCATTGTAATTCAAGAAGATTCAGGAAAGTACTAAAAGGGCAAGGAGGTTTTATATAAAGGAGAAACTATTGTGAGGCTACAACGTACCTACATTTTATTTGTGTGTGTGCATATATATGTATACAGCATGTATGCATGTCTGCATACACACACATATGTAATGCAATGTGTATTATGTAATAAATGTGTGTGAATATGTGTTAAAAATACCGTCTTATTGATAATGTGAGCACCTGTAAATCCAGGTATCCCTACGCCTTCAGTTAAGCTGTTCATGCCTTGGAGGAGAAGCAAAATTACAGATAATATTTTGCTGGCTAGAGTTGTGGGTAGGTGCATTACACAAACAGATGCTGTTAAATCATTATTCCATGGTGTACCAGTATGACTTTTGTATGTCCTACATATTTTGCGGACACAAATAACTATTTTAGAAATTATATAACGAGCTTTCCTGTCAGATCTAATTTGAATTATAGCTATTGGAAATCATGGTTCTGTTTTTCATTACTGTTATACCAATATCCCTGACAACCTGCAATTTGCCTGGTATGAACAGCACCTCCTGAAAATACAGAGCTTTTTTGTGTGCTGTTGCATTTTTGTATATCCTCCCTGTGCATAAGAGTGATATTTCACATTATTTCCACTGGATGGCACTGAAGGAGACAAGATTGCATGGAAATATCTCCAGAAGCTGGGTATAATTCCGAAAATTGAGAGTGGCTTACTTTTTCATTCCATTACTGAAACAGACAAATGTGGACTCATTTTCCATCCTGATGTAATAATTTGTCATCAAAATCAGCTCTTAAACACTCCTTGCTGTAGTTCTATGGTTTGAAAGTAGCAAAATTACAGTGGAGGCATAGTCAAGGCTTCTGAATCTGAATACCCCTTCTTCCCCAACAAAGGTAAAAGCTAAGAGAAGCAGCTTTGGCCTGTTCTGGATTCTTTTATGAAGGTCTACAAAGCATCTGAAAAATTTTGACCCCTGACCTCCGTGGCAGTGCTGTTGATACTGTCCACTTCTACCCTTATTATCAGGTACAAATATTTTAGTTTTTGAGCTGATTTGAAAAAACTACATAGGAAGGCTTTCAGGATTAAAAGCTACCAGCTGTTGAGGAAATGTCGTATAGTGTTTCAGAGAACCTCCTGAGTTGAAACTCCATCTGTAGTCCCTACATAAGGACCCCTGTTTTTTCCTGCATAAGGAGTTTGCAATCCTGTCTGGAAGGCACACAATTACACTCTGTCAATGAGACTTATAGGAGTCATAGGAGTTGTCTTTGACTTCACTCTTTTTTTGACCTGTTTATCTTGATGTATATGAATTTTATTTCCTTTTCTTCTCTTCACTAAAGTATCTTCTTATGTCTGTTCACATCACAGATATGCTTTTTTAGGCTTTTGTTATCTCATCCTGCTTATGACAGCTTTTTTTTCCCAGGCCTGACCTGACCTGTCAAAAAGGCCCCTTGAAACACTATTCTTGCACTTCTCTCCCTGGCCTATTTCTGTGGTTCTTTTTTGTACTTACCTCTTTAGTGTATCTCCGTAGATTTCCCTGTCTCTGCAAGCCCTGTAGCCCTCTGAAAGTGCAGTTTGACAATTTTTTTGGCAGCTCTGCTGGCCTAAGACAGTTTTTGCTCCCAGCCATTCGTGCCTGTCTCATTGATATGCCCGCTGGTTTGCTGGCACAGTTGTTTTGTTCAGCTGTGTGGTAAACCAGATTAGGAATCTGATTTGGCTGAAAAATACCGCATGGGAGGGAGGAGAGGAGCCTTTTACAGCCAGCTTATTTCTGCAGGTGAGGTATTGAGGCAGTTGAGTCTGCAGCAGGGACAGCAGTGAGAGATGTGGGGCTGCAGAGCAGCCATAGCTTGTGCTGGTTTGTGTAGGGCTGCTGCCAGCTGTTAGGCTGTGACCTGATTCTGGCGATAGAGCTAAGCCAAGCTGATAGCTGCCTGCTGTCGACAGGGTAGTGCTGCACCTCCTTCCTCACCCCTCAGCATGGGTTGGTTCTTGTCTCTTCCTTGTGCCAGCACAGGTGCTTATCTCACCCCAGTGAGCCAGCTGTGGGAGCTAACCCAGCACGGAAGCACTCCCTTCTTCTGAGTCCTTGCCTGGCTATTGTCTCAAGACCCCATGGAACCCACCCACTCAGCAGCAGCTAGGTGCTCTGTCAGCTCAACTTTGGCCTCAGTTGCACCACAGCACTTCACAACTTTGTCTTTTCCTGTCATTGCCTGTCCTCTTCTCTCTCAGTCTCCATGTCTACTCCATCTGCTTTTCTCGTAGCTGTGTTAATGATGTCCTTTTGGTCACCCTCAGCATATGGAATACACTCTCTGGAGCAATTGCTGCATCTTTTAAATCTCTCAAGATTTTCTCTTACCATGACACATGCTGTAAACTGCCAGCACATAATGCCCAGTTTAGTTGCTTGTAGGAATTTTGGATTTCATTACTACGCTTAATGTGTCCATGTGTTAACTTGAAACAGGCATAGTCTATCAGTTTATTTGAGAAGCTAAAAGGGATTAAACTGCCACAAAATATATTTTTTTTTTTTTTTTTAAAGCAAAAATTCCCATAGCTATGCCTTGGAGGTGATGTACTTCCCTAAGGTCATATATAAATATCAGAGGATTATTTTCTGTTGCTTTCACACCTTGGATCATCATTCATGCTTGTGCAAATGGACATAGCATTGCTACTAAGCAGTTTACAGTAACATCTTACAGAATTGTAAATTAGTGCCCCAGAGACATGATAGCAGAGAGTCAGCACTTACATGGGCAGCTGAGCATAGAGATTTAGGGATTTCTTTTCACCTAGCTGTTTTCACTACATGTGTTCTTTTTAGACACATGTAGAAGCATATCCTAAGCATATTTCATCCTGGTATCTTGGTGTGCTAAGCATTCTTTTCCCTATTCAGTTAAATAGAAGCTGTATAGAAAAACAGCAGTGAGCAAAGCTGCACGTTGCCTTGGAAGCAATAAAATAAAATTATCTATTTTTGCTATTTAAAAAAACAAACAACACAAACATGACAGAGGGCACCTCTACACCATGCAACAGAGCACAGGATTTAGCATATTCATCAAGTTACTTGTGAGATAGGAGGCAGCAGCTGTAGACTTGTGTATGGGTGCTGTTGCACTCGAAGTACTTAACCCTGTGGTAGGTGGTGCTAATTAGGTTGGACATGGTGCTAATTAGGCTAGATACAACACTCTGGTCATGCAAATACACAGTGCCTGTGAGTCCAGCTCAGACCTGGCTGGATGATTCTGCACAAACTGCTGCATGAGGCCATAGGTGTGCATCCAGAGAGAGAAATTGTTTGCCCATGGCCTCTTGTTCATTACCCCTGTAGGGTTTAGCTTCAGTAACAGATGCATTTGCCACATACAGGTGTTAGATGTGGCTTTGTTCCAGGGCTTACCTCCCTCTTGGTGAAAACCGAAGATGTTCTTTCAAGTGTCTTTTTCAGACTCTGAGTTGTTGCTGTGGAATAATGGGCATCCAACATAGCTGCTTCTTAAAACTGTTCTGTTTTACTTCTTAATTAAGGCTGTAAGTACTGAGAGGAACAGGAAAGAAGGGAATGGTAATTTTTTCAGTCACCAAAACTTTATAGAAATCGTGAATATCTGCTGCAAGGTCATGGAGGCAGACAGCAGTATGGCAAAGAGCAAAGCACATTTTCGTCCAGTACGTTTATCAGGAGACCTTCCTTCCCCCTTCAGTGAGACAAAGCAATGTTTCAGGTTGGAGATACAATCATGACTACAACATAAATTTTGTGTCTATGTAACTGGATGGCAAATATATCCCCAAAGCACTGACTGCAGAATTGCTGTCTTTTTAAATAACTGTTTGATATATTTATAAACATAGCATTTTTTCAAAATTTGAATATTCAAGTTGATGTTTGTAGGAAGGTTAGTGCTTATTAGTAAGAACAAGGCAAGCTGAAGAAGCATTGTTCATTCTGCACTTGCAGCCCAGAAAGCCAAATGTGTCCTGGGCTGCATCAGAAGGAGCATTGCCAGCAGAGAGAGGGAGGGGATTCTGGCCCTCTGCTCTGCTCTGCTCTGCTCTGCTCTGCTCTCACAAGAAACCACCTGGAATGCTGCATGCAGCTTTGGGGTCCCCTACACAAGAAGGACATGGACCTGTTGGAGTAAGTCCAGAGGAGAGCAGGATCATCGGAGGTCTGGAGCACCTTTTCTATGAGGAAAGACTGAGAGAGTTGACATTGATTAGCCTGGAGAAGAGAATGCTCTGGGGAGACCGGGTTGTGGCCTTTACCACTTAGAGGGGGCCTGCAAGAGAGCTGGAGAGACACTTTTAACAAGGGCAGGTAGTGATAGGACAAGGGGGAATGGCTTTGAACAAAAAGGGGTTAGGTTTAGATTAGATATTAGGAAAAAATTCCGTACTGTGAGGATGGTGAGGCGCTGGAACAACTTGCTTTGAGCAATTACGGATGCCCCATCCCTAGAAGTGTTCAAGGTCAGTCTGGATGAGACTTGGAGCAATCTGGTCTAGTGGAAGGTGTCCCTGCGCGTGGCATGTGGGCTGGAGCTGCCTGATCTTCAGGGTCCTTTCCAACCCAAACAGTGCTATAATCTATGATAATTGACCTGTGGCAAGTCAGCAAGGAACTATGCTGCATAATATTCTTGGACATAATGGATTAAGACATGATACCTGTGAAATTATGAAAATTATGAGAATTAATAGCTTTTTGATGTTGGTATGGTTGCTCCTGGCACTTTGTAAATCGTTTAATGTCACAGAGAGGGATCCAGTTCCCTGAAGATTTGAGCAATCATTGTAAACTTTATAATGTCATCAACCAATTTTTTTTTTTATTCAAGATATGGCAGTGATAGTGACCACCTGATAGCAGGAACATAGATTTAAAAAAATAATATTGCCTAGCAAAAGGCACACACCGAGTAAGTAATCAAAAGTTGGGTATTTTAAATTTTTTAAAATTCTTTTTGATGTTATCTTCAATTAGGTTTTTTTTTCCACTGTGCCTGACAGAAAAATATATGCATGCACAGCTAGATATCTCTGACTTTTAAAGTCATGGCACTTGGCAAAATGCTTTTAAAGAGAGAAACACAAAAGCCAACATTATCCATGAAAACTACGTAAATATTTATAAGCAGTGTATTTTGATTTCTGTTCTTTTAAAAAAATATTTATTTATTTTAAAAATCCATCTGCTGCTACCAGATGATAAATATTTAAATCAAATTTGTGCCTGGGATACAAGGGCACTATTTTGTCCAGAAGGGACATTATAAATTTGATACTGTAGGCCCAGCCTCAGTTCCCCAGCTCAAACAGCATAGCAGGCACTTTGCTGGGGTACATTTATAGACTTGTATGAAAAAGCTTCCTGTCTGGGAGGCTGTAAACAAGCGATCATTTTGCCTAATCTCTTTCAGGAGATTTCCTAGAGGCTGGACTGAAATATGTCTCCTGGGAAAATACCTTGTTTTGCCTGAAAGACTCCAAGCAATGGTGACTGTACCACCTCCTCAGGTAAGTTGTTCCAATGTCTTGTTACCCCCACTGCTAAGAAATCACATAATTTCAACCTTGAATTTGTCTGACTCCAGTTTTGCAGTCATTACATCTTGTTATGTTTCTGTCTTCTAGACTGAAAAGCTCACCCTACAATCAAGTACCTTTTCCAAATGTGTGTATCTGGGTACAGTGATCCAGTCACCACTCTTGTCTGACAGATTTAATAGCTGTCTTAAACTTTATACCTTAGGTGTTATTTTTCAACCTCTGGATAATTTTTTCTGCCCTCTGTTTTGTTTTTTTTTTTTTCCTAATGCTTCTATATCCTTCTTGAATCATGGGCACTGCTTTTGCTGATGCTGTGTGTAGAGCAAGGTCACATCCTAATAGTTACTTCATTTTTTCATACAGAGGATAATGAGCTGACATTTGCTGATACATTGCATGTGTCGATGGATTGGTAGATAAGGTCCCTAGAACTGTGGAGGTCTGACACTTGCATTCTCAGTGGGTGCTCGCACTACCTAATGCATGCTCTGAGTTAAAGGAGCAATCTCTGTCAGATCTGCATACGATATCTCTTTTGGCTACTTAGATGATCCATAAATCTTACTAATACATAGAAATTGTAATTGTCCTTTGCTAAAAAAAGAGGGAAAGGCTACATTGTGAAGAGTGAATTTTGTTCTTCCTATAGGAGAGGTCCTCCATTGGGAAGAGAACTATTCTGTTGCTGTGCTCAAAGTAGAAGAAATGAGGGTGAAGCGGCACTGACAGAACACAGTGGCAGTCTTCTGTGAAAGCTCTGAGTCACTGTTTGTCTGGGCAGCAGGAGAGTGGAAATAGCACCTGGATAGGAGTTTTACCCAAGAAAAGCTGAAATTTGATAGACATGGCTGGGTTATGTCTGGACACATACAAAGCTGGTAAGAGAAACATTGTCGTTAATAACCTGTGCAAGTTTGAAATGCACTTATTTGTTTATCTCATTTAGCACATGTACAAAAACTGCACTGAGTACAGGTGTATTACTTTTAATTCCTGTGGTAGAGAGTTATAAAATCACAAAAATGTAGTTTGTAAGGATATGGGCAAATCATCTAGTCCAGCTCTATGCTTGATGCAGGCTATTGCCAACGCAGGCTGTTGCCAACAGGTCCAAGGAATGGACCTCCTTAGAAAATCTGAAAGTTTTGTTCACAGCCCCTCCAGCTCCTTTTCTACTACACCTTTTTCTTGTTCTGCTATCATACAGGCAAATCTCATCCAGCTTTAACATGAACTCAATCAGGGAACACCACTGTGAGGAAGGAAAAAAAGATTCTTTTACTTCTCCAGATTTCTTGAGTTTAATTAGGCATTGATCCTGTCTAGCATAGGCTGTATGACTATGGATGCTGGCATACAAATGGTACAGGAGCAAATAGGAGCATTCAAGGGGAACTGCTTATGCAGCACAGCTTTGTAAGGTACAACAACTCTTCCAGTTTGCCAGTGCAAAAAAATGACATCATTCTGCTTCTCCCCCCCCTCCTTGGCCATGCATTTCCACTTTTCTGGTGGCTGTGGCAAGCTGAACTGGAAGAAAACAAACGTCATCATAAAAAGTAAGTAATTATTGAATAGCAATGCCAGTTGGGACAGACATGTATGGAGCTGCTCTTTTCAGTGGCAGCTAGCAATTTAGTTGGCTTTGTTGCAATGAGAAATTTCATCTCTGAAGTAGAATTCCATAGCAGTTTATCCTTATCTAAGTCAGAGCTGTCATGTCTGTCTGGGTAGTTTTGCAGCTGAGCAGGAGGTTGGTCCAAGGAGCTTTGCAGCCAAAAACTAAGCTTGAGCTAAACCCCAAAAACCCTGATTGTTCTTCGCTGATTTCAGGGAGTTGATTTATCTGAAAATGAATCGCTCTTTTGTACGGTAAGTTTTAAACTTGCAACCTGATCTGATGCTGGTGTGCTGGTACATGTGGCGAGAAGGGGAAGGGAGAAAGGCTGGATTGGGAATCTGTGTCCTCAAACATGGACAATGTCCATGGTTTCATTTATTCGTTTCCTGAAGCATATTATTGATGTGACTTTTTGTGTTCACAGTAGATCTTAAGATTATTGTAAGATGATGAAAGAGACCTGTCTTGTATGGAGACCTGCAGAGTCGATATTCTGGGGATCATTCTGAACTCAGTGATTAGTGAATGACAGCTTGTGTTTGCAGGGACTGACTCAGTGACCCAGATGGTCTCTTTCAGTCTTATATTTTTAGCTGTACCCTTCCTAAGAGTACCCTAGTGTTAAAACTGTTGAGAACTGATTTTTCTTTATTATGACATTACTTAGCCACTTTCTGATTTGTTGCATTTGGTACTATTCCATCCTTCACTGCTGTATTATTTTAACAGCAGAATGAGAGAGAAAGAGTGCTTTTGCTCTTAGTTGTGCTAAAGATTTTCCCCAAATGCAGCCATTGGAGACTAGCTGCAGACAAACCAGCACAGGCAGTTGATTTTTCAGCAATGTTAGATTTTGAGCTCCTGTCTGCAGTAATTAATTAGCTTCATTGCTGAGCCGACTCCCTGCGGGACTGCATGATCGTTAGTTCCAAAGCCAGGAAGGGATCATGAACTCCCAAACCCCTGAGAAATTACTGCAACAACTGTTGTCATCTATAGAGCATTTCAAGAACATTTCAAGTGACACTGGTAGAAAAGATTCACTTTCTCATCTATACAAGAGCCTTGCTCAGATTCAGTTAGACTGCTAGCTGAGATCAGGCAAATCTACTTCCTGGGCAAGATTTTGCCAAAGGCTGTCTAAAATCCAAAGGGTTGCTCTCAGCTAGTTCATCTTAATTTTGCTAATATGCAGAGAGTTATAGAAGACTTGAGACACAATCAATGGTGATGTACAGTACTGGGGCTGCTGTGCCAAAAGCTAGCCCAGAACCAAGTATCTGTCAGCTAAAAGTCAAACTTAGATCCAGCAGAGACACAGATGAATCCAAATGTGCCAAAATGAAAGTGCTGGCATGAAATTACACAACTTCTTCAGGTGCAGAAAAACAGCAGACACTAAGATTATTTACAAATCACTTTTATGAAATACTTTTTCTAGGCTTGGGATGCAGTGTAATATAGTTTAATCTCTTCTCTCATCCCCCATGCTTGTTTCAGAAGAGAACAAGGAATTTAATCCAAACAAAGGATTAAGAAATTTCAATAACTGGACTACTGCCATTATCCAAACAATGGGCCAGCTCTTTAAGTGCTTGTTTTTGATTGAATTGAAGTCAATGACTACATCAGAGGGAGCAGAACTGGAATGCAGAAAAGAGGAAATGAAAAGTCTAGAAGAGATACACAATTATTCTACCTATTATGCACTTCTAGCAGTGCATCACATAAACAAAGCAGCTGTGAGAAAGGATCTCTCCTCACTGGAGAATAAAGTTGGGGACAACTTTTGAGAGATGGACAGAGGAAAGAGAAATGAGATTTAATATAGATAAATGTAAGGTAATACACCTGGGAAGAAATAATAATCATCCTATATACAAAATCAGGAGCTGCTGTTTAGGAAACAATAATAGAGAGGAAGGCCTGGGAGCAATGGTTTATAATTAATTACTGCAGACAGGAACTCAAAACCTAACACTGGGGCAAAAATCAAATACATTCTTATTCTGGACCAGCACCAGAGGTTTGTTTCTACAGCGAGTGCATGGAGATCAGGGAGCTGGCAACAACACAAGCAAAGTATTAAACTCATGGCTATGATGTTATTAATTCTATCTATAAGCTAGAGACTTGACTGCTGATACCATGAGCCCAAGCTTGTGGTTTTCTATTTGCTGAATACGGTAAAACTATAAACCATGTCCAAGATAAAAACTTCTGATGAGTTTGTAGAAGGGTGCTTTTTTTTCTTGTCCTCATATTTAAATGCAGAACTGTGGCTTAAAAGTTATGAGATTTAACCTAGACAAGATTGTGGAAGCAAACCCTCTTTCCTAAAGAAAAACATTACATTTGAAAACAGTATAGAGAGAAAAACATTACGTTTGAAAACAGTATAGAGAGAATTAAAACAATGTAACAATTCCGTAACTCAGTAAAGGGGAATCTGTGGCAAGAAATGAAGGCCAAATGTAGAGCTATGTTATTTAGGTAAGAAATGTTGCTCAATAAATGCATTTAGCAGGTAGCAAACAAAGATATTACAAGTAACTGTGTTCCACCAAAGACCAGATGAAACATTACTATGCTGAGAAGACAGTGTCATGTGAAAGCCTGTCAGACAACCCAGATAGAGTGCCACAAAGAGCTGTCTGATTGCAAGACCTGATGGCTGTGCATTTAGAAGTTCACAGACGTGTAGATCAGAATGAAACAGAAATTGATTCTAATCCTAGAAAAGGAAAGGAGGAAAACCCTAACAAGGTATAGTACATAGAATATTAAAGACTTACTGGACTGTATAATCTTACTAGTGCTGTGAGACAAGGTAATCCTGTCTTTGATTCCTTACAGGCCATGCCAGAAAGGTGGCACATCTCCCCACTATAAGGTAGCCTTGGGGTGGTATCATTTCTTCCCATGTTGGACACAGTTTGGGCTCAAACCACCAGGCTGTATGCAAGCACAAAAAGAGGCATTCATTATCCCACAGGCAACTTTTCCTTCTCCTGGGAAAATAATGGTGGATAATTTCTTAGAGCCCTATATGTCAAAAACCCTTTTTTTTTGATAGGTGCAAAACCAAATAACTATTTTTTTAAATATGAAAAAGAAAAAAACCTCCAAAAATATAAAAGTTCTCAAAATTGATATTTCATCTTCCATCTGAGAAGGCAGATAAAGCTGTATAATTAGTCAGGGAAGGATCACTCCCTTTCTCCCCACAGCCTCCAGAGGATAAACTCCAGATAGGCTTTTTAGAGACTGCAGAGTTCCAACTGCAGAGGGTTTTAGTCTGTGAAAGACATTTAGAGCACACAATAATTAGCAGCTCACAGCTGAATTTTGCTAGCTGTCACAGTATTTGTTGCTATCACTGCATGAAAGTACTCCTGTAGGTCTCCTGAGCCTTCCTGAGTGTGTGCTGTAGTCTGATTTGACCACATGGAACTTTTTAATAGAAAATTTGGTCAGTGTACAACACTTAAAGGCTTACAGCAAATCCCTTTTCCATGGCAGAGCACCACCTGGACAGAATGAGAAAATAAAGGTTCTTTTCTTGTATAACGCAGGAATTCCTTTACTCTTTATGGTGTATCCAGGCTGTTACAATCAGGGGGATTCAATATGCTGGGAGAATCAATGGGCAGCCTGCTAATCCAAATCCACATCTTCTTTGTATCCCCAAATCAGTGCTGAAGAGTTCTGGCAGAAGATGGGCCTTTTCTTAAGACTCGCCCTTCATCTCTGCTTGCTCACAGTTTTTAAGACCCAGTGGGAAAACTGTAGAGACACTGGGAGAAAGACAGTAAGTATAATGTAGTTCCCTTAAACTTAATTGAGATTCACCTCTGTTTTAGGAAAGCAAACAATGAGAACTCTCTGGATTACCTCAAATTCAGTATGTGCTTAAGTGTCTCAGGACTAATACTGGTTTTGAGATGGTCTTCATTACTGCTGCTTTCCAGACTGCTATCTCAGATTTGTATAAATTTCCTATAAGTATTTCTGACCTTTAATTACAGTTCACTTAATGGTAGTTGCACTTGTGCTGTCTCTTTTCTCATCCAAACCAGCTGTTCGAGTTGTTCTTCTGTGGGCTGTGCTTTGTTTTCAACAGTTGATGTCTGTCCTGTTACTGCTTTTTATCTTTTTCAGGTATGCTTGGCTTACCTTCTCAGCTCCCATGGTCTCCCTACCCCCCCAGAAAACCAGCTGCTGGGAGCTATATGCATGACATACACGCACTTAACAATGCTTTCATTGTCTTTCAATCCAATTGCAAAGGTCATTTTCTCGGCTTTGTCCCAGTCTTGTCACTCCTCTTTTTTTGCACGATGCCATTGGCTCCCTTTCTTCACTGTGTAAGGTACAAATGACTTCTCTTTCCTTTTCAAGCCATGTCTGATCTACATCACCAAGAAGTGTCCCTCACTGCCATTATACAAACGATACCAGTTTTTTAAGGCAGTCTTGTACATTCACTTTCATGCTTTCACCCATGCTGCTGATTATGTATAGCACAAAATCTGTGTAATACCCCTAAACCCTTCTTTCTCTGCTTTTTCAAGCATCAGGTGTCTGCCTCGAGGTTTGTCAGAGTCCGAGCATGGCTACATAACTGTTTGCTAGAGATGCTTTTTCTTATGAATCAGTTACCACCTCTTTTTCCTGCTCATCTTCTCTCTATAAGGCACTTCAGAGTCAAAACTGTTTGTTATTTTTACGTCTGTACAGCGCAAGCTATAGTGAGGGAGGGTTTAGGTGTAATTTTAAGAGCAGTATTAACAATAAAACGACAGTAAACCAAATTACTTGTCTTGTTTCTATGTATATAAGATACTTCCAGGAAGCAGTTCCGGCATAGGCTGTTTAATTTGCCATACCAAAGTTGCTAAAAACTGTGGATTCCAGGAATAAATTTGCCACAGGGACTAAGAGAGAAAGAGGGGGACTGGAACTGTGCCTTTTCTGATAGATTACTGTAACTGGCTTAGTAGACTTACCAGAATGCACCCTGAGGGGCTGTAGTCACTGTGTTTGATTCACTCAGTGAGAACCATGCTTAGCATGGTGTGATGGGAGCATTGTGATGTTTTTTACAGGTCCCTTACCAGGATCATAGTCAAATTCACCCACAGTGCTGACTGGACAAATATCTGGCTGCGTTTCTTTTAGCATGGAGCTACGTGTGGTTCTGCACAATTCTGTTTTATGGAAAGCTGATATAAAATGGCATTTTTTCCCCTGTTTCTGTTCCTTTTTGAAAATCTGTTACTTTATCATCTCATGTGTAGGTAGAGCAAAGTGAATATTCTGTTGTAAGTTATACCTTTCAAAAATCAATTAAAAGGGTTAAGACTGGAGCAGAATTTAGACTAATAGCCAGGGTATGCAATTTAAGATTCTTAGAGACTTAAGATATCACTGAGAGATGGACAAAAAGCAGAGAACTAAGATCTACATGCTTTCAATATTAAGCAGCTAGAAAATCACATTTTCATTCATGACCACAAAGTGTCTGTTTTATTCAGGAAAAATGAGTCTTGTCAAATAGCTTTGATATCATTCTCTGGCAAGGTTACAAGTACATTTGATAAAGATGACTCTATTGACATAATACACTAGTTTATGTAGGGCATTTGTTTTATTCTGTGTGGCAGCCTACATAAAAGAGATGTATGGGAAACAAAAAAATTAAACCTGTTTTCTCTGTGGTTGTTTGCCATGTCACAGCACCCTGCAATATGCCTACCTCCTTTCTGTGTTTTTACTTTATTACCTTATAATGCCTCTAGTTTAAAAATGTCCAGTCTTTGCATAATGTTTAACATCTTGAAGCATTGAGAATACGAAATAATGGGCACAGGAACCAAAGCAGGTTGTCAAGGATCTGTCCTTTTCTAGTTACACCTCAAAACTCTGAGGTAGTCACATCTTCTCTGTTTTATGAAATAAGTATTATCAGGTTCCTAATTGAATGAATCAGTGATGCAACCATGGAACAAAGCTCATGAACTGCTGAGCCCAGTGCAGGGCTTGACTCAGTCCAGTGCACAGGGGATAAATACACCTTTAAAAATATCCAGCTATCGTTTTCATGCTGTTGGACTAATCACAAGAGAATCTGTGGATTGAATAGTGAAAGGGTGAAAACTACTCTCAAAGCCCCCAGTAAGACTGAGCCCTCAGTATTGTGAACACATGCTGGATGAGAAGAGAGAGCTTCAGTTCCTTTGTGGTCTTGATGAGTCCCTGATGCCATTCACTAATACTAAGTTATACAAAATTTAATCTCAGTGATTTGAGTACTATTCTCAGCAGATTTCATAGTAATTTCTCCATGCAGGCAAGGAAAGACAAAACCTTTTTTTTTTTTTCCTAGCACTCAGGAACAAATAGCACTGATAATAAAATGTGTCTTTACTTGTCTAGTAGTTTGGCTAATCAAGGTGACAGGCCATGAAGTTTCAGAGTGTTTATGCTTTTAAAAGGTGAAGTATACACCCAATAATCACTGGTAGATAGCTGTCTCTGGTATTTAGGAAGACTTGATTTCCAAGCTGCAAACCCTATTATTTGTCTGGATATTAAGTGTTGATTCTACCAGATACGTTGTGAAAAGGCCTTTGACTTAAGTCATTCAAATAACATACACATTATATGAGTAAATCACACACAGACAAAATTTCTGACTGCAGGTGAGGAAGGCTCTCTCCTTTATCTGAAAAAGTCTCACAGGCTACACATCATTGTCCTTTTAGTCATGAATGTGTAGAGATCTAGGGCCCTGCATATTTGGTTGGTGAGTGTAGGAAGCTAGGCAACAGAGAAATTACTTTTTATAAGATCTGTTCAATTGGCAGCTGTCAAAACGTTTCATTTTCTTCAAAAGTATATTTTGATTGAGACAATACTGTAAGAAGACAGGCATTTTGTATTTAACTTTATTAAACTAAAAGTGGTGCAATTTGTTATGAGAGAGACAAAATTAAATATACTTTTTAGTGGCTTGTAATCATCTGATACCTCCTAAAGTAACAAAGTGCAACCTGAATTGTGTTCAAGAAAGTTTCTTGGGATTATGAATATGTCTGTAACAAGTGACTAGTGTTATCAACAGAGCTTCTAAGTGAAGGCTTTACTGTTATAGGCTTGTCTGACTTGGATAACAAACTCTTTTAGTATTTCAGCCCATAAATCCTGAACAGAAAGATACTATTCTCTTGTGTCTCTGACAAACTAAAAGAGAATCTTTGTTTGCAGAGCTCCCCAGAGTTAACACTGTACTAGTTAATGATTTCACCATGGTAAATACTTTCTAGCGTCTGTCAGGCAGTTTTAATGTATGCAGAATGGGCTGCATCAATTTTGTGCAATACTATGATTTTACCTGCTTTCATGCTCCTTGTCTATCAACCTGTCCATAACAACTTCTGAATATGTGGACCAATTTATCATAGAATCATAGAATCCTACAATGGTTTGGGTTGCAAGGGACCTTAAAGATCACCTATTTCTAACCTCCCTGTCATGGGCAGGGACACCTTCCACTAGACCAGGTTGCTCCAAGCCTCATCCAACCTGACCTTGAACAGTTCCAGGGATGGGGCATCCACAATTGCTCAGGGCAACCTGTTCCTGTGGCTCACTACCCTCACAGCAAAGATTTTTTCCCTAATATCTAACCTAAACCTACTCTCTCTCAGTTTAAAGCCATTCCTCCTTGTCCTGTCATTACATGCTCATGTAAAAGGTCTCCGGCTTGCTTAGAGTCTTCCTTCAGGTGCTGGAAGGCTGCAAGTAGGTGTCTCCAGAGCCTTCTCCTCTCCAGGCTGAACAATCTCAGTTCTCTCAGCCTTTCCTTGTAGGAGATGTGCTTCATTCCTCTAATCGTCTTGGCGTCTCTCCTCTGGACTCACTCCAACAGGTTTATATCCTTCCTATGCTGGGGAGCCCAGGGCTGGATGCAGAATTCTGGGTGGGGTCTTGGCATCTCACCAGAGCAGAGAGGCAGAATCCCCTCCCTCGCTCTGCTGGCCATGCTGCTTTTGATGCAGCCTAGGGCACGTTCGGCTTTCTGAGCTGTGGGTGCACACTGCCAGCTCATATCCAGCTTCTCATCCATCAGCATCCCCAAGTCCTTCTTGGCAGGGCTGTTCTTGATCCCCTCATACCCCAGCCTGTTTTGATACCAGGGATTGCCCCAACAAACGTGCAGCACCTTGCACTTTGTCTTGTAAACCTTATGAGATTCCCGTAGGCCCACTTCTGGAGCTTGTCCATGTCCCTCTGGACAGCATCCCATCCTTCAGGTGTGTCAACAACACCATTCATCTTGATGTCGTCTGCAAATTTGCTGAGGATGCACTTGATCTCTTAATTTATGTCATCGTTAATAGAGATATTAAACAGCACTGGTCCTGGTATGGACCCCTGAGGGACAACACTTGTCACTGATCTCCATCAGGACTCTGAGTCATTGACCACTACCCTCTGGATGCGGCCATCCAACTCATTCCTAATCCACCCATCAAATCCCTCTCTCTCCAATTTAAAGGGAATGATGTTGTGAGGGACCCTGTAAGAGGCTTTACGAAAGTCCAGATAAATTACATTTGCAGAGCTTCCCTTGTCAACTGATATAGTCACCCCATCAGAGAAGGCCACTAGATTTGTCAGGCAAGACTTGCCATTGGTCAGTCTGTGCTAGGTGTCTCAAATCACCTTCCTGTCTTCCATGTGCCTTGGCATAGCTTCTAGGATGACCTGTTCCATGACCTTCCCAGACATAGAGGTGAGGCTGACAGGTCAGAAGTTCCAAGGGTCCTTCTTTCTACCCTTTCTAAAGATGGGCACTATTGTTTCCCTTTTTCCAGTCACCTGGGACTTCACCTGACTGCCATGACTTTTCAAATATCATGGAGAGTGCCTTGGAAACTACGTCAGCCAATTCCCTCAGGACTCTGGGATGTACCTCATTGGGTCCCGCAGACTTATGTACATTCTGGTTCCTCAGAGGGTCATGAACTCAATCTTTACTTACACTTGGAGGGACTTCGCTCCTCCAGTCCCCATCCTGCTGTCCATCCATTCAGGAGGTGTAGGAAAAGAGGTTTCCATTGAAGACTGAGGCAAAAAAAGCTGTTGAGTAACTCAGCCTTTTTCTCATCTGTTGTTACCAGTTTTATATGCAAAGTTTGAGCAGAAAATTGTTTTTAAATATCAAAATCAGTTGGAATCCTGCAAGTTTTGTGAATATGGAGATGTGGGTAGAGAGAAGCTCACATGAGGGTTCCCATGGTGCAAAGGTTTTGGAAAGGGCTCACCTACTGCCATTTTCCTAAGATACACTAGGTGACCAGTTGGTATATGCCTAATTCAGAAATTGCACATCATGTGGTATGCCTTGTCAGGCTCACAGGTAGTGGACATGGTGGGCTAAAATGTACGTGCAAATGACAGCTGTGTGTTTTGAAAAGTGCTTTTATCCAGTGTGAACTTGATTTAGTCCAGTCCTGTACTGAATTAGCAGTTCATGAGCTTTATACCATGGTTGCATCACTGGTTTGTATGTACTTCATTCAAACAATGTCATCTAATAATACCTGTTTTATGAAATAAGGAGAGGGAGGTCTAATCTTGCAGTTTTGAGGTGTAATTAGAAAGGGACAGATCTTTGATGAAATTCTTTGGTTCCTCTATGTGTTGTTTTGGTATTCTGAATACCACAAGACATTAGAATTGATGCAAAGATTGGACTTTTTAAAAACATAAGTTCATTGAGTATGCTTGCCAGTGTTTATAAAGGACTCTGGCACTCAGTTGGAGTGCTGACATTGGTTTCAATTAGTGTGTGATGAGTCCCTTTGTCGTTGAAATCATCACGTTTAAAGGTATAAATAGGCAAAGCAACTGGCTAATAAAATTTAAAGTGAAAAAAATCACTTTTAATATGTTTGTAGGAGCTAGCTCATGACGTTTTTCAGCACAACAGTTGGAGTCACAGCTTGGAGAAACTTGAGAACATCTGTTATTTCTGTTGAAAAATACAAGTACATGGAGTAACTCACACCTTTGAAATTCCTTCATGGGGGTGGAAGACAACTCCTCTCCAACACAAAGCTGATTTGCTCAGGATTTGGAGAACGTTTGACTAGTTCATCCTTTAGGTCTCTCATAATTCAAACACAAATGTTGTTTGGAAGGAAGCTTTGAAAAGGTTTTTCCTGTGAGGTTAGTTGATTCCAGAAGGAAGGGCTAAAATGACTTACTCGTTTGCAGTACATAGCAGTTAATTTTGCATATAAGCTTCTTTAGTTTTTAAAACACATGAAGTTGATGTCTTAAAAAAAAACCAACAAACCAGGAGAAATCTAGTTACAATTGATCTGTGATCCAATATTTAATTTCTTTTGTACATTTTAAATTCAACTATCTTGCTGTATTTTTTGTAATAGATTTTTGGAAATCTGTTTACTTCTGTAGCAAGTCCTAGGGTCAAGCCAAAAACCAGCAGAAGCTGAAAGCATTTCTTGTCATCAACACACCTATCAGATATACACACGTGTTACACTCCTGGGCATATACATCTCAACACCTAATTGAAAAGTGCTGGGGTTTTTTTTTTAACCCTATAAAAATGTGTGCTCTGTCCTGGCATACACCAAGGGCTTAATGTTTTACTCACATATTCCATTGACCCTTTAACTAGCATCAGCTAAGAGGCCTGTTTTGTGGGGTCATGAAAAGGGTCTGAGGGACAACCATTTGAGAATGAAGATTTCTGGACAGGCTGATGTGCCCAAAATGCCAAGGAGAGCGTATTACATTTCATTGCAGACGTACTAGGCTGCCTAGCAGACAGTGTCTAGTAAATAAAGGAGGGAACAGAGGGAAGGTGGCAGAAATGGGGAGAGCTGTAGTAGAGGTAAGAGCATGGAGCATAGGGTAAATATCCTTGGGTGTGAAAGGAGGTGAGAGTAGGAAATAGAAAACCATAATAAGGCTGTGGACTGGAAGCAAATGATGACTACAAGTGGGAATGGAGACATCTATGAAAGAAGCTGTTCTGTGGCCTATTCCCATTTTCATCTCTAGACTAGGTGTCTGTTTAGGTGATGTCTCCTGTGACATACTGGTTTTCCTGCAAGTACTATATAATGTAACGGTTTTGGCAGATGGAAAGCTGCAATCCTCCTTGGGAAAGCTAATCCATTGAATAGAACGAGGTAGTTGAACAATAACTCCCCAGAAACCCTACAAAAATACACCCAGGAGAAGCTTAGTTATAGATTAACCCCAGATAAGGGGATTGATTGGTTAGGCAAACTAAACATCAAATCAATTTAAAGCAGCATAACAGATTTTGTTCTACTCTTTTTCTAACAGAATAGAAACATTTCAGGAAAATTGTGATTTGGACTCTTTGTTTTCCAGGGAAAAAAAAAACCCAGAAGATTTTGTAGAACCTTCCTGACTTCCTTTAAATCAGACTATATTCTGTGTAATTTACATTAGGTTTAGTACAAAAGAGAAAAGGACAGATAATTTAGGGTTTTCTTTATTTTTCATGTTGTTTTTTTCCTTTTCTAGCTTCTGTTTCTTTAGTGTAGCTTAGTGAGTTTTCCTGGTGATTCTAATTTCTTCCTCATGTGCAGCATCTGGTTATCTGTCTCATGCAACACTCCATGTTTCTCTCTCACATTTTCTTGATGCTTTTTCCATGCTATCTTCCTGTACCTCCCTGTGATGTCTTGTTAGTTTTCCTCATTTCTTTATATTTTTTTCTCTGCATTTCTCTGTCCTCTTCACCAAATCAACCAAAAGCACTCTCATTTGTTATTCTAATGTTATTTTAAACTGCAATTCCAGACTGACATTAACTTTTCATTTTCTCCCTCAGAATCGCATACTGAGTTTTCTCTCACATTGTCAGAAAGCAGGTCCTTCAATTTCCTTCCCTCTTCACTCAGCAGAGCCATGATTTTATTTTTCTAGGTCAAGACTTCTGTGGGTTTTTTCCCCAATTATTCCAGCTTTAACTTTGCCCCTAGGAGGAAGAACAAGACAGTAAGTTTTGCCTCTTGGATGGCATTCCACTCTAAATGAGGAAGGTTATTTCTGTTCTTGATGGTGTTTAGTCATTAACAGAGACAGTTTGCCTTGCAAATATTTGTCAATAGTTTAGTTAAATAGTAATGAAGAGTAAACTGTTTGATTGCAAATCCAGAATTTCTTCTCCTGCAGTGGTTCAAGTGGTTTAGGCCATACCATAGGGAATTTCAGGTTACAGAGTAAAATGTTTATAAAAGGGCTTTTTAGCATGAACATATGTATGTGCTGCAAGAACAATCAGAAAAAACATTCCTGTTAGAAAGTAGACGTAAAAACTAGAAGATAAAAGTTACAAGTTATCTTATTAATACTTTAAAATATATTAAAATAAACTGAAAGAATACACACATTAAACTTTGGGCAATACAAAGCTTATTTTTCCCCAGAGAAAGAGAAATCATGGCCAGAGTACAAGAACAGAGATAATTAGAGATTTGTTTCTTTTCTACTTCCCAAGGTAAGGCTTAATCCTACAGTAATCTCTTTATTGAGAGCCAAGTGTTAGTCAAGGAGCCTGCTGCATGGATTTGAAACTAGCATTTAGCCCATATTTTCAGTATCTGGGAAGCAACTATCCTATGAATTTATAGTCTGCATTGTTTTTTATTTTATCCTGCACTGTAACGCACTGGCATGGATTCATTATAGATTTGCTAGCTTATATCATGCTACAGAGTGAGACTTGCAGTCATAACCAGTAAAGCCCCAGAGCCCGTCTGTCCTTTAGCACAGGAAAGGAGTTTGCACTGGGCACACAATGAATGGCACACTCTGGGAATGAGCATAAACCGATTATCTCAGAACAATTTTGCCTTTGAGCATTTCAGCATCATGTTGCCCCATTGTCAAGCATGCTTTAAGGATAAATGCTGAACAAATTTGGGGTTCATTCAAGTGGGGTAGATATTAAGCAAATTGGTCTTCTGTCTTTTTTATTTCCAAACTGTGGTTTGCAGCCCTGTTGTAAATTGGTTGGCTCCTTTAATTCTCAGGTTAAATGGGAAAGAGAAACGAGAAGAGAAGCAAAAAGAGACATATACATGCTGAGGTTAAGTTCTGGGGTTTTTGTTAAAAGCCAAAAGATTGGATCTACCAATGGATTTAAGTGATATTTATGTATGTGATGTTAAAACTTGCACTTAACTGAAATTTTGCACTGAAGGATCGGTAACCCGCAAGCGCTGCTTCTCTGATAATAAAGTTCCCACAGACCATGTGCCATGCCCAAAGGTGTGTCAGACTTGGTGGTGCTGGAGAGCTCTCTCATCTTTAACCTCAATGAGGTTCAACGATGAGCTAACTCCTTCATAACTGGAAATTAATCCTGTCACCATTCTGGGCTTAACAAGCACAGGGTCTTTGGAAAACACAGTAGCTCAGGAACAGCGTTACTTTTTAGGAGAGGAAATATGGAGCAAGGGGTGTTCTATAGGCCTGGGAGAACAGCCAGAATACTTAATAAACCGGTCTGTGGGTGTCTGATTTATATTAAACTGTGTCATTTTGGTACCAGTCTAGAAAGAGAAGTGGGTGGTCTAAAGACAACTGTCTCTGGAAGGGATGGATGTTCAGTGGGTGTGGGTGTCCAGGTGACCCTGTGTGACACAGGTGCATTCCTACACAGTGGTCTGAAGGGTCAGGTACAGAAAGGTAGAGAAAATGTTTTGCTGCTTGCTGGGTTGCCTTGCTACACATATTTTTTGTTTGTGTTTAAAATGAAGTTGACATAGAAAAGTTTTATTTATTAGACTAGTAAAACGGCATAAATGGCCTGTACCCTCTCCTTGTTTATCCAGGGGCTTAATGATGAGAGCTTTAATGCAGGCAGTAGGTGCACAAAGTCCATTTAATTAACTGCCTGCAGGAATTCCAAATGCAATGTCCTAATTGACAGGCTATAAAATATTCAAGTATTCTGCTTACTGAATTCCCTTTACTGAAGTTTTACGTGAAATGATGTATGCTTTCGATCAGGAAGAGTGAGTGTGTCACTTGATGGTGAGAGGACTCCGAAAGGAAAGGGAAGGTGAGGGAGCTTGGTTCTTACGAAAAGTTGACATAGGATAATTGCCAAAAGAAAGACTGAAATCCATGTGTCCTCTCTTGTGCAGATCTAATCACCAGGCTGTAGAGGTTACTCTCTTTACATGCAAAAATTAAGAATTGGGCCATTCAATTGTATACTTCCATGTTGGGTTGAGGAGCAGCTCCTCACTGCTGTTCCTGAACTTGGACATGTGGTGGCAAGAATACTTTGTGTTCAGTTTTGCAGCATTTAAGGCAAAAATCTCCCATGTTTTGTTGGGGAGGGAAGTTGTTTTGTTTGTTTAAAGGAAGGGCTAGTATAGTAACTCAGTAGTTTCCACAAGAACATACCTGTTCACTGGAAGCTTCTCCAGTGTAAATGACATTCCTAGTCAAAAGTGAGTACATCCTGTATGTAAGCATACCCAAACAACTGGGACACTCATTTGAAATCTAAGGGACAGAGGTCAATATCAGTTTGAATAGAGTCTCTTTGTTCTCAGCAGAACAACCAAAACTATTTATTCTTCTTGAATGAGCAGGTCAATCTCATTTTATTCCCCATGGTTTTTAAAGCATAAGGGTCGTCTCAAAGCAAAACAAACTGTTTTTCTGAAACTACTGCAAATATTTGTAATGGCAGAAAGCAGTTTGTTTCCTGCCTTCTTCCAAGTAAAATGAAACCCAAAAGCTCCTTAATGTCTTTTGTACACATCAGGGGTTGAAGTCTGCCCTCTTTTCACCATAGTGATGGGAAGTTGTGGGATTGGCTCTCCGCAGAGGTATAACCCTGAATTTGCAGGAAGGAAGCTTAATGGAGCCTGAGTACCTAGTTAGCTCTCAGGTGTGTCTGGGGGTGTGAGGAATTTGTGGAGGCAGCTGAGGAGGTGGGCAGGAAAGACCTATGATAGAAGAAAAGTAGTGGAGTTAGTGATAGTGCTTGACTGCGACAAAATCACAATCCACATGAACTGAGAGAGGAAACGGGGAGCTGGAGGAGCCAAACTGAGAGCAGGAATTTTATGGTTTGTGCTTTGAGTAAGGAAGGTTTTCAAATGGAAGCTCTGCAGAGAACTGTGTCATGAGAGGGGCAGTGCTGATCTGCAGTGCTGTTTGGCAAGGGGTGTGAGAGTTGAGAAGTCTGTGCTTCTCTGTGAGAAGTGTTGCAGCAAGGCCTTGGTGGGCACCTGGAAGGAGGCTCACTCTTTTTTTGGGATGCTTGCACTTAAATCCTGACTGAGGCTCCAGTTCCCACAGTCCAGCAGGATTTGTATGGCAGCACTGGTGTGGAAAGTTGTTGTTTGCACATAGAGATTAGATTGAACAAAGGGAAAAGCTGAATTGTTTCTTGGAAGGAGGTTGATACACTTGGTGACTTGCCCCACAATTAGTATTAAGCTTTTTTTCCTTCATGAAAAAAAAAGATGTAGCAAAGTCCGTGCATGCCTATGGCAGAGCTGTGGGTGCTACATAGCTTTAGTATTCATGTTTCTGAGACAGTTCTTTTTTTGGTTGTTTCTTGGCATTCATAAACAGTGTCCCCTCTGTCCCCACCCAGGTATGCAGAATGAGTGCTTATGGATTTCTTTCTAATGCCTGAGATGGAGGCTTTTGTAAATCTCCTTTCCAGAAGAGATACAGGAAGCATAGCTGGCAGACTGGTCATTACCACTGGGAGCTTCTGACTTGTTTGCTTTGTAGGCCAAACTGAACCTGGAATTCATGACCTGAAAGGTCTGTTGGTATATTCCCCATGTACCCCACCAGTCAGTGCAAGCAAGGGAGCTTTTGGTTATTTTGTTTGCATAGTTCAAACTAGCTTCAACTTTCAAAAAGAGACAAAAATGATGTAAGATTTTCTCTTCTAAGATGATGGATTATATCTGTAATAGTGTTATGAGGAAGTCTGTTGGTTACCTGAGGCCTTTTTGTAGCTGTAGAGTTTATTGCTGATGACAGAGCATGTCTTTCATCGCACTTTTGTGGTGTAAGGACTGAACTTTGTCACAAAACTCTTGTATGGGACAGGTCTAAATTTAGGAAATCTAGGTAATCTCAGGGGCTACTGTTTTGAGTTTGCACGTTATCAGATGGAACTTTGCTAGATTGTTCTGGTTTAATTTAGAAGTAACTTAAAAAGGAAGCATTTAATTTACTTAGAGAAGTATCCCACTCTTGTCTAGAACAATTGACTTTTTTGCAAAAACAAAATGGTCTCCCTTATAGCTGGGATACATATTTTGTCTACCATATAAAGTTTCTAAGCTGCTTTTCCCCTACTAATTTATAAATGGGAATTTTCTTCTTTCTTCATTCTCAATGCTTTTAAGTGGGCTATATTAGAAAAGGTGCTTGATTTCTCTCACAAAACATGGCTGAACAAAGAATCATTGCTGTTTGTCTTCTAGCCATTCATCTTCTACCATGGCAGTGTATGTTACTGGAATATTAGCTTCTGCTAATTTGCAGAACTGAGGTATTCTGATAAGAAATCCTAATAAAACTGGTTCATTACTTCTATTCCTGTTAAACCTTAAATTTAAATTACATGGGAGAAACAATTGTATTAGAAACACTTTTATGATTAAGAAGTTATTAAGAGTCACTAAAATCCTCCTTTATGCATACTTATGTCATCTTATACTTTTATCTGTGTGTCTTAAGGCTCTAATGATATTAGAAATAATATCTCACAATGCATCTCTCCGTAATTCCCACTGGTATGCTGAAAGATAGTATTAAGAAGATCATTAAGAGCATAGTCTCTTTATGTTCCCATAAGGTTTCCATTAATTTACATTTAGCTGTCTAAACTACAGCAAAGTTAATATTTACAGCAAGTTAATACATTGCTAATAGAAATGTGAAGCACAGTTATTCCTCCTGGTTATTAATACTCCTGTCTGGGCACAGATGTGTTTTCATAGGATGTGTTTGGTTGCTTGATATGTGCTGATACCAAGTGCACCCAGAATCTTGGTGGGCACACTCAATTCGTAAGAGCATTCTGTCCTAAATTGATTTTACACCAAGCTGGGAAGCCCTTCCATGTTCTCAAATGCCCCTGTAGCGTGGTGTTGGGAGCAATATCAAGCGAGCTTTACTGTAGGTAAACATAGCGTAAGGATCAAAGAGGAACAATGTTGGCTGAGCCCATGAGGGCGTACAGCTCCATTTTGGGAGCCATGCGTGTCCTGTGGATGTGGCAGTGGGCCTGAGGTTACAACCCAGGCACAGAGAAGAGGAGATATGTGTTTGCCAAAGCAATTGAATTAGGCTTTCTGCACGTTCGGGCATGCATTGATATGTTTGGGGATCAAAAACTGAAAGTACAGATTTGGATGAAATTGCAGGACTCCATAAGCTGGTATTCCAGGCATGAATCTACTCTGCCCGTACTACCAGGCTGCTGCTTTTATTTGCTGGTAAGGAAAGGAACAATGCTGTAATCTTTCCAGATGTGATGAAATAAATATTTTGCTAGAATGAAACATATTTGTGTATATTTGCAACAGTCTGAAGAGACGTGTTATCTTCCATCAGATGGCGAGGCAGTAAATTTCATTGGTTCAACTTGTTTCTCACTGCTGGCAGCCTTCTGTGCCTTACAGATCTGTTTTTGCTGAGACCATTTCTAATGTTCAAAAGTTGGAAGCAGTTTTAATCTGCTTGTTTAAAAACTGTCAGAGAGCTGACAAGAATGGATGTTTTCTTTAAGTAGCCTCAGGCTTCCCATCTGATCGTGGGCTGTGCTCGTAGGAGTGGGGACCCAACTTAAGAGCAGAGAAAGTTGAGGCCAATGTTGTTAGCACAGCATCTAGTTTTATTGTGCTCTGGTTGGAGCCCCAGTGAACTTTGGTGATTATATTAAATGTGGCTTTTTCATCAGGCTTTCAGGGAAACCGTTACAGAAGGTTTTGATCTTTTCTGTTTGAAAGTCCTCTGGATCAGGCACTAACACTTTGTATGCTGTCATAGCATGTCTCAAAGCACTGCTGCATTTGTGCAAAAGATCACTGCATAGTCGTATAATGGAAGGGAAAACAAATGGTGAATGACTCTCAGTTGCTTTTGGTTGTGCCAACTGCACTAAAGTATTTATTTAAATGAAAGCTTTTAGCATAAATAGGTATGCCTACAGAAACCAATTCAAGTTTTGAGAGTTCTACCTAAAATTTCTGTTTGCTTCCACAACAGCTGTAAGGGTGAAATAAACAGAGTAGTCTGACAGGAACCATATGCCCTTTCTCGTGTTAGAGCTATAACCATCAGCTCGTGGCACATTGTTGCACTAGCAGTAACATGTTTGTAAGCTGCGTAATAAGAGTGTTCAGATGTTGGTCTCTCAGAGGCTGAAGAAGTCAAGTTGCATTTAATTGAATATTTTTGGAAACAGTCAGCTGGGATCATGACATAAGAGAAATTGTAATGTAGGAGAGGTAAGTATAATGTTAATCAATATCAGTTGTAATTTTCTCTGCTGTACGTAACCATTTGGTTTTGTTTATGAATACACATAAACTGTATCTGCAAATAACCCCCTAACTGTCTCTTATTTAAATGGAAACTTATTTGTGGACAAACTGCCTGGAATGGTTGTTTATCGCTTTACTACTGATTGATCCTGGTACTGCAGAAATACATCTTTACACATTTTCTTGTTCAAATACATAGCAACAGAAAACATTGTGTATGTAAAGAACAAGCCCTACTTGAAAAGAAGTAAGTCTGGCAAGTCAGGGCTAGTTCATGGTACAGTAAATTATTCCAGCCTTCCTGAAAATGAATATCTGGAGACAATAGCAACATTATCATAAACCCCCAACTCTACAGTTATAATAAGCTCAAAGATGCTACCACAACCCTTTACAACACGCACCTTTTTATTGTTGAACTTCTAACATAATTTTGATGACTGTCAGATCTAACTTTTAGGAATTTAGGTAATGGCAAGTACAACAAATTCTAACTTCCATTGCCGTATATGTAAGCATAACAGGGTTCTACTACAGCTTTACAGCAGTGAGAAAGAAATAGAGACTTAGCAGGAGGTAGTTTAATTCTGGTTCACTTGCATTTGTTTCTTCAGGCTTATGTTTCCCATTTTAGCTGGCTTTGAGTTATGCCTGACATTGTAGTGTAAGGAAGGTTTATGCAATTCTCAGAGCTTGTTTCTAAGTAATCTTTTAGAGACATGGATTTTCTTAATTGATTTTTTTTTCCCACAATCCTGTTAAGATAATAAAATGGAGGCAGCTATTCTGTACCTGAAGACATTAACCGAGTGGCATTTGCCTTCAGATTACGAATATAAAGTAGTAGGAGATTGATTAAAGCAAAATCTTGTTTCCTTGCAAATGTTACCACTGTCATGTCCTTCTAAGTTCTAGTTTGTGTTGATATTCACCTTGGGTGCTTCAGTGGTACCCAAGTCAGAAAGAAAGATGGCCATTATTTCTATTAATCAATACCTACACAGGAGCATCTGGGACCAATTATGATGTGTTCTAAAGGGGCCATCAGGACTATCTGGAATAGAATAAATACTGGCAATATTTCTTTGTGGGTAGGAAGGAAGGAAGCACAGAGTGCTTAGCCTTCTATATCTAGTAGAGATGTTGCTGCTGTAATAGGAGATCCTGAAGTCGTGATTTTTTTTTTATTTTCCTTTTTTTTTTCCTACCTGGATGTCTTGTTTACAGAGAGTGATGTTTGATGACAGGGTTACAGCTGAAGCTGACAACAAAAGGTGTCATTTTGTTCAGAATTGCTTATTTTGGCACCAAAAAAAATAAAAATAGCTAATGCAATTTAAAAAAAAAATCTTTAGGATTCAAGGATAGGGGATGGGTAACAATGACTGTGATTATGGAGCTTGAGATTCATAGCTCAGTTGTTATTTACTCTCTAGGATGCTAATGGGATCCCAGAGCTATGTCTTATTGGAATTTATGGGCAAATGGCAATGTAGCAACATGCTGAGTTGTTGGAAATATCCATATTTGCAGTGTTTTGATGGAAGACACTGTGGAAATGAATTTCCTGATTTGGTTTGGTTTCCTTGATGCTAGCAGATTTCTTGTGAGGTTATGCAAAATAATTTTGTAGTTCCTGCTAGAAAGTATGGAATGGCTAGGTATGTTGTAATGTAAGACATTAGTATTTTTGATCTTCTGTATGTGAGACTAAATATAGGCAGCTTGAGGGGAAAATGAGTTGTCCATGAAGGTATGTCCACCAGAGATTCTAGAAATCCAATCCTATTGTGCCACACATTCTTTTTGAAACTTAGGAGCAATAAGCGAAGTATTTTTCTACAAAGTAAAGGTATATCCCCTTTTTGGGATGCATCCTGTTGAATCCTGTTCTTGGAATTTGTGCACAGCATAGTTTTGATTCATTGATAGGCATTGGAGTACCCATCTGACCTGACAGTACTTGGTCAGAGATGAGAGTGAATGACGTAAGGAACAAAACACGTATCCCTTGCTTTTCCTTTTTCTATTTGCCTCACCTAGAATCCTAAAAAAAAATCTGGCATCAATAGGTGATCAAAAAGCTAGACCATTGTGTGTCTGTCAATGAAAATATTGGAGCTGCTGTGTACTTTTCATCTATTCACTCTCACAGTCACAGTAGGGTCACTGTTTAGGTCCATCCTAAACAACCAACCCCAGATAACTTAATTTGGTAGGGTTAAATGCTGCCTTAATTACAGATACTTGCTATCCTTGTGTAGGTTTGATTTTTATTCATTACTGGATTGTACTTGTGGCATGTTCTTACTCTTTCCTGATTTATAATGGATCTCTTTATTGAATTATTGAGCAAAACTTTTAAATAAAACATCAAAGAATTCTCTTCTACTATCAATTCTCCTATAGTCGTTAGATGTATCTACCCTTAGGACCACTTTCCTCATCAGAATACTGACACTAGTAGAATTATTGCTAAATGTACTGTGCACTAAAATGTTCATCAATTATAGCCTTTTTTCTTTTGAAAGTGAAATTATTTGCCTTATAAATATGCAGAATTAGTTTGCTTCTTGAACAAGTATTTTCCGCAGTAACTGTTTTGTTCTTTCTGGCTACCTTAAATGTGCAATAGTTTTGTAGGTGAAGAAAAACAAAGTACTTGCAGAAAATGTAGTTAAATTGCTTCTTACAGGTATGTCCATTTTCAGAGTTAAGAAAAAGACTGGAGTCTGTCTTCCAGCCATTGGTCATCTTCCATGTTCTGTGTATTACATACTGCTTTCCTTGGCCTAGAGAGCCACTGAATCCAGACTGTGAATTGTGGTTGCTTCTCAGCAGTCCAGGTTGTGTGGAGGTCAAAACTTAAGCTCAGGTCTTCTCACTGTCACTTGTGTAAGCTCTACTTGTTCATGCTGCTTTTATTTATTTACTTATTTATGTATTTGTCTCTATATATTTAAATATATTATTTCAGTGCATTAAGACTGACTTGACTTTGTGGTTCTGATTCTGCTATTCAATAACTTTATGCTACCTTTGAGCTTCCTGTCACTTCCATAGAAGCAGTAAGTCTGTCTTTTTGCCTGGAAGGGGGTTAGGGTTTACTTTGCACATATCAAAACAACGAGAAGGCACAAAGCACTGTTCGGAACCCCAAGAAATATTTTGTAGTGTAAGTTATATGCTTCAAGGATAGATGAAGCTAGTGGGAACAGCGTTCTGAAAGTAAAGCAAATGCCTTGATTCACAAAAAATAAGGAAATTTGGAACAGCTTGGCATCTTTTTTTTTTAATAAATGAAATACCAGAAGGCATATGCATGTTTATATCTAAATGCTTAATTTCTGTGGGCATTATTTAAATATATATTTCTGTCATCTGGCTATTTTTGTAAAAGCTAGAATAGTCTTGCTAGGATATCTGAACTAGAAAGCCTTTCTGTTGTGTCTTGTTGCCTGATATATTTTAGTCCCTCAAAGGGAAATAAGCAGAAAAATTTGCTTAGGTGCTGATTTAAAAGAGGGAGAAGTGACCAACTTTCACCATTAGCCAACACTTCTACAGGCGAGAGTTTTTTGTGGTATTGGCCTGAGATACGGGGTTTTTTTTAGTTAAACATTATTTCAGTAAGTGCTTGGACAATTGATGAACAAACCACTGAATGCAAAGACACAACCTCTAGACTTAGGAAGCCCCTGACTGCATTTATGTGAAAGCTGGAAAAGGTATTGAGGGTGTGATATAGCATTATCTCCTTGCCCCGTTGTTCTCGTAGTCCCTGACAGAAACAGGATACTGGCTAAGTAGTGCTTTGGTGTATGGCTGGAATGTGTACTCTTAATGCACCTTCTTGGATTTGGCCCCACCTGTGTGTGTCTGGGTAACAGAAGATTTTTCTTACAGCTTGGGGATGTCAGTATGTTTTCTTTGAGCTCTTGCAGATAAGTGATTCCCCAACCCACATACTTGGCCCCCATTTAAAACCAAAGTAAATCAAGGTAGTCGAAGACAGTTCAAGATGTATGTAGACACAAACTGCATTGTGAGTCCTGTGACAACCTCCTTCCTTAACTGCTTCTCACACCAAATTCTAACACCAGTGTTTCTTTGCTTTATGGTCTAAATTATTTTATTTTTTGCCTCCAGGGCCCTAGATATGTCTCCATAAATTAGGTTTTTATCTGTATCAGATGCTCATGGCATTGCAGAGTCTCAAGTTTTCTATATTAATTGTCTAATGCTTCATATACATAGCATTTCGAAGATCTTTTTTATGCTTTAGTTTGCAGCATTTCTGTGAAGAACATTCCCAAAGACAGCTTCTTGTCCCAGTTTGCCCAGCTGACTGTAAATCTTCCTTTACTGATGAGATGTTAGTAGGCTGCTCTCAGCAGCTCTTAGCTTTCTATCAGTTATTGCTCCTTCCCATAGCTGTTGGGAACTTCCAAATTATACATTTGTCGCTTCTGTTTCATTTGCAAGAGTCATTCATTTCTGCCTTTAATTGTTGTTCCAACTGGCAGTGGGGATTGTGGCTGTCCCAGGCTGTGCTGCAGTACCTGACACTGTAGATCCATCTACTGAAACTTGAGTATCTTTAATCACACTCAAAGATCTTTCTGTTGCTGGTTGTTTAGGTCACTTACCAGGCTCTATCAGTGTATTTTCAGTCCTGCTATTCTCTGATAGAAAGGTAAATCATACAAAAGACAAAGGAGACAGAGTTTTTGTTATCTTTTTGCCGTGGGAACATGAAAACTTTTCCCTGGCCCGCTTCTGGTCTTGCACATAGAATGTAGCTCAGTAGTCAACAGTGTGTCAGAAAATCCTGTTGCCTGTTGCATTGGGAGTTCAGGGCTGTGGTGCAGCACTATTTCTGTATTCTGATAAAAGCTTTTCCCTCCTCTGACTTGTCTCGTCGCAGCTGCTCTCCTCAGCCCCATGAGGATTGCCAGCTTTGTCGCTTGGGCTACCCCGATCGGCTGGAGGTAAAACCGGATTTTCCTCCACAAGCCTGAGAAGTTTGTTTGCTGTATTTTGTGGAACACGATGTGACCACAAGAAAGGTAAATGTTCTGTATGGTAGCTGTGAGATCATTTGAGCACATTAATGTTTTCTGTGCTCTAGAAAATAATCAAAGAGATGTGACTGCTCTGTTATTAAGTGGGAAAAAGTGCCACAAGTACATACTGACTCATCTTTTCTTCTCTTATGCACAGAGCCTCATGTGGGTACGGTATTTAGGAACTCAACTCCAGATCTTTAATCAGATATTCCCAGGCCATATCTTTTCCCATCTCTTTCCTCAGCCCACCTCATTTCCAGCTTTTCACAATTTGGACATAGTTTGATTCTGATTCAGAAATCTCAGATTTGGCATTTGTGGAGATGAAATTAGAGTTCAGCAGGGAGCTCAGTGATCAAACATTTCTAAAAGCAGGACCATTTGCAGAGGTGAGAGACAAAGGCTTTTCTGTCATTAGTACATGGAGGGATACTAGCAGGGAGTAGAGGAAGGGGAATGATTGTCAGTCCCCATCTTCCATACATATGCTAGGAGCTGGGAAAGGGCCTTGTCTTATCAACATCATCAGAAGATGTGTGTGTACTGCAAGAAATGTGAATATTACACCAGAATTAAAAATTACAGCAAATCATAAACTGAGTGCAGTTTAATAGTGGCTACAAAAAAATGCTACTTCCTTTAAGGATTTGCAACAAGAAGAAAGTTGTTTGTGAGAGAGCAGACTGTACTCACCTCTCTGACACACGGTGTGGTTCTTGGTGTTGTCCTGTGAAGGGCCAGGACCTGGACTCGATGATCCTTGTGGATCCTTTCCAACTCAGGATATTCCAGGATATTCACCACTAGGTGCTGTTGCTTAAGAAAGGAGGACCAAATGTGAGAACATGAACATGGCCTTAGGAGATACGATCCATAATCCAGTACTTCATTAGAACAGGTTGCTTAGGAATTCTGTGTTTATTCTGTCAGCAGAGATTTTTTTTTTTTAAAGGAAAGCTGAGTAACTGTCTATTGGTTTGCATTTGCTTCATTCTGTCTTGTAAGGCAGAGATGGACAAAAGTGACTTTTACAGATTCTTTGAATTTGTATGAAAGTTAGATATGATTTAATTCACCTTTGTGGGGAAACTCCCCTGGTTTATTTTGACACCCTGCTGTCAGCGATGTTGCTGTGGGTTACTGTCTGTGCAGTTGGACGTGTGGGTCAGATAGCAGAATTCACTTGCACTCTTGGAGGGATGTAATGCCCCATTTTTCCATTTACCACAATAGCAGAAAATTCTGTGATCGTTGTCCTGTGGCGAAGTGATAATTAGATAAAGAGAGGCATGATAATATGCTGTAGTATAAAGGAGTGCAGATGTATTGCTCCTAACCACTGAACCTATACTTTATGAAAATCATCACACACTTGATGCAAGGAGCACTTTCCTCATCTCATGCCATCTGTGCATCTGGCAGAATATCACGGGAAACTCATTTGTACATCCACTTGGGAGTGTATCCTTCCCATTAAGAAAAAAAACAAGTGATTTTTAGATCATATCTTACAGTGGAAGAGACTAGATTTCAAGCAGACCACTGTTAAGATAATTCACTTTTTTCTACTTTATTTCTAGGGCTAGAGTTCTTGTTGCCGAAATGCAGACTCCAAAATGGAGACTCCAAAATGCCAATATGCCAACGAGATGGCGTTGTTCATAATACTTTCAGCTTCAGGGAAGATGTTAACAAAACTTTTGTCCTAAAGTTAGATTTAAATTCCAGACTTAGAGATTTTTACACTGTAGGATGGAGACAACAGCAGTCTATCCTCACCATGTTTTTATATTCTTTTCCTGCTGGGCTAGATGAAGTTTTGGCTTGTCCTGGTGTAGTACTGCTATTCTTGTGTGAGTGAATGTGGCTTTGCAGGTGTATACCAAGCTCAGTAACATGTCTTTGTACAGTCCTTTAACTCATGCAGCTTCTTCCTTTTTCTACGTGGAATTTTGTAAAAATAATGCAAAGACTTGAGTATATTCCAAAATAGTCACTTTCTTGGTATCTCTTCCTGGGTACCATGTAAATTAAAAGTAGACTCTTGTGGTAGTCCAAAGGATCAAAAGCAATGCCTGCTCAAGTGAGCACAGGTATCTTCGCATTGGGGAATAACAATTTCAGTCATCTTCACAATTGTTTTCCTGCAGTCAGAACCTAAGCTTCTTCATTGTCTTTCTTTTAGGATTAAGCATTATCTGTTTAAATGTTTGAATCTGTGGATGGAAGTAGCCTTCACCCCTCTGCAAACATGTTTGGAAAATGTGTGATACTTTGCAGCAGATACTTAGTACCTTTCCACGATAGACATCATCGATTAGTAAAAATAGAAACTACTGTCACATAACCATTGCAGAGGTATGATATTAGAAGTCTCCAGGATTTCTCTCTGTCTGTGTTGATATGAAACGTGGGCAGACATTGTCTCAATCTACTGATGCAACGTTCATTGGAACTCCTGCAGTCTTGCTTGTCTCAGCTACACTGTGTTTTGCAGTACATGGGGCATTACATGTGCTGGATTCTGTGCATCGCCCCTTTCACCTCTGTGGGCAGTGTTTGACATCTGAGGGTGCTGCTGGGTGGCTGCAACTGGTGAAGGGAAGGGAAGAACCTGCTGTCCTGCCTTCCCTCCCATACCCATTCTTTCCACCGGAGTAGCCATGGGTGCCTCTGCTTGACTCCATCCTCACTGCCCTGCTGAAGGAACCTGATGAGGTAGTAGCCTTTCAGCTTTTTTTGATGTAAAGCAGGAGAGGTGAGAGGGAGTAGAGAGAAGGGGTGAGAATGAATGTGGCAGAGGACAACAGTAAAGTGTATATTTAAGCTGTAACCAATACTGAAAATGTTGGTGCTTTAATTTGTAAATGACAGGATGTTACGAACTCTTTAAGCTATAGGTTTGCTTAGATTTCATTAAAAGGAGGATACTTAAATTCTGATGAAATCCTGTGAGGGAAGAAAGGGAAGAAAAGCTGTTTTGTTTTTTCAGTTGCTTGAGTTCTTTGGTGTTATTTGGTTTGTGTTTTGGTTTTTTTTTACCAAAAAGATATTGCAATGCGAGAGAGAACAATTACTTTCTAAGAAAGATCTTCCCTTTCTGCATTTCCTAGTTCTCTGAAACTTAAAAGGTAAAGAGCAAAACCAATTTAATCCACTAGAATGTAAGGAACAATTATATTTCAAATGACCATAAATTTGTTCAGCTGTTTTCCTCCCTTCCCCCCAGATCTCAATATAGCAGATGAGCAAAATGCCATAGATACCCCACACTTCCTTCACTTACAGCTTATTTTACATCCTGGCTAGATTGCTGTTCAAAGGTGTGTGCAGTCTTCTAATTTATGGTTAACAAGTCTGTATCATCTTTGTAATCCCAACTGTCATGCAATAACAATTTATACATAGGTTCAACAGGGAACTACAAATAATTTCTCATAAGTTTACTGATAATAAGACACATATCCTAAGGAATGAGAGAAAGCTTATTATAATAATTGTCTGCAGATGTGAAATGAAAAGCATTATAGAAATACATATCTGTAACACTCTATTAAACCAGAATCTCCCAATAAGGGATGCATAGTGATAAAGAAGCCCATACATTTCACAGCTCAGAAATTAGTTTCTTCACTTCCATCATTCAAGGAAATCACATTCCAATCACTGTTCAAGTGACATGAGTTTTCATACTTACAGTAATCTCCTGTATTGACAGTATATCAAAAATAGTTCCCTGAAGAATAAGGCTAATTTTCTAACCCAGTCAACCCTCACTTTGAAGTCTGGATTGGGATGGTGATGGAAAAGTTTTGCAAAGGTTGAAGTACTGAGCCTTAAAGCATTCCTTATTCTTCCAGTATAATGATGGCAAATCTACCCTCTCTCATTTCAATCTTTTGAATAAGTTCCTAAAGCAGAAATCAGCAGTTTCATGTTGCTGTGCTTGACTCTTTCAGTGCCTTTCCCTGTTAGATTTTGTGCATCTACCATTAGTTCTACATGACATCCTATTTCAAGCTTTCAACTGATCTTAAAGAAGTGAAACCGTTAGCAAGGTCTTTCAATCACAGAAGAAAATTTCTTTTGCATATGTACCAGGCTCTTGCTAAAGTTGCTTAATGAGTTATGTCCAGGGCTTGAAGAGGGAAGGCAGGCTTCCTTTTCAATACTGAAAAGCAGGGAACATGCCCTTTTGAAATCAGAACATTGATGGTTGTGCCCTTTTCCCGCTTGAGAGGATTCTGCAGCCCCTTCCTGGCTTTGCTGGAGGTGCTGAGTCCTCACCTTCTCCTGCTGTGCTCAGCCCAGCTCTGCCCTGCTGTCTCTGTGCTGGCCCTGGTGCGCCAGCAGTGTGGAACTGTCTGCAGGGGCTGCACTGCTGGGGTGTCCTCACTGCCTACGCTGGGTGGGGGGGGGTGTGGATCAGAAGAGGCATTGTGGCCTTTGTCATAGTTTTGTCTCTGCTGTCCCATTCTGCTCTAACTTCTCCACAAAATATTCAGTTGTTTGGTTTTGTGACTTTGCTCTAGCAGTGTCCTAGCATTCACTGAAGGGACAGTGTCTTCAGATGTAATACGGAAAAAAATAATGTGGTCTTATAAATCATCACCTCTAAATATTGAGTTAGGTTTTTTGTGAAAGCATAATGACACCATGAGCTAACTGTGTGTGTTTAAAGTTACTCTCTTGTCCCTTTTCAAGATGGAAATTGTCATTATGTTTATAACTGGCATGAACAGTATGAACAGAGGCAAGTAAGTAGCCTCTTACTTGCTTCCACAATGGCTTCTAAGTGCCCATAATTAAAGGTTGCTGTTACGGATTGCACTAGGGTTCAAGCAGAAGTATAACAAGTGCCACTCATACATTGGAGTGGGGAGTACTAGTGGACATTGTGTGCTTTGATTCACTGAACTTTTTACATGAGCACTTCATTTACCCTTCCAGCTCTGTGTGAGGCTGTGTCTAGCTTGGTACTGTAGTTTTAGTCAGGGAAACAAAGAGGAACTCAAGCAGAAGAACCGCCATAGTAACTTTATGAATAAATAAATAAAATTTAGATTAGTCCACTTCATTAGGCAGTCAAAAGGTACCTGCTGTCACTCTGTTGTGAAATTTATGACTCTAGGGAGTTGGAGGCACGCAGATATATACTCAGGGAGAAGTTGACTTCTGTACTGTAGTGCTCTCTGAAGCACCCTGAAACCTTAAGCTCTACACACAATCTCAAATCTCACTTAGATGCAGACTAGAGTAAGCCAGTATGGATAGCAGTATGGGCTGTGTTCTTTGCTTGGTGTTTCTGTGGTTTCAATGAAGAGCACATTGGCTATGCAAACCCAAAAAATGCTCCAGCATTACAAAGAAATGGGTTCTTAGTTGGGTAAGAAAATGCTAAGTCTCATAACTTTCAGTTCAAGCAATAAGGTGGAAAGCAAAAGACTGCCAAGGTGACTGAATTAAGTCACTCACAGTAAGATGCTGAAGAAATTACCTTGCCAACTTCTGACAGCAGCTATTTTACTGGCTCTAACTAAGATTCAGCCATAGAAAAACTATACACTAGCTCTTATTTCCATCTTTTGCATATATGTCTGTGAGATGGAAATCTAAGATTGAGAGACCTGTGAATGATTCATGAAAATACTTGATATTTAAATGAGAATAAAAAAAAATATTTTAGGGAACTCCAGGACTGTCTTCAAATTAGCAGAAACTACAGCGGTGTCTGGGCAATGCTATTGGGGACAATTGTACTTCACAGATGAACACACTTTTTGGACCACTGGAGGAGAATAAACAAGCCCACAACATGAACATGCCTTACAAAGGAACTGAAAGTGTAGGAAAGAGCCAGTCTCATAATTCTGCTTTTGTGGGATTAAATTGCCTAATCAGATCCCAAAGTGCTGAACCTGGTATTTCTTTCCACTTGCACTGACCATTAAACATTGGGATAATTGTGTGGGCTGCAGAGCTGTGTAAAGACAACAATTGTCTACTACTCTTTGCAGGGGGTAAAGTATTAGTGTATCTATCTCTGGCTGTGGAGGTTCCCAGAAGAGTTAGTGCAGCTTTTAAAGAGAATATATACCACTTGCAGTGAGATTTAGAATCCTTGTGTTCAGCCTGAAATGGTTTTATGGGGAGTAAAAATTTAATGTACTTAACTGCGTGAAATGATTTGCACACTGACCACCCTGAGTCTGCTTTAGTCTAGTCAAAATCAATTTGAAAAATGATGCTTGGAGCTAGTTTGAATGAATGATGTAATCTCCAGTGCTTGAAAAGTATTACTGAACCTGTATGAACTTGATCATGACCTGTGCTATATTCTTCACAGGCATTGTTTTACCTGCATAGGCCTCTGTAGGCTGGTGCCCTTGTATGTTACATACCTCAGACTTTAAAATTTATAGGAAAAAAAAATGCTCTAAACCCAGTCGAAACTCCCTCTAAATCCGTCCTCAGCTTCCTTACCTGAAAGCACACTGGTCAGGGATACCTGTACCTGCTCTTCCTTCTCACATGGAAGCCTGTGTTGCACAAGCACCGTCCTTGCTGCAGAGGGTGACAAGGGGAGCAGCAGAGAAGAGAAGGGGCAGAGCAGCTCTCTTGTGCATGGGCCCCCTGCCACTGTCTGCAGAGGTCCCTGGCAGGCACCTTCCCAGCCCCACTGGGCCAGGAGCCAGCTTTCAGTGGCCATCTCCACTGAAACACCCTAAGATGATCTGTTGTTTTCAGGCTCTGCAGATGCTGGCAGATGTTTTTTGTTATGGCAGTATAACAGTAAACCCTGGGCTTATGTTTCAGATTGCCCTGAGCAGTAGGACAGAAACAGATGGGAGCCCAATTCTAGCCATTTAGGCTTTTCAGTAACTCTGACATGTCACCTTCTGTGTAGGCACAAATCTACCAAATACAATTATTCTGAGAAGGAGACATTTTTAGATGTGAGAGAAACGAAGTAACAGGGGGGAGGAAAAGGGTGAAAGAAAGACAAGGAAGATAGGACTAAGGCAGTGACTGACCTGAGAATGTACACAGTTCAGCTGTGATTTTTCGTACGATCAGTAAGCTCCAAGTAAAGGCATTTCAGACCTTGTTACTATCTGAGTGCCAAGGTAAATGTTACCTTCCCCTCCCCTCCAGAAGAATAAGGATTGCATATAATCTCATCCAGAACAGTATAAGGAAGCTTTTCTTGCTCTAAGTTAGTGCTTCGTTAATACTAAGCTGCAGAATTTAATTGGCAGATCTTACTAATGCAGCAGTCCCACTGCTTCTGATTGCTAAAATTTAAAGGCTGGTATACTGTGCCAGTTGTAGTCAACATTTGCAAAATGGATGGATTTCACAGGCCTGATGCTGTGCTCTCAGACTATATTGACTGTTGGAATCAAGAGCAGAGAAGAAAATATTAAATGCTCACAGTCAAAAGAAGCGCAACAGGCTTCCATAATAGTCTTTCAGTAACTGTGATTTTAAAGTCAGATAAGCATGTAGCCCCTGAAGGGGCAGAATCACTCCTAAATCGTGGTTGTTTATCTTAAAAATTATTTAAATGGCGTTATGGAGATTCTCATTGAAAGTCACAAGGATTTCCAGAACTAGCATTCCTGCTCTGAACAGAGAAAGGGGAGAGAAACAACACTGCCAAATATGAAAATACAGTTTGGGGAATGAATGAATGAATGCAGGATTGATCTGTCTTATTTTTCTTTTGCCTAGTGGACGGCCAGAGTTACAGGCTTGCTTGCGACAGTTCGTTCCCAGTGTTGTCAGTTATATCCTTTGTGATTTCTGGTCTTGTGCGTGGTAGTTTTCGATCAAGTATAAGCTGTTGAACTAATGGGTTGGTACACAAGAAAAAGGGAGATAGATCATCTCTCTGGGGTTTTTCTATTGGTTCTTCACAGCTTGTGACAGAAAAAAGCCAAGGGTTTGAAATTAAGACTCTGTATAAAAGCGAGGAAGAAGAGATCATTGCATGGTGACAGTTCTTAATGATACCCTTCAGGATTTTGGAAGCCTTCAAAAGCAGTGTTATGTTTTCCCATCATATAACCCATTTTGAACAACTGAGAATAAAAATATACTGATAAATACATTATCACATCTAGGAAATGAAGGCAAGAAAGACTGGAAAACATCTCTGATCATACTCCTTGGATGTGTTCATGCTGCTCAGCTCCTTCCCAGACAGGCTGTGCTGCTACATGTCGGAAGGGAAACAGCAAACAGATGTTCTCCTTCTGACCCTGTAGACAATACCAGGTTAGCTGACATAAGAGCAGGAAAACACAGGATTTCCTAATGGGGTAATGGCATAATGGTATCTTGCTTTGATCAGAAAGGTGTACTAGGCATTCCTGGCCCTGGGAGCATTGAGTGCCGAATGTTGTTAGATACTAAGTGAATACACTGTGTGCCATCTGGGACATGGGCTTTAGGAAAGGGGACACTGAGCTGGTGTAAGCTGCTACCGTGGTGTTGCTGTAGTCCTGGGGCAGGTAAAGTTTACGCTGGCTGATGATATGCCCAGGTTCATTATGGTGGAGGGGATGTCTAGGATTTCATTTTCTATGGTACTTTCACCATACCCGTCTCCTTTTCCCCTTAAGAGTCAGTCAAAACAAAGCCCATTTTAAAAGAAATGAATGTGGAAAATGTGAAACGTAAGGATCTTTTACAAAGCGTCTTTTACAGTGCTGGGGACATAAAACAGGGCAGTGGAAGATAAGCCATTATGTATGTTGAGGAAGCCTAAGAATAAAGATTATAGGCAAACAGTCTACCTTTCTTTACAAGGCCTTGATTTACATCCCTGAAATCTCAAATTTAGCTATTACAATGAAGTCCTGTTGCACACAGAGCTGCCTTTTTATCACCACTTAAAATCTAATTAATCCGTATTGAAGCACAAAGATTTCTGTTGTGTTTTAGGGTGAGGGGTCATAGAGCCCTCTTTGTTCATCCTCAGGCTTGTAATCATCAGGCATTGGGATATAATTTTACCAAGCAAATTGGAAGGTAACAGATCAAATCCTTATCGGAAAGCCTAACTCGTGGTTTAGTGAAGTCCTTCGTCCTTTATGTGAAACTTTATATTCGTGAAGAACAAAAAAGTGTTTCAGAGCTCGTGAAGGGTTAATAGCAAGGGCTTATATTTGGGACAGCAGAGACCTAAAATCATCACAGCTTCCACCATCACTCAAGGTAGCAGTTGGTACAGAGCTGCTGGGGAGACCTTTCTCCTCAAGCTTTCAGAACTCTGCTCTTACAATGGCCTTAGTCTATCAACCAGTGATGCAATTAAGTGGCATATTGGTCTCTCTGTTGGGATGGGTCCTGTCCTGTCTCACCACCTATCTACCCCAGTGGAAAAATCTTAACTTGGAACTAAATGAACTGGAGATCTGGACTATGGGACTCTGGCAAGCTTGTGTTTTCCAGGAAGAAGGCGGAATGCAATGCAAGGACTTCGATTCTTTCCTAGCTTTGCCTCCAGAGCTCAGAATTTCTAGGATTTTGATGTTTTTTTCCAATGGATCAGGGTTTTTGGGCCTCTTGCTCTCGGGATTTGGGTTGGACTGTTTGAAAATTGGTGAAAGACAACAGGAACAAAAGAAACGGTTGTTGCTGTTTGGAGGAATGCTCTTCTGGATATCGGGGATTACAGCTATTGTCCCAGTTTCCTGGGTTGCCCATTCCACAGTCCAGGAATTTTGGGATGAGAATATACCAGATATTGTTCCCAGATGGGATTTTGGGGAAGCGTTGTTTGTTGGCTGGCTTGCTGGATTTTGTCTTATATTAGGAGGATCGCTACTTAATTGCACAATCTGTTCTACTGAAGTCCATCCGTCTTCGGTCCATTATGCAGTAGCAGAACAGCAGGATCAGTGTCAACGCTTGGAAACTGAAACTAGGCCTTAAAACGGAAGGTTTTAAGCAGTACAGAAATACTGCCCTATCTTTTCCAAACCCTAGTGCAAGCCAGAAGCTTGTTCCGATGGTAATTCAAAGGACTTTTTGTTACCTAGCTGATTTCCTAAATTTTTGTCTGTTTTCTCCATAAACTGGTATTGGAAGGTGGTGTGGTTTTTCACCTGTGGAACTGTTTAAAACTCTTTCGCAGCAAAATGCTGAAGTTTTCAGAGACTGCACAGAGAAGGTGCTTTTGCTTTCTTAACTGCACTGTAAAATCCTGAAAATGAATATGCATGTTCTCTTACAGCTTGCATTTTAACCAAAAGGTGCATCCTTTTTTATGTAACCGATGAAAGAAGCCCCAAAGTTTGACTTCCTGTTGCAATTTTCTACTTGACTGATGCAGTGATGTACAATCTTGGATGAGATTTCCTATCCTAAACAGTCTGAATACCTTCATTGCATCAAATGGTTTTGGAAATAGTAGGTTTCTAAAATTGTAGCAAGCTTTGCAACTGTCTTTTTTGTGCATGGTGTGTGATGGTGTGGGTGCTTAGACTCAGCAAGCTGAGTTTTCCCAGTCTGCCACATTAAACTTCCCATACAAGTTATTCTAAGTGTTTCTGGCACCTGCATACTTTATGCACTAAAAACAGGCTGAGAAATGCTGCTTTAAAAACCAGTGTAGCTATCTTCCTCTGACACAGGTCTTGAGTCACTACGCATCCTATCCAAGGTCCCGTAGGTTCCATTCAGTCATGTTTGGAACACGTTGCTGTATATTTGACTTCAAACATATGACATTTAACTGGCCACAAAGCAGAGTGTCATACGCTCTAAGTGGAAGTGGATCAATGTGGTATTAAAACTTAAACTGGGAGATGCCGAAATTGGCAAAACTGCTGTAATGCTTTAGCTGATTGATAGAAAACCAAGTATATGCTTTTCTTAAAAAAACAAACAAAAAACTAATGAAAAGTGAGCCCAGTTGTGGCCACACCCTTCTGCTACTGGTTTACCACACCACCTCCCAGTCCCCCAAACACTGCACGTGGAGCCAGGTAACACAAAGCAGGAGGGAGGGGAGAAGAATTTCATGCTTCATAGAGCATTGTTTTAACTTGTGCTAATGTATGACAGAGCATGACAAAGAACTGAACCGAACAGTGCCTGCAAAAGCCAATGGTTTGGTGCTTCTGTGACTGCAAAAAATGAACTTGGCAAACAGACACAGGCTACTGTTAGCTGGATTTCTGTTGTCTGTGCTCGGATGGATTTTATCTGCTACCTGTAACTACTTACCAGGCTGGAAAAATCTTAACTTAGACATAAATGCACCAAATCTTTGGAGCCTAGGACTCTGGCAAATGACATTGGAACACAGTCTAAAGATTTTTATTCTTTCCTAGAATTCAGGATTTCCATGATTTTAGTAGCTACATCAAATGGACTAGGACTTCTGAGCCTTGTGATCTCTGGTCCCGGTTTGGACTGCCCAAAGATGGAGGATACAGAGCAGAAGATAAAAAAAACCCTGTTACTTTTTGGAGGAATGCTCCAGGTGATGGCTGCAGACCCTGTCCCTTGCTTACACTATAATCCAGGAGATTTGGAATGACGACATCCCAGAGATGCTGCCCAGATGGGAGACAGGGGATGCACTGTTCAGTGATTGGGTTGGTAGATTTTTTCTAATTCTAGGGGGATCTCTACTCCTCTCCACAATCTGCTTATCATCTGACTGTCACTTAGGAGAGCAGCAGCAATGGCAGATATACAAGATGCCCATCAGCATCTGGAAATTGGGAACGGAAGACTTGAAAAAGGGCACATACCAGGTTTTCTGACTTCTTGCTTGTGTTACAGTAAGAGAGAAAGACCTGCTGAACAGACAGGTTACTGTTTACAAGATCAGGGGTGGGATTCTTTCTTACCGAGAAGTTCCTTTAATCACTACTTACTTCCACTTTTAATTACATGAATTGATGAGCTATGGCAATCTAAGCCACCACTGTATTTCTCCCAAGTCTGATCAATGACAGATTTTGTTTTTATTGTATGACTTGGGGAAGTGAGTATAAAAATTTTAATCTCTAGGCCTGCATGGAGACTTGACCATATTTTAAATGGCATGCTACTGGGGCTGCTTTAAACAATGTATTTTTTACAAAATAATATTAGTTGAAGTCTGAAAGAATTTGTAGCACCAGTTCAACATGCATTACACAAACCTAATGCAGTACAACCTTGAATGAAGTTTGCTGGGCCTGTATCATTTACAGTAAACTAAATGTTCTCAGACAACATCACATAATGCAAGATTCTCCATCATGAGAGAGAGAGAGAGAGAGAGAGAGAGACAGAATATGACCACCTCTATCCCTGCCCAGTCTCTCTCTCTAAGGAAACCCAGTATTTCTGGGCAATAATGAGATGTTGCCTGGAGGAGACTCAACCATGTTCATTGCTGGTGCAGTTTTTCCTTCATGAATGTAAAGAACTAACTTCAAGTATATGAATTAGTTTCCATGTAACTTATCCTTAGAGCTGCCAGTGATTGATGTGAACTTTCTATAAATTGCCATGATTTTACATTGACAAAGCTGTAGCAGCCATCTGTTTCTGCAAAGACCATATAAAGAGACAGAAGAGCAATAAAAGAATTAAATAAAACACTGGTCTGGAAAAGAGCTTTGTTAAAAAAATGTATTTTCCAATCACTGAAACACATGAAAAGTGCAGGGACAAGTTAATCTATGTAATGTACTTGCATACTCTTACAGACAAAATTAGAACAGAAACACATTCAGAATATAACCTGATTAAATATTTAGTTCAGTCCTGAGCATTTGATATTTAATACAGTATAAACATAGCAATAGTAAAAAGAAAAATAATCTTAAAATTATTTGATTTGTGTTCTATTACAATTTCTGCTAAACTTTGCTCATTTGGCTAAATATACTTGTACCAGTAATATTTACATTTCGATATATGCAACTGCAGTGACATTGGTACCTGGCAATAGAACTAATTACATTCGTTATACCCTGCTGTGCAGGGTAAATTTCACTTCAAGAATAATATTTATCACTTTAAAACTGATGGGAGTTTATTTGTATGTATTATTTTAGCTTATTCTATTGAGTGTTTCAAGTGTGACACGTTGAATTAGCAAAAAAACCCCCAAACTCCAAACCCAGAATTGTTAAAAGCTGCCTATAAATATGTTCAACTTTACCAATCTGGAAAATGAAGAGCATGAATATGTCTAAGTCTCTCATTTTTAAAGGAGTTCTGTAAGTTGAAGCCAGCAATACTTAAATTTTGACTTTACTTTATGCTTACAAATCAGACAATAATACTTTTTTTTTGGAAAATTATTCAACATTTGAGAAAAAACAGCTAACTGGACTAAAATTTAGACACCTCTAAGTATTTTTCAGAATAGCATCCTTAATGACAAATATTTTTATGGCCAGAACTGAACTATATTAAACAGAACATAAATAAGACTGTAAATAAATAAAAGAAAAATCATAAAGTAGACCTCTAAACATCATTCTACAAACACTTTATATAATCAAATTGAGAAGTTGAAACTGTCAACCTTCATTTCGCCTCTACATTAAATAATTCCATATTTTTTTTTAATTGACCTTTCAAACATGAATGTTATCTCAAACCCAAGACACAAAAAACAAATGGGGCATTCATAAAGGATGTTCAATCAGTCATCTTGCTCAAAATAGCATGTTTGGCTTTATATTTCAGTGAACTGATGTATTTGTGCATAAGAAAACCCTTGAGTGTTACACAGACCTGTCATCACAGAATTGTCACTTTGAATCTAAGACAGCTGCTACCATATTGTGGTTTTATTGTTTCCATTTGCTCACCAAGTAATTATAGCATTTCTGAAAGATGAAGTCCATGCAATGTGGCTTGTTGCTTGGGGAAGGAAACTGTAGCCAGTGAATGAAATACATTTGAGTGCCACATACTAAGTAGAAAATGAACTATTTCTGTTCTCTGCAATATCCACCTACTTACACAGTACCCATGGAAGATGACCCCAACTGCTTTACCAAGACAGGACTGCTTGAACACTTATATCCAATGTTCTGAACTTCTAAAAGAGGGCATCCAAGTTGCCTTCTGATGAAGCAGCCTGCCAGGAAGAAGCATGCAAGACATATTTGGAACAAGCTGTTCACATCTATTCATTAAACCTGTGCACCCCCAACTGCATACAGGGTCAATGGTATATTTTAAGAATTGTTATTTATTGTACCAAAGTTTGTGCAGACTTCTAGCCAGAAGCTTTTCTTTTTCAGAAAGGGTTTACCTTACCAACAAGACTTCTGATATCTGAGTTAGTATGTGAGAGATTTTTTTCTGGTACAAATCCTTTAATGAAGCATTTTCAGATCTGTAAACCTAGCACACTCCTTCATGTATTCCTAGCTGGTAATCAGACAGCCTCCTAGGACAAACAATTAACAGAGAGAAACTCTCATTTTTAAGTGCACAGTGGGTATAACCATTTTGATTTCAATGTTGGTATTATGAATTTGATTCATCCTGTTCAGAAAGCAGCTGCCCCTTTTGGTAGTCTCAAAGTAAGTTTTAGGGTTACTTGTCTGCCTTGCCTTTCTCACTCTCCCGCAGATGCAAGAAACCTTTTAGTGCAGGTTAAAGTACTGTACATTCACAAAACTAAACTCTGAACTCTCTGTCTTCCTACAAAGTATTAAAAAACAAAACCAGAAGAAATTTATTTTCAGAAACAAAATTACAACATAGGTGATGAATCTAATCAGCAGCTGTTGTGAGGCAGCCTAGATGTTTTGGAAAGGAGCTTATGCTCGTGGTTAACTTTAAACTATAAAAGTTACACTCTTGTACAAAAGTATTGCATGGCAGAACAGCCATCTTCACAGTCTGCTCACATGAAAATAGTGAAAAGATAAACAATTGTCTGTTGAACATAATTTTTCTCAACACAGTGCAGTTCAACAGGATACATGCTTAGTACTGCCTTTGTTCCATCTTTACAAAATAAAAACACAGATGCGATACACACAAACTGTACAAAATCAGCATCAGTATACCAAAATTAATCTACTTTGGTTTTCTGTTTGTTGGGGTTTTTTGCCATTTTTTAAGCTTACAACAATTCAGTTCACTATATTTTACAAATAAACATATCAATAGTGAATGTAAAATAGAAGATCTTTGAAAACACATCACTGGAACTACAAAGCTCATCTGAAAAGAGATGAACAAGTGGAAAAACACCTCAATGAAAATGCCTAATTATACATCATCAGCTGGAAGGGCTGGTATACTGATCTTCGCTCTTGTGAAGTATGCTATCTTCTCCCTGAAATTAGAAAACAAGGGATATTTTTACCGTTTGTTGCATGAGTGCAATGTCATCTGCTGCAGAGTTGCTAAGATTAAAGCAGAGCTCTTTAAAACACAAGTTTGGAAAATATTTACAACAAATGTGGCATTCTGACACAATTACCTTCTTAAGGAGATTTATCTAAAAAGCAGTTCCAATTTTGAAAGAGAAAAAATACCAGTATTTCATTAATAACTGTAATGATAAGACTGAAATACTGTTCCAGTCACTGAATTTCCTATGATATTTTCAGTGAGGGGATGAGAAGGCAAAATAAATCATTTTATCCTGACACGGGAAAAGGGCAAGGGGGAAATAGTTGTGTCTGGGCAAGACTCAGAGAATTGTCAACCCATTCTCCAGTTGCTTCCCCTGTGCTGTTACCATTTCTGTCACCTGTGAACTGAGACATTACTGAAGCATAACAAGTTTACACAGGCTTGCCTACCAGCAGGCTAGAAAGCAGAAGAGAAGTATTGGGGGCTTGAAAATTCAATCTCAGAAGAGTCACTCTTCGTGAGAGCTTTAAAAATGCCTCTGTGATTAGGCTGAAGCCACAGCACTGTAACATGTCCAACTAGCAGGGCATGTACAATTCAGCCTCAGGAGGTAAGTATTTATCCAGCAGACTAAACCATGTTTTCCACTGGTGAAGCTTGAGTTCCCATGAAAAACAGTAGCACAGAGCAAAATTAACCTAAACTGGTTTTCTCTTCCTGCTTGTGTGGTGACTAGAAAATAAAGGACAATGGAGCCTTTCAATACTCTTCTTGCAGGGGAATGGTGTTTTGAGCAGTATTACATGTTCCTGTAGATTTAGGCAGCAGTCTGTCTGTGATGACTGTTAAATGACCAGCACCAACCAAAAGCCTTTCTCAAGACATGCACAGCAAGTGAAATCTTCAAGATGCTCTGAATTTCAAACTGAAGATAAATAATTCAGCTGTAACACATCTTTGCTGAGGAACCCCTTTCCTTTCTCTCTTGCTTTGATTTTGCATCACTTACAGCTATGGTTTGCAATACATGCTGCCTCACAGGCCCCTACTTGCTTACGGATTTCTCCAACTGCTCACAAAAGATGATTAAAAAAAAGGAAAAAGAAGTCTCACATTTATTAGCAGCTGATTTAAATTTCCTATAAAGGAATCCAAAATTCAAACTTCAAAAGTGTGTATTAACTGACAAAGCAAACCAAGTTAACTTGCAGTACTGTTTCTATGTGCAAGAGCAAGCACTGTATTTTTCAGTCAATAGATTTATATTTATTTTTATATAGAAGTGTGGCCTCCAGGCTGCAAGCCCTGCCACTTACTGGCCAGCCTTTTAGGAATTTAGACCAGTTAGAATTAAGGTTTAAGATAACAAGTGTTCATGCTGGCTTACGGTAAGCAAGAACACTTCATTCATAGCTTCAAGTAATAGGTTGCTTCGCAACCAGGAGGAGAAGGGAAACAAAACAGAGGAGGGATTCAAGATCTCTAAGTCTTGAGCAAGGCACAAGTAGTGGTTAATGAGTTTCCTGATGTGTTGTATCCTGTCCTACTTCTCCTTGAGTGGCGATTTGTTTCAGGGCCCTGCCATCACTGGAAGAGCTCCCATGACTTGAAGCCCAGTGCCAGCCTGCTGTGGGTGAGGTGAGCCACAGCAACAGTCACACACGTGCCTGCCTGCAGCAGATGTCACACAGGGGTCTGACACCTCACTCAGCTTCCTCAGCACACTCTGAACTGCCACAGGAGCAGGTCACCGTGGCCTTGTCCTCTGAAACTCCAACTTCGAGCATGTTAGAAACGTGTGAAGTTTCTGGCAAGTCAAAGCCATGTGGACTTTTTACTGATACTACAGGGCATGTCTGATTATACCTAGAAATAGTTCATGTTACTTCACTACATTAAAAAGAGCATGAAAAGCTGAAGAGGCCGTACCTGAATGACTGCACCTGCAGTGGCACTTTCTGGCTCTGCTCCCGTAGCCGGCACACATCCTTAGAAGCTTTCCTCATCAATTTCTCAGCACTTAAACCTTGTTTCTGCTCTTCTTTTGACTGTTCAGCCTGTATCGAGAAAAACAACCATATTTTGCTGATAATGAACAACTACTCATTTCAAAGAGAGAGAAGCTTCTGTGTCAAGCAAAACACTTGGCAGTGTCAGGTTTACTGTTTGGCTTAATGATACTAAAGGTCTTTTCCTGTCTAAATGAATCTATGATAATCTCTATATAAAAGGTCAGCAAGATAAAAGACTGACATCACAAGCCTAAGCCAGGGCTGCTAAATAATGTAATGGGGCTTTTCCTAAAAGAATAAATAGAGCAAATTCTATGCCATCACAGGTAGCTACTAGGTTTCATAAATTCTGGTATTTCTTAAGGCTGTAGTTAGACAACACCTAAATTTGTATGAACACAGGCTGTCTATCCAAGTATCTTTTTAGAACTGGGAGCTACTGATTCTCTTCCCATATAAAATACTTTTATTTCCTGATGAAAGCTCTCAGGAAAGTTGCCTATACCTACTCTAAAGTGACTCACAGAAAAAACACGGAAGGTGTGCTCTCAAAATATGCTTTCAAGTTTTGTTGACCATCGTAGCAAGGAACATGAACTTTTGTGCCTTTATTCATGACATGGCACCTATTTTGCACGTGAGACTCACTTCTTTCATTTGCATTGTAGAGGTGTAAAAGCCAAGGCAAGGGAACAGAACACCAATGGTAAGAAGAGATCAAAGGTCTTTTGTGAACAGTGTTGACCAGCTACATACCCCACAGTAAGTTACTGAATTTCTGCACCTCAGTATTGCTGGCTCTATTACTTATGTCTTTACTAAGCATCCAATAGGACAGCTGCAGCTATGCCATCCACCATTTCAGCAACAAGACTGCTATTAATAGCTGTGCTTTGGCTTTAAAAAACTTTATCAAGGGTTTCTGAATATTCAATGATTCGAACAGCAGCTTTTTTTAGGGTGGCAGCCACCTGGAATTCTTAGACAAATGACCCCCATTCATACACAGGTGAGTTCTGTAACAAATGCATTGTCACCCCATCACGTGTGGGGTGCATGGTGTGGGCAGTGCTTTTATTTTGAGACTGCAGGGGCTATCAGACAAATGTTATTTATTGTATTTTGAATTTTACCAGCCATCAAAATTCAATAGAAGCAGTTCACATTCTTGAACAATTATATAGTTGTAGAGAGTTTAATTTTTGATTCTTTAGAGACTTGAAAATGCTGTTCATTACCTCAAATTAAAATACAATTGCAAGCCTGAAACAGTGATCTTCAAAGCTGGTTTGTGACCTAGGAGTTCACATCCCAGTAGACTGCTAAACAACAAAACCAACTAATTCAAAAGAGCTAGTCCATACTATCAGTTTCATACTGGGTAGTTATAAGAAAGCTGCTCACAGCAGGATAGTAGTACCCTCTGTCTGTTGAAACACACTCTGGTTTCTATATGAAAGTATTTTACATGAAAGAGCACCACCCTTTCAAAATCTCACTCAAAATCCAGTCAGCTTGTACAGCTGTTAACTTCTTCAGTCCCCAACTCCAAAATAGCTATGATTTTAAAATGAAATTAACCTATAAATATTGTTTTCTTTATTAGTTAGTGAACATAAATTTGCAATCTACAACTGGCAATGTCTTAATTAATTTTGCATATGTCACTGGCCATATGTTTTACCAGCTCCCCTAATTAATATTTATCATCAAAGCACTAAACATACAATATTTCAAAATTTTCTAATTTTTTCCTTTCCGTAAGTATACATGAGATTCTTGTGATTATTGCATTTCAGATTTAAGAGCATAGATGACTTCTTTTTTGTCATACTCTCTGTTACCATTTATCCCCTTTTCAGTTTTGAATCCATTTATTTTTTCAGGATGCTCTAAGAGAAACCCGGATTTCAGCCCAATGTCTTTAGGAATATGCATATGAGAAGGTATGTAGATGACTAGGTTTATATTTACATCATGTTTCTTGAGTGTTTTATAAAAAATACAGAAAAGCACACTAATACAATGTCCAGACATTCAATAAGTCCCAAAAATCTGTCACATTTTGTGGTGATGCACCCCTCCCACCCCTGGCAACACTATGATCCCAGATTCTTTAAGCACATTTCTTTATTCTTTAAAACACTCATTCGCAACACTTATCTAGAAGTGTCAGATAGGAATGTCTCTATCTGGGCCTAGCTTAAGCTTGTTTAAGATGACAAAGAAGAAACTCTATCAAAATTAGACCTGAAAACGCTATTTCCTGTCTTGTTCTTCCGTGGTTTTTGTATAGAAGAAACTGAATCTAAAGAAAAACCAAAAATCATTGGGACAAGGACATGATTATTGGTATTAATGACATAATTACATATTACCTCTACATAGAAGATGTACTAAAAAGAAATGAAGATATTTACAGGAATCTTCTTTTAGATATAAATAGAAGTAGTACTTCAGAGGACACTAGGTATCTGAAAACTTACTTGTACGAGGATTTAGGACTCAAACTTTGAAATACTGCATGATTTCTCACAAACATCCAATCTAAATGAGAAAATGCTTCTGGTGCACAGAATTACCTCTGTTTTCTGATCTGCAGGTATTAGTGGGTACTACATACTTGCTGCAGTTAGGAAGGTGTGGAAGGAATGGGAGGGAAGGTATGGAGTCTGTGGATGTGGCTTCAAGCAGAGTAACTGCGTGCTATCAAGCAACCACTGATTTTCAACATCCCCCACATCTGCGGTTTCATTTTTCACTTGAGACTCTCAATTTCTCTGGCGTTTCCAGCTGCTGCATTAGTCTGTGCCATTATAATGCCTGCAGGATCTAAGAAATAATCTATGACAATGTTCTCTAGGCTGCTGTGTTTTGCTAACCCAAGGGGAAACACTGACAACACAGTACAGCGCTCTCAGGGTTGTTTTGCTCTGCAGGGGAAGGCTGCAATGATTTTTAAGGGTAGAAATATTTCTAGAAACTTTGAAAGCACTCTTCAAAGAGGTGGAGTGACTGTGATCATTGTTCTGACTTTTACCTTGGAAAGGAGGACTTAAATGCTGTGCTAGTGCCTGAATATATTTTAGGCATGTATATTATTACCCTTATTCCTCACCAGTGTGTGTAATGGTGTTGATCACTGACACCAGCCATACAAAATGTGACAAACCTACCTCCTGCCTTGAAAAAGCCAGCTGAAATAAAGCACAAATCCAAAGGATTCATAATATGAACTGTTGCATAGGCATACTTTGTTCTAGAGGGAATAGCTTTTGAATGGGAGTAATTTTAAATGAAACACTCAGAAATTATAATTTCTGTCCTGCATCCAGCATTAGATATAAACTATGAACTTCTACATAAATTTAGCTATGCTTCTTTTCTATAAATTACTATTTTTATGGGCTAAAACTTAGATCAAATTCATATAATGAATTCACATGGTAAAAACCAACACAGTTACCCTAAGTTTAACACTGCACTGTCTTCCCCCATGTTGCCCAAGGGTTTTTCAGAACACTCATCAATGTTCCCCCTAAACTCTGCTAGTGTTTTATAGTCATTTTAGTACTCCACTACCTGTAGTCAACAGCGGATGCCAAAAGAGGGACCAGAAGACACAAGACATAAATGTAGAATTGGGAGAATGTACTGGGGAAAAGTTTTTTTCCTAAGGTATCAGTCAAGGACTTCTTGAAATATGTGGTATCATTACATGCATTTTTCTACCATGAATTTAGCAAATCAATGCATTCATAATTTTTGAACCTATGCAAACTTGCAGCACTCAGTGTTTTGTTGCAAACATTTTTACTGTTTCTGAATGCCATGCTATCTTTGCTTGCATTTAACCTGCCATCTGTTCAATTTTCTTCTTGGAGAATAAAAGACCATGATTAACTGCTCTCTTCCACCTCACTCATGGTTGTATGGACTTCAGTTGGAGCTACTTAGCCATTCCTAACACGGAGGTTGTTTCCTCCCTTGACCATCCTTATTGACCCTTTGTAGTTCTATCATCCGCTTTGAAAAGGGAAACCAAAAATGAACTATGTTTATGTTACAGGCATAATAGTATTTAGATGCTAAAGCAGTGATTTGTTTTGTTCCAAGAATTTTCCTTAGCAATTCCTGTCTTATTTGCTTTTTGACATCTGCTGATCCTGTGATGTTTTTGTTTATGTTTTTGTCTCTTATTTGTGGAGTATCTCATTCCTAACATCTAATTCAGAGCTCAGCTTTGTATATGTAAATATTAGGATCACCCCTTCCTCTTCTTCAAAAGGCTATTTACTGACATTTACCTTTAAAAAAAACAAAACAACAAAACCAACAACTACTGCTTACATATGAGGAGGGCCCCTGCACCTTGTTAAAACGTTCCATTTTTACTGCTCTGAATAACCTGGAATATCAAAACACTAATCTCCATCAGCCATAAAGAGCTAAGGAGCACAGATCCCTCCCGGCTGTCACTCACAAAAACTGACATTCCCCTCACTGAAAACTGATATTCATTGACTGACTTGGATGGGAAGGGGGGGCTCCAGAAGGCATCTACTACAACCTCCTGCTCACAGTAGGTGATGCCAGAGCTAAGTCAGCCTCTTGACCAGTTAGGTTCAGAATACCTCCAGCTGTTCAGGTTGGGTGGGTTTGTTTTGTTCTTTTTTCTTGGCTGGGTTTTTAACTCCCCCAACAACCTCTCCATGGCCCTATTCCAGTCGATGATCTCCATAATGATTTAAAAAACCAAACAACCTCCCAAAAACATAACAAAAAACCCTACAACATCTAACTTTTTAATGTATCTTGTTGATATTTTCCACATTCCTACTTCTCACTGTTGCATCTCATTCTTCTATCCTATTTCTTGTCTTTTAATCACATGGGGGCATCCCACTACCTTATGGCAGGGCATATATACTTGTACTGTTCTAGAGACCATCACATAGGGAATAGAATTTGGCTTTCCTTTGCCAAAAGTAGAACAAGCATGTCCTTCATAAAGAACTAAGCCACTGCCTTTTCCCCATGCCCCTACCACTCTAAGTAGTGGTAGTTGCTCTTCCTACCTGTTACAAGTATCTTTTGGCTACAAGTTCTGTGCAGACTGCAAAGCAACCGATGCTGAAGGACAGAAAGCACATGCAAGTCTGTAAAAGCATGGCTGGGATGGAAGAATTCTAAATTAACTTTAAAGTAAATGCTATTTTACTACACCAACCACAACTATTACTCCAAATAATAGAGTTTCTGATGTGACTTACTGAAGTAATTAGAGGGCACTAGGAAAACATTGCCTCAAATTCTGTGTTTAATGTTGTAGTATTGATCAATAAAGAAACAGGTTACACTGTGTAATTCAGAGATGTAATTAGTCAAATGTGAGCTTCTGTAAAAATATTTAACGTGATTGACCAAATCCTTTAACAAATTTATAGCAAAGGTGGGGCATATTTATTCACACGTATCTCAATGCTGCTCACCTGTTTTTCAGCTTGTTTCAAGAGTTTCTGGAAACGTTCATCCTCTAGCACGCATAGAGGAAGGTCTGCCTCCCCTCTACCTTTCATTTCCTCAAGTTTTTGTTTAAGGTCCCTCAAGGCCTGGAGCTCATCGTTCAGGCGACTCTGTCTCGTGCGCGATGCCTGGAGGTCCAGCTCCAAGTCCAGGGAGGTGCGTACGGGGCACTCCTGCGCAGCTCTGCGCATGATCGGCTGGCAAACAGGCTGAGGTGTTTGGGAGACAGAACAATAAAAGTTAATACCTGGAGAGGCTGGGGGAGGGTTTGACACACTACTGTCAGAAAAGCTCGAATATTTTGGTTTTTTTTTTAACCAGTCCTTTTTTCTGAAGTCAAAAAATTCACCTATACTGGAAGTTTTTTCAGTCACTAGCTAAAAATAAATGCTCCAACCAAATGCACAATGATATATTTACAGGTTAAAAACAAAAAAACCCCATTCTGATCCCTGGGATGACACTGCCAGGAGACACAACACTACACAGAATTCCTCACAGATTTCAACTACATTATTTATTTTTGTAAATATTTGCTTTTTCAAGGCCTAACCAAACACATAATGTTACAAACTCTGTAAACATGCATTTCTTCAGCATATTTCACATTATTTACTGTCCTTTCACAGTGACTTTTTGCATGAGTAAGTCAGGCAGGAGAAGCCATCTCGGAGTACTCAGTATCCCAGCTTATTCCTTCTTATGCAAAATGTAATCCTGCTACCCAGTAACAAGGCTTCCAAAGGACTATTTTTCTAGTTACAATTAAGAATAAAATATAACTCTAAATTTATGTAAGAATGAATTTCATGCAAGAGAAATGGAATCTTACTCTCTTGTCCTTCAATCCTTTTGCTACTTGAATACTTGTGGTGAAGAGTAAATTCCCTTTAAAAGGATACCTAAATCTTTGAAATCTTCAGCAAAATTTGCTCAAGATGTATATTGCTGGTGTTGACTTTTGTGCAGCATAGGCCATCATGTGTCATTTTGTAATACGCAGGTTCTTTAACCCAGACCCCTCTGACAGTAACTCAAGTTCAACAACAAGCTCAAGTTCAACAACAAATGCCACAATGCCGAGCATCAGAGTCTTGCCGCTGGCTTCAGCCACAACTAAAACAACACAGGCTTCACTGGAGGGGGGATGACATTGGACTGAGACCACTATGTTGAGATTTCAACATGACACTACAGGACATAATTGTGGTACTTGTGTTGCTTTTGCTGAAATACTTGAAATAAAGCACATCCTTTATGTCATTTGGTATTCCCACTCTCCCCATACTTTGTTTTAAACCACGTGCAGGTAACAGAGCACATACCCGTTTGACTCTCAGGCTCCGTCGTTCCGTGGCGTTTCTCACAAAGAGAGACCTCTTGGCTAGTGTGGAACTGTCACTGTCACTGCGATTCAGCTGCCAAAATGCACATAACAAACAGATATAAAGCACCTTCATATGCAAATACACCTGTATTCATAGAACCAGTCATGGAACCTCAGTGTTTATATACATGTAGGTCATATTCTTAGTATACAGTTAACAAGTTTGCAACTAGAATAAGCATCTATTCTAAAATTCTAATCCTACACCAAGACAACCATTGATCTTACTGAATGAATAGTAAGTAGACTCTTTAGGAATGCAAGGAAAGTAACTGTGGTTATTAAGCACTAACAAATCATTGTCCGGCTGCAGATACAAACTATGGATTTCACTTACCTGGGGCAGGCTTTTAACAAATTTACTACAGGGAAGGTAAATTACTGTAGACATGCACCTGTCCAACAAGCAGTATTTTTGTATTGTTATTAATTGTAACGAGCAAAGGTGCACCTACAGCTTCCTTTGGAAGAACTTCCTGCTTCTTAAAATTATGCACCACAGCTCGGCAGTAGCTTCTTTGTAACTTTAGCATTATTTCATACACATCAGTGCAGAATGATTGTTAGGTGCATCAGCATCTAACAGGTGGTAACCTCCAGGGAAAACAAAAGCATCTCTCTGCAGAATATGTATTTCACCTCTTCAGGAAAGGACAAAAAAAGGAATAATTCTGCTAGCATTTCAGTAAGCAAAGTCAGGGCCCTAAAGTGTGCTTACATAGGACTGACTGGGAGCTGGGGGTGGGAAATACCACAACCACTTGCAATACAAGCACACCTCGCGAGAGATAAATCTTGTCTTTTCACCATGAGCCACTACTGGGAGCTCACCTCTGGATGCAGAGAGGTGGCCATCGTCACTAACGTTCTTCAGGCACTTTTCAAGGGACATTTTCCAAAGCACCAACAGACTTTGGTTCTGTCCATTAGGCCTCAAAGATCTCTGTGTTTTTCATAACATTGTATGAGAGTAGGCACTCTTTAAAAGCCAGGCCATCTCTTCCATTAGAGAGCAGCTGGCACTTCCCCAGAGTGTATCCAACAGGTGCTTCCCTCTCGTACAGCACCATACAGCAAGGAAGGCTGGATACGCCTGTGGGGCAAGCTGGGGGCTGGGATTGGGGAGACCCCAGCTCTTCAGCCGTCTCTGTGAACTTGGATGCAGCTACAGTGCCCACTCTGGAGCCCCCAGCAGTGGGCAATGAGTGTTTCTGACACTGTAAGAGGTTCATCTGCAAACATGTTCTTTTCACAGGGTACTTCGCTTCCAGGCAATACCATACACAATGAGAAACAAATTTTTTTGGTTTTTTTGGATTCTGGCTCTTGGCAGCAGTTAGGTAGCAATGGTCAAAGCTATGAAAACCCAATACTTTTCCAGATGCAAAAACCTCAGGAGTTTACACTAACAAAACTACCAAAACAACTAGTTTTGCTTCCTGTTGAAGACCTGCATAGGCAGCAAACTAAGGTGATTTTTTTTTTTTTTTGCCAATATTGCTAATTTCCATTTAGGAATTAAGTTCCACCACAGGAATTAAGATGAAGGCTAGCTTCTGAATTCAGCCAATAATGTATCCAAATTATGTAAAGATTGTTAGAAAACATTCTGCTTTGTTTCATTCTGGAGGGTATATGGAATAGTTATTTAAGTATGTAGGTATTGACTATAGTTTTATTTTTTTTAGGCTAATGAGAATCACAGACAAGTGATGAACTTTAGTGTTCCCAAATGATTACGGCAACTGCCTCTAACTGAACTGGGGAACTAAAGCATAAGTTGTTGGGTTTTTTTAAAAAGATGTACTTGTATGAGTAACCTGTAGAAACTAAATATCAAAATAAACTGCCTTTTCTAGGGGATCTGTGATTAAAATCTATAGAGCTGGTAATCCATGCTTAAATCTTTAAACACATGATTTCCATAGTTTAGCAGCAACAACACTCACAATTTAAATGTTTTTTCTTTTCCCATGCTACCATAGATCTAGAGAGACTGGAGAACTTAGCTGCCAAAGCCATGTTTAAAACCCAGCCCCAAGGCAGCGCTTGTGCATCTTTCAAAGATGCAATTACAGCAGGATTTGGGCTGCCTAGGTTTAAAACCAGTAGAGATACAAAGCAAGATTTAAAACTGATGACTGAGCTCTTTCCACACTGTTACCCTTAAATGGCTGCATTATTAAAATATGGTAATGCAATGGCATTTTACAGAGAATTCTATTTCATGTTGTAACAAATTGTTTTGCTGTGAGAGTGCTGGAGTTGCTGACATGCAGGGAAACACACTTTTTGCAGACAGCCAGCACAGGCATCTGTGTTATTTCTCTCCAATAGGATGTATTTTTGCCCTAGTAGAGGTGTTTTGCAAGAGTATGCAACTCTGCTGAAAGTCAATTCTGCTATGCATCAGCTCTGATAGGGAAAGACTCTAGAGAAAGCACAGGCTCTGCCTCTCGCAGGGAAAATTGGTACACGACTCACTGTCATTAATGCTTCCTTCCCAAGAAGTTAAATGACTCTTTAGTTAATAGCTCTTCATTCCAAGTGTTTTTCCTCTTACCCTACAGATGTATTGGTTCCGCTCGCCTGGAGAGAAGGTTTGGGAGCGCACTATCATGCTGTTCCTGACAAAGGGACGCTGTCTGGAGCTCCAGCTGGCTCTGTCCTTGGGTCGGACTGGTGTGTTCTCCAGTGATTCCTCAGTGTTAGTCTCTTTATCAACCTATGAAAAGGAATTTTTTGTGTAAGACTTACTCCAACCAGATATGTGCCACCACGTAGCTTCTGTGCCTTCGGATTTTACAAGCATTCTCATCACCTTGCAGTGGATGGAAAAAGACCAGCAGCAAAAAGCACCGTGCATTTACAGAGAAGTTATTCTAAGTAAAGAAATACAAAATTCCCAAGAGGCTTAAGAGTGTGTGGAGAGGCTTTGAAGGTACTCTTTGTAGCCAGTAAAGCCAAAGCTTTTGCAGAAAGGCCTTTGCTGCTCGGCAGATGGTTTGATGCAAACACAGTGCAAGAAATGTTTTGCTTTGCCATTTGCAGACATTATGATTATTGCACATTTATATTTACTTTGTTTGGTATTTGCAGAAGAGCAAGGTTCTGCCATGCCGGAGATGGTGCCTGTGCACACTGAAAGGGGGCAGCTGGGAAAGTTACACTGCCCAGGTCCTTCCAGACATACTGCCATACATCCCCCAAGCCTCAGCAGCTGGGCTGCTTTATGGCAATCTCCAGAGCTTTGTGAGCCTTGTGAACCCAGGGTAAAGACACTGCTGGCTGCTATCCCTCAGCACAGCCTGCTGCCTACTAGAGTTGCCCCCCATGTGCCAGAGGGACCCTCAAGTGCCCCCATCCCTGTAGGGGGTACAGCCTGTGCTTACTTCCATGCTGCAATCATCCTGGCTGCTGGGCGAGACCAAGCTCTGCAGCAGCTGGAACATCCAATGTTACTGATGTGCACTAGGGCTTTTTCTTCAATTTTGGTAATTTAATGAGGTTCATGGTTTTCAAAGTGCAGGTGATAAATACAGTGACCTAAATAGCACAACAGCAACCCCAAGAGGATCTGGCATCCAGAGATCTATGCTGTGGCTGGCTCTGCAGTAGAGTCTGCTGTCTTTCACTCATGGTCCAGGTCCACCCAGCCCAGGCTTAGCAAAGCACTCATGTGCATGTCTGACCTTCACATGTTGTCCTTGCTGCCTCCCCTTGCCGAGTTAGGGCTTTGATCTATATTCACTTGCTACCCAGCAGACTGTCAGTCCTTTTAATACCACAGCCTTAGCTCATTTGGCATCTTGCCACATTAACTGGAAGTTAATTACAGTTTCCAGCAAGTCCACTGAGATGTTAAACTTTTGTATTGTCACAAAGTTGAAGGAACGAGATGCCACCCTTTGTCTTTTTACCTCTGCTATTTTATAGAACTTGTGGGTTTAAAACATGCAACAGTGTTTTTATTAAGAATCAGAAAGCTTCTAAAAATTTCATTTCTGAGAGTGTGCTACCACATCAGGCATATGTTTACTAAACATTTACTAAAAGTGCTTTCAAGAAAGTGGAATATAATTTGAAGACAACAGCTACCAAGAACATGGAATTAGAATTTGCTTTATGCAGTGTGTGGGTACAACAGTACCCTCAATAGTTCAAAAGTTCACACAGTTTTAATACACATTTTGGAATTTTCTGTTCATTAATCCTTTGTCCTTTTTTCTGCTAGGACAGTTTTTGTATTTCGCTCCCTAAAATAAAGGGAAAAAATAAGGAAATCTCTGCATTGGTTTAAAGATCTTGACCCATGTCATGTGTTTCCCCCTGTTTAGCAGATGAATCTGAAGGAAAAAAAAAGGAAACAATGAAACAGATGTGCAGAAATATTTTAAATATGCAGAAGCTGAAGCTACTGAACTGCTCTTGTATTTAGAATATTCTCTGTATGCAACAAAAAAAAGTGAAGATAGTCTTGGTTAATTATCCTGGACTTAGACGTTCTGCCAAGCATGTTTGTCCAATGTCCTCTTCAGAGTTCAGAAGTGACCACACCAATCTTGCTACAAGTACATACTGACAAGTGCTACAGCAAAGGTCAAATCAAATTGTAAATGCATAGATGCAGCAGACTTCTATATTAATTGCTCAGAAATAGATTTTTAGACACAGTAAGATACTGCAGGAATGTGAATTTTAAGATATTCACCAGTGTTAGAATTACAGCAGCTTGCTGGCTTTCACGGGCCTCATCGCTGTTCTCTCTGTTCTTGTCTTCATTCATTTCTGGTGCATCCATGAGTAGCCCCATGTCATCATTACAGTCACCTTCTACTGCCAGCTTAATGCCACCTTCCTCTTCATCCACAAGTTCATCAGAGGCCTCTGCGAGCATCTCTAGCCTGTATGAACAGAAGTAGCCCAGGCTTATTCTGAAACTGAAAAAGCTCACCAGAGAAAGATACCAGAAAGCCCAGATCTGCACCCATGTATAAGGTATGCATTTTCCTGACAGGGAAAACAACTATCATCTACAACTAAGTTCACGTGAAGGCCCATTTCATTGCTGCCTCCAGCAAAACCCAGCAAGCACTACTACAGTTCCCCTTCAAGGTCGTTATGACAACGCTGCACTATATTCAATAGCTGTAATGTTGATAATGTTGAACGACTTTTGTTATAGTAAGTTCATAAAACAAAAAGGCAACTCTCCCCTGCCCCCATAATAAAGCATGTATTTACTTCTACATGGCAGGAAGGAATTGCACAATAACAGAACTCAAATAGCAATTTAGCAAGAAATCTGTTTCTTAGGAAAGCTCACAGTTTCTTCAAAAACAAGACCATCAATGGAAGCACACCCATACCGACTTTGTCAGACAGCAGCTCTGTTTTCAAATCCTATTACTTGCTTGTTGCAGTTAATGAAACTATAATATTTGATATTTTGCTACACTTCCAGTGGCTTCACAGCCCAAGTGGTTTCACAGGAAGATGTACATGGAATGGAGGAGCATTGGCAATTGGAGTTCATAGAGGAGCCAAGACACTGTAAACCTAAAAAAACATGAATGAACTGACCACAAAATGGAGAAAAAGACTTTACACCAGTTCCAGTGGTGGTGAGGCACTGGAACAGATTGTCCAGAGAAGCTGTGGATGTCCCATCCTTGGAAATGTTCAAGGCCAGGTTGGATGGGGTGTTGAGCAATCTGATCTAGTGGAAGGTGTCCCTGCCCATGGCAGTGGTGTTAGACTGGATGATCTTTAAAGATTCCTTGCAACCCATACCATTCTATGAGTCTGTGATCTCCAAAAATACAGCCATTTCGTTTGTCTAAGAAAAGGAAGAATCAGCTGAATAATTGAGGCATGAACAGTGAGGGAGGAAAAGTGGCTTTACCAATCTTCCTCGGAGGCCCTTTGCTCCTGTTCCTTCTCCTCATCTTCAGCCAGCTCTTGTTCTACTGCTTCCAGCTCAGCAGATGTCCTCTCCAGCAGAGCTGACACAGCATCCTGCTCACATAGAAAACGAAGATGAAACCAGAACTGAATGATACATAACAGGTAAAAAAATGACAACTCTTGTAAGAGCTGCATTACCCTACTGCTCCCTAATGTCAGCAGAAACAATGACCCCCAGATCACAAGGATAAGGGGTTTGAATTGTCGGTGTATACCACACTGAATGATTATTTTTATACCAAGTGAAGCTCAATGAAAAACAATTGTGTTTAAAATGGTAATGCAATCAAATATGCTCCTGTCATCCTTCAGTGCATTTTCTCGTCTTCCCTCTCATACTTGTAATGTTCTTAGGTGAAAAAAGGGTGCTCTTCAAAGTTACATTTTCTATGCAGTTCTCTTAAGAAGGGATTAAAGCAGAAAAGCTTATTTAACCAGAAGAGTTACTATGCTTTGCATAAACAGCATGTTCAATGCAATGGCTTTAAGTATACAGATTCAAATAGCTAATAAATAGCAATTTTTAATGTGTGCATGTGAAAATAAATCATACACTTAAGGAAGCTCTTCAATAACATTCTTTCTAAAAAGAAACACAGCTGAAGGGTTTCAAATTGGGAGTGCAATTTTGCATCCACTAAAAAGCTTCTGCCCTATCCCCACTCCTGTCTGACACCCCATATAGGCCCTACTCACACAAAGTCACTTTAGACAAAAGTGCCTGCAAAACAGGGCCTTGGACCTTTTTTGGAGGGCAGTTCACACATTCAAATAACTACAATGCAACCCCACAACTGGAGCCTCTGGCTTTTTTCATGCTATCACAGTAACAGCCAATACATTGCTCACCAAGTCCAGTGAGTCCAACAACTGTGACTGCTTGCTTAACAGAAACATGTATTCATCATTTTGTTCCTTGGATTTTTTGCCAGGACTCTGCTTGCAAGGCAACAGGTTGTACCACAGAGTACAGGTCTCATCAGAAAGCGAAAAATCTGCCAGGCTGATCTGAGTCCCAGCCTGCACAAAATAAGAAAAGGGAAGAAAATTATTTAAGTTTGTCCTGTTTCCTACAAAACAGCTGAAATTCTACTGTACTTATCATGCAAAACAGGTAGCACAAATTTGACATGAACCTGAATTCGCTTTTGAACTGTACAGTTTGTATCTCCCTCCACTTCCATTTTAAGTAGACAAATAGAAGTACATGGAAAAGTCCTTCATCCATTCTGCCATCTCTTATTTCAGTCTTCAGAATTTCTCCCCACCCCCTGCCATACCATGGTATTGCATACACCTGCTCTAGTGCATCCAGTAATGACAACCTGTGCAGCACCAGCTCGTGATGCAGAAAGTGTCACATGATTTTTCAGTCATCCCACCCCAAACATCATCCATATGGCAAATAACAGATGACCTTGCTTGCTCAAACCAGGGAAGAAGGAGATGAAGAGCCAGTAAAAGAGATTAAAAAGCCGTTTCATTTGGACAAGCACTGCCATCCACTGAGTTGGTACTCTGGGAAAACTTCCGAAGTACTTGTGTTTGGGCTGTGCCTTGGAGATTAAAATCCTCTGTTCTTTGGCAAAGTGTATTATCTCCACAGCTACTGGGCTGCACAGAGCTCGTGCCAAGACTCTGGTCATGTTGTCCAGGGCTTTCTGCCGGGGGTGGTACTCCCAACTCTTTCATTTGATCTTGCGAATAACCCTTGTCTTCCTTGGGATTTTTTGTTATTGTTGCGTCCTTTCTTCACCTTTGTATCCTGCCTGATGTTGCATTTTTGTTCTGTTGCCCTTCCCCTTCCTCAGGGGAAAACTCTTACAGACTGAAAGAGGCCAACACATTCTCCGGGAACTAAGTTAACTTCTACATTCTGAAAGTGAGGCTATTTCACAGTAGTTGGAGCTGATGAACCCCAGCAGATTCCAGCATCTCTTCAGCATGTTATAATTGAAAAAATCTCACTGTGCTGCTAAAATCCCTCTCATGGTGAAAAACTAGACTTGAGTTGTACCAGACCATGCAAAAGCAATTTGAAAGTAAATGAAGCATCACTGATTCGGTGATGACTACGATTAACAACAGAATTTAAAGTGACAGCTTCCAATGAGCTGATCTATAAATGTCGTGCCTTTTCATTATTTCAACAGATCATGAAGACCAAAAAGGTGTCCATCATATAATCTAAAATAATATATGTAATTTAGTTTGTTCTTTGTGACAAGTTGTGATAATGAGGGTTTGCTTTTTTTTTAACTGTGTCTCTTCTTCAGCTTTTACTTTAAAACCTAGTGTTAAAGTAATGTTGCACTGAAGTTTATGGGAGTTTTATGTATAAAATGGCAAAGATGGACTATACATAGTATACACAGTTTTAATTACACAGTTGTAATTAAAGGGTTAAGGTAGTGTTAGAATTATCAAAACACCTTCCATCCAGGATTAGATTCTGTATCAGGAGTTTCAGAGAAAGGCAGTATTCTAGGAACTATAGCAACAACTAAGCTATGCTTCAGACTTTGTCTCCAAGGGCTGTGGAATTTCAGCGGCCTTGACCAACAAAATAAGAGGGGACACTACAAACAAATGCATGCCAAAAAAGCACCAGAAATAAAACCGCATACCAAGCATTCTTCCTGACGACTTCTACTGACAGCACAAACATCTACTCTCAGTGTCTTCTGTAGCAGTGTTACTTGAGAAATGGCTACTCTGAATATCTCGCTGAATAAAACGGTTTCCATGGCAGGATGAACTTTAGTGCGGAACAGACAGCTGATATCAGTGGAGGATGGAAGGACTGCTACTCTAATATACCTGCCGGAAACAAAACAAAATCTTCTGTTGAAACTGGCACTTGCTGGTGATGCATGGGAGAATTTCACCCCATCAACTTAAGGAATGCATAGCAACAGAACAGAACAGTAACTTATCCATGGAATGGAAAAGAGGTGATAAAGATAAGTCAGAAACTCCTCTTGTCCCTTGCAGAAACATTTCCCAGAGAGGAATTTTTGTGCCTGGTAAGGTAGTAGCAAGAGAGGTAGCAGTTTCTGACTCTATCCAGGTTTAGTACTGTAAACAATGAAGATCATGTCACAGATGGAAGGAAACATGTCCTGAATGTTAATTTAAAAAACCGAGAAATTTACTCTTCCATAGTTTTTCTGTATTCTTGTACTAAATGTTAGTGGACTTGGAAGGTCAGCAGAGGAAAGACTAGTTCAGAGAAGGAAGCATAGTAGTAGAACAACCATTTGTTATTAACAAAACCAGAAAAATCCAGCAAGCACCCAGGCCTCTATCCATAATGCATCCTTTCCATACCCAGTAGCTTCCTATTTATCTGCTAATCAAATTTAAGGCAATGGGATACAAAGGGAAAGGAACCAGCAAGAAAACCAAATTTTCCAAGGACTGATGATGTCCTACTCCAATCTTATTTAACATTTCAACAGTTTAAGGTAGTCTTATGGTCTGTCAAAAAGCTCACTCAAGTACAAGTGTCCCCAAGGCAAGCTGTACTTATTTATACAGATGAGAATTTTGGATTAGAAATTCAGTGGTAACATATTCAGGCATTTCTGTTCATTTTCTACATACGACTTGCACTGTAATTTACTTTTAGACTTTGCGTGTTGGTCCGATTTGACTCAAGAACTAATTCTTAACAGACCTCCAAGATCCAGTTGTTAGGGATGGTGTATCTCAATGTGACTGTGCTTGTCCACTTGCAATTTATTAAATTACCCTTTTCCTTTAAAAGCTCACTTAAAAGACAAATACTGCTTTAAATACCATTTTACATCAAAAAGACACATAAATGTAAAAAGACAACATTCTGAGCTGAAAGGATGCCAAAGTATCAAAAGAATGTTTTTAGTAATGACACCATAGCTGTTTTGCACTCACAAAGCTATAGAATGTTTAGAAGCACTAGGTAAAACACCACTTAAAAATCCTTTTTATTCCACTTTAGTGGAATGTGCAAATTTCCTGATAACTTCTTTTTCTTGCAGCATTGCTGGAATATGCAAAGCTAAGTACCACAACAGTTTGAAAAGTTTTTTACATATTTCAGTGCTCTTAAGCTGTAAATCAATCGATTCCTTTAGAGAATTTTTTACAATTTATTATTACATTCTTATATTTCAACACTACTTCTCAGTGATTGTTTGACTTACACCTTAGAGCCAAGGGGGACAGAAAATGCTGGAAGGTTTCTAAGCCGTATTATGACTATCACGAAACTTGAACTGCCGTGGTCATATCTGTCAAAGAAAGGACAACATGAGGGAAGTTTACTATTCACATTTATGTATAAACAGAAATATTCCCTTTGCTGGTCACTCACCTGAGTCCTACTTGTACCTGAGCAGCCTCTAGGGTTGTTGCATCATCTTCACTATATACAATGTCCTCATTTTCATTTGGTCTAGGAAAACCAGTCAAATACTCAAATTTAGGAAAATTATAGTTAGCTTTCAGCAATTATTAAGGTTTGCATACACAGAACCTATATCCATTCTCCTAAACATGCTGATTTAATTACAGCATGCACTCCAAATAAGAATTTCAGAGCCTACATAACAGCAGTGCTTGTTTTAGGGACAGTCAGTGCTGGAACAGTTTGACCACTACAGCAATGAAAGGCCTTAGGCTGATCACTGAAGATTACAGGCAATACTACATAAACTAGTACGAAGAATCCTATGGAAGTTGTCTGGTCAAAAAATAACAGCAAATATGTTTCTTATATCCTGATCACCACAGTGAACCCTATACCTCAACCTGGATTATTTTAATACCATCATTACAACACCATTTTTTCTTGTCTTTTCTATAACCTCTTTTTAAAATTAAAAACATTCAAAAAATGCTATGCAATCTTAAAAATCCTAAAAAAATCAAGAAGTAAACACAGTAACTCTGAGTAGTGTCAATAGAGTCACATGGCAGAACCTGCATAGTTTACATCAAGCTTTTCTCTTGGGAACACTTCTAGCAAGAAAAAACCTCCCAGGATTATAAGGAAGTATATTAATGCTATTCAACCAAATTATACAAGCACAAAAAATGACCCAAATCAAACTTCGTTGTTTGGCAAATATGCCTTCCTTTCCATCTCAAAGTACAAATTATTTCTAAAAAAGGCAGGGCTGATTAACAGCTTCTGCTGGTACTGTGTAACTGATCATAGATATATTTAAATTTTTGGTGGTAAGACTCGCATGATTTCTCAAACCTACTGTTTCACCGAAGCTTCATATACACCACTATCTCCAGCTACAGACTCATCAGACACAGCAGCAGAAACACAAGCTGTTTTCTCCTCAAGCAGATGACCAGCTGTTCTTCTTGGTAAATCACCACCTAAAAAAAGGAAAAAGAATGAAAATTAGTCCAAGAGATTAATAGCCAGAAAGAGAGATGAGCATAGCTCAGAAAGTTGTCAAGTTGAAAGCGGTGACCCTTAACTGAGTATCACAGAGTAGTTTTGTTCCATATCATTAAACATTCTGAGACTGTACTGCTGTTACCACATATTCTGGCTACAGATAAAACCAGACTGATGAACTTGAAAACGTACTATTATTCCTTCCCAGAGAAACAGACTCCTATGATCACCCTTATGCATTGAGCTAGTTATTATCCTTCATTATCAACCCTCATTATCCTGAACTTTAAACCAGTATTTGCCATGTTCACAGTCAGCACTGTAGTAACACTTCAGCTACATGCCAAGTGCTTGCCTACTGTTTATTAAATATTCTAAAGTCAGACAGACACCCTCTCCCCAGTGATATAACTGCTAGAAATAAAATCCTCTCTGGTTTACTATCATCAAAAACTTTCTATGCTACAGCCTCTCAATGACTACTTAGCTTTAATCTTCTACTTGCATTCATATGCGAGTGTCATGCCGTGAAGCCACATTCTGCAGCACAGTAAGCTGAGGGCCTATGCAGTCCTTTTATCTGCCAAGGGGTGAGGATATCTGCCAAGGGGTATGCATTATCATCCCCATCTGAATCATGACTTTACATCCTGTTAAGATGTTAAAATTTAAGGCTCTAGATTAGATGATTGATTGCTGCATTTGTGCTTTTATTTATGGCAGCAGGAATGCTTTTTCCTTGATGATGAAGTGCTCTTTCCCTTCCCCCCCACCATGTGAGGGGTGAAGGTGATGACATGATTTATTGATTACCCTTAGGAATTACCACAGCAGCCTGAATTGACTTTGACAATGACAGAGACTGACTGTGGAAGAACTACATGATATTCCAACTTGGTTTATGACAGCAGGGACATGTGCAGAGGAGCAAATATCTCTATGGTTCACCTGCACAGAAAAGTCAGAGGGAGCCAGAGAAGCAGGTGAACACTGCATCTAGAGAGCCAGTGCAGATTACATGACAACAGGAGCTGCACTACCTTTGAGTCTTTGTCTATGCCTGAGTTAAGATTCAGCAGCATTCAGATCTGCAGTCTTATAAAAACCTAAGCATGTAGGCTGAAATTTTCTATGCAGGTTTATGCCTCCAGCTGAGTTTATTCAAACCTTCCCATTCAGCATCACAGCAGTTTCAAGAATGAAATTGGAGTAGAAACACTGAACCAATCCCTGGTCTGTGTCTCACCGTTTATGTACTGAAGTCTCCCCATGAGGCCCATTTTACTGTGGAAACCAGAGGTATTAAAGTGTAATTAGTTAATACCTGACTATTCAGAATTCAAATACTTGTTTTGGCAGCCTTAACACACATTTAAAGGCAATCTGTATTATGCATATGATGCTACACGAGGAAGTATCAGTATGAAGAATCAAAGGGTGAATTTGCATTTTAAAACCATAACTACTTATATAGACTTAAAAGGCAATGTGACAATATCCAGAATAGGAGGTCCTCAAAAAGTTTAAAAATCTTAGACAACCACATGATGCCTTTGAAAATAATGATCTATAGAAATGAATGAATAATTTAAAAAGGTTCTGATTCCACATAGCCCAAAGTGTTCCCAAATTCCAAGCCATTTTGAATTCAGTTCTCAGACTAGGTGAGTTGCAGCTAGTTTGCAAAGACAGACTGAAAATTGTTATTAATTTGGAAAGGATATGCTGAAATACAAGCAGGAAAAATAATTATTGTTTCAATCTTTTATAATATGGCTCTAAAGTAAAATAACTACTGTGCTACACTATCTCGAAAAGACAAAGTACAAAAAGACCCCCTCCTCCCAAATTCCCCTTCCGTGTTTTTTAACTTTACATTTCCCAGGTCCAGACCATTAGGACATCAATTTCTTGTCTTCTTTCTGCACAGTGAAGCCGAGTGGGGACTCCCAGCTTGTACTAAGCACAACATACCTTTCTCTTCTGGTGCCACATTGCTCTGGCCAACATTGAAATTACTACAGTACTGCAGTAGGCTAACCTAATTAGACAACAGATGTTACAACAATTCCTTGAGAGAACTACAAAAATAAAAGCAAATTTCTCATTAAAATACATAACTGTATGAATATGTCCAGGTACTTCTATTAAAAATTGGTAAACACCAAGCCTAAGTGTTCAAACTTGGCAACAAATCTGGACAATGCTCAAGAGCTAGGCTGTATTTATTCTAAAACACCAAACTCCTTAGTTAGCTGCTTCCCTACCAGCTCAGAAATACAGTTGGAAATGCCAGGTACTGACCAGGTTTCAAATAGGGCTGCCAGTGCTCAGCACTACAGGAAATCTGTCTCACTCAGCTCTTCCTTGAGAAAACAGAGCCACTGTGTAACATAAACATGAATGGTTTGCAACATACTTGAAGACAATGACACAGAATGACACTAGAAAAGAATAAATGTGCAGGGAGAGGACAACATACTGTCAGGCCTAACAAAAGGCAGCAAAGCGAGCATTCTAAGGCTGAGCACAAGCCATCAATTTTTGACAGCTGGGATTTTTGAAATTCCAGCTCTGCCAAAGGTTTTGACAATATCAGATGATTAAGTATGTTGCATGACTTTTGCTGCAGACCAGAAGTGGAATTCATCACACCTAATTCAGCCACCTCAAAGTTAAAGTTAACTAGTAACTAAGGATACCTTGATAACTCAGTCATGCATCCCTTCTTCCTTAAAGGGAAGTATGCTCTAGGACGAGATGTCCTAACTTTCGAAAGTTACCCACAGACTGCAAGGGGAGCTCAGACTAGCTTAGGAGCTCTGTTCTAACTTGGAGAAAAAGCTAAAAGCTGTGAAATCCATATTAAAAATGGGGAAACTCTCACTGTAACTTACATGGCATGTAGTCACCTGTCTTTCTCAACTCAAAATGAACTGCAGATCTTTCAGTGACAGCAGGCTCAAATAATTTGATACACATAACACATAATTCTCAGTCCAGAAGTCTCTTTTACTGAGGATGTCAGTTTGTAACTTACTCTTCAATAAGAAAAAAAGGATCTGATTTCTAGTTATGAAAAAATCAGCAGTATTTGCTCCATACCCATACTTCCTGATAAAACCTAGGAACACCATGCATCCTCCATGCTTTCAAAATCCAGCTTCAGGTTTTTGTGTTATTGTTTTCATGACAGATTGCAATACATGAACTTTCTTTTTAAAATAGCTATTAAAAAGTGTAGACAGAATCAGGGTGATTGCAGCTCTCTGCAGCCAAAACTAGAAGTTAGGTAACATCCTTCAGAACTACTGACTGCCCACCATGACAAGTGCACGCTGATCAAGATACTCTTCAGTTACACAAGGTACCTCCTCATTTCAAGAGCCAGCCGTTAATTTTCATGTTACATATACATTTGACATTAGATACATTTTTTTTTTTAATTACCTGAACTTCCTTCATGTAGAGAAGGCAGAGGCTGCCTAACGTTTAGATCTTTATCATCTGTAGGAATCTGAGCTCCTGCTCTGGCTTCAGAGTCCAATAGCATTTGGTTCTCGCAGAAGCTGATGCCTGCAAAATCACCTGAAAGGTCAGAGTCTTCGAAGTCCGTAGTGAGGTGATGCAGAGGGGAATTTTGAGCTGACACTGAAAATGCAGCTTCTAAAACCAAAGGGGAGCCTGGGGGGGACAAGGAGGAGAGTGAGGATCTAGAAGACAGTGATGTCACAGATTTGGGAGGTTCAGTCAATTTGGGATGGTCTGCAGCTGAAGGAGAGTCACTGTAACCCAGTCTCCCATGGGAACTGACCACTTCATTTTCATGAATAGTGGTGATAGGCCCCGAAGGAATGTAACCAGTTTTTTCTTGCAATATGAAATCAAGTTTGTACTGATAGTCCAAATCTGTAATTTGATCGCCTTGGTTATAGTAGAGATCCGTGGAGCTGAGCGAGTTTAGCGACCCTCTGCTGGATGTGTTCAGAGATCCCCGGCTGGATGCCAGGGATCCCAAACTGCTCCCTGAAGACACGGATAACGTACTGGCTGAGAGGCTGCAAGGAAAGCACAAACATACTGATGTTACTAAACGAAACCAGCACAAAACAGAACAAAGAGGGAAGCTTGACTGAAACTGCCCTGTAACAGATTACAACCGAAAGCTGCTTGGGGCATTATGTTTTTTAAGCACCCCCACCTGGCTTAGCTCATTGTGCCCAACCTGCACACTACCAGGGCAATTTATCCAGCTTATGGCCAGCTGCCTAAGCCCCTTTTCTTCTGGAGAAGGCTGCGGATTTGACAGACGGGTCCAGCAGTCACAGCAGCCCTCTCAGCTGTTATATCCCATGGGAAACCTGCTACACTCTGATGTGGGTGCTCATGTGGTCAATGTGACAGCGCAGGGATCCCCAGGATGGAGCTTAGGGCAGCACAGGAGTGTTGCCACCTCTAGAGCAATTCATGCAGCCTATCCTCTGCCCAAGCACCTGGGAAACAAGCCAGATAGAAGACAACTTATAGCAGAACTGCTTCCCGTCTGTATGACAACAGTACATCCAACTATATAAATTATGGCAAAGGCTGTAATATGCAATCTTGTCCTGTTAATAATAGGAGATAAGGAGTCCTGCCAGGCCTGAGAAACTGAGTGTCACTGCCTCAGTTCTGGGGGACTGCTGGGAAAAAAAAGTCAGGAAAAATAATTCAAGCAGGCCCTTCTAAACACCTAAAAGTTGTTTACTGAACAATAACAGAACCATCCACTTAGAAAATTTACTGAAATTATGAAAGTACACCAGGTTTGCATGGTGAAAAAATACTTGATGCTATTACACTTGCCTTTTCTTACTTAAATATTAAATAAATTTTGCTGAGCCTCCAGCTAAGAGAAAATCCTAAGAATGAAGTTGAGACATCCAGGTTCACTACAAAACAGGTTTTACATAATGCAGTACGGTCTCACCTCCTAAGCTGTGAATGCAAATAGGTAGTTAACTTTGTAGTTTCTTCAAGTTTCTGCACCAACTCTTTTCTTCTCTCCTCCAATTTTAATCTGCAAAAAGATGTACATATTAGTTCAGGAAAGCATTACAGAATAGGCTAGAACATTTTATGGATAAAAGAGAAACAAAGTGAAGATCCCTCGTGTTTTTTATCAGGTTGCCAGTGACTAAAATCCAAAATACTGTGTTAGCTCTCAGTCTGATTGTAAAACCTCAACTGCTTCAGCAGAGTGACTTTACCTGCAGAATACCAAGCACTGTAAGAAACCTGCTGAGTGTGCAAGCAAGCACAGGGTGGGGACATCCACACTGTACCAAGGGGAACATGCACCCAATAAAAGAGCAACAGATGAGCACTGGGAAAATAGCTGCAACTTTAGGATAATAAGATCTGCACTCATATAGTTTTTAAAAGCCACGCTGCAGACTGCCTCCTTGCTTAATATAGTTCCAGAAAAAAAAACAACCAACAAACCCAGGAAAAAACCACCAAAACAAACAAACAAACCAAAAGAACACTAATACCAGTAATACCAGTATTAGTTTTGATATCTTGAAGTTTAAAATCAAGGCATGCCCTTTAATTTCAGAATCCTTATACAGAGATAAAGCACAGCAAATCAAAGCAGCATTCAATGAAAGGTTCTGAGACTACAGACCATATTTAAGAGTCCTTGGTAAAGATTTCTACATTCCCAACAGCTTTGTCAGCACCTCAGAGCCACATAGCATTGTAATGCTCATCATCAAGTTCACCTTTATGAGGAAGCAGGATTTATTGCCTCCTTCTTTGTTATCTAGTGCAGCTCTAGAGCCACAAAAGGGGGAACTCTACCATTCCTCTTGGCTAGTAGAAATGATTCACTAACCTTTAGAGTGATTTTTTCCCCTTTTATAATTCCCTTTTATCACTCCATTTACACTAAATAAATTGCTTTCTCTCAGTGGATTCAGCTAAAATCCTCCTGTAGTTGTGGATTACTATGTTCTCCTCTAGGCCTTGCTCAGTCAACTGATACAAGTCACAAGTTCTCAAGCAACTAATCTGAGAAACAAGAAACATCAACCATTGCTTCTTACGCAAACTGAATTAACTGAATGAGATACTCAAGAGTGCCCAGAATTCACTCCCTTTGAATGTCAGATACCAGTAAAAAGACATTAAGTCCTTGATTCAGCAAAGCATGAAAAGCACTTGCTTACACCCATGCTTATTCAGTGAGCAAATCTGGGTTATGCAAAGGTGAATAAGTTACCCCGAGGTCAGCCAGGGTGTGACTTCCACTCCACTGCCCATGCCACATGTGCCCTCACACTGCAGCGATGTGTTCATCTGCCAGTACCTGCTAAGGCTGTTAAAAGCATACACAGTATTTCATTCTTTGCTCAGGAAGACATACACAGAGGTTTCCACACCAAGAATTATGTTCATCTGTAGTACCAGACACTCTTTCCTATCATGTTACTATTTATTGATGCCTTCTGTCTTAATTTAAAGCCTAATCTATCCTGCTCGTCCCAAGCAAGAATGCTCTTCAGTAGCTCCTTTGTGGCTTTTCAGTAGTGAATTACCATTTTTTTCTTAAGGAAGAGGCACAGAAATTGCTCTGTGTTCAACTACTAATGGTAGAAGACAAGAAAAGAAATAAAAGCTTAGGAATTTCTCTGACTGAAGACCTCAAAAGACACACCTACAGCCACCTCAAGAGGGACACTACAGCAACTGAATTTGTACTACTGAACTAAAAGGCTTCAATGGTTTTTGCCTCAACAGCACAATCAACAATTTGTTTTCTTTTACTGTCTCAAGGAGGTTGATAAATATAATTTATCCTGTATAATTTAGCACCTGAAAAAAATTTCTTTCCTGGGAGTAATTTGATCTACTAGTAATTAAATACAAGTATTAATACCTGCAGGCTAATGTCAGAAAGATGTTAGTCACAAATCACAAACACAAGCTGAGTGATGAAATCACTTGTGGAAGTTCAAAGAAATGCAGGAAGTAATTTCATTATCTCACAACAAATTGAGATTCAGAGAAAGTTTTTTCACTCTACATCAGGCCAAATGGAAAAAAAGACCAACAACTCCACCTCCAGAACTTTCAGACAATGAACTTTCCCTCTTTATAGCATAAGCAGGAACTTTAATACCCAAAACACCCTGTGTAAACACCTAAACAACCACTGTGTTATCGATTCTGACACGGGCCTCTCTTAGTCTCTCCTGTTTACACCCCTTCTATTTAAATTAACCTATACCTCACTGCAGGAGGGACTTCAGGTTACTGAGACATCTTTCTCTTTTGATCTTAAACTGTAACATTTCTGAGAGAGGCAGAATTTCTTTTCTTTAAAGAAAATACATAAAAAAGTTAAAGTGCAAATACCTCACCTTTCAATGCAAGTTTAGGTGGACATATTCATTCGTGACAGGCACAAGAGTAGGTGCCAGTTTTGCAGGCAACAGCACAATCAAGTACTTAAATCATGGACCTGCTCAAATGGCTGTGTTTACTTGAGAGATACTGCTAAAGATCAAAGCAAAAATGGAATCTCCCTGACAGGAACTCAGAGGCAAGAAAGTACCATGTAGTTCTCAACAGTTCCACAATCCAGTTATTTCTACACAGTTGCTTCAAGGCTTCTTAAAGCAGTCAGAGTATGCCCTGTCTCTGCCTTTTTGAAGTTGCTATGTTACAATCTACACCCTCCTTCTGTAAATTGAATCCACGTACATCTACGAGTGGCAATTTCAGCATCCTGCTCCAAAATAACCCAGGGCTATGCTATAATGCTTTTGTTTCAAGTCAGAGCACGTCTCCTGTTTCTTTTCCCTTTAGAAATATAAAAACCCAAACCACTAAACCAAACTAAAAGAACCCTCATCGCGTTAAGCTCTGGCACAATCCACAGCTTCTTATGCTGCTGCTTCTTTATCAGTACCTATGAAAACACTGCAAAACTGAAGGCATTCAAGAAACCTCATAGAAGAAAATGCTAATGCAACAATAGTACAATATTTTGAAGATGGGATGGCTCTTCCATTGATAATGGAGAGGAGAATCTCCCTCATCTCCAAGAAACAAAATGCTGCTGATTGATCTGATACAATTAAATATATTTTTTAAATTAACATTTCAGAAAAAGTTTCATCTTCTGAATCCTTCTGAAAATGAAGATTTACTTTATGTTTATAGTAGACAAACCAGAAATAATCCTCAAAATAGCTCGGTGTGATAGAATTTATGTGCTCTGAAGTCACCAAAGGAGACAGTTTTAATATAAATAGTTTAAGCTAGAAATTCACTGGAGATTCACTGGAATAACAAAAAAGCACACCAGAAGCCACCATAAGTGCTACCTCAACCAGCAGTGCACAACATATCTTACATTAACCTGGGGGAAAAGAGCCCAAACATTCTGCATTTTTACGATTAAAAATAAAAGGAAAAAAGTTTGAGGGAAAGAGAGGGGAAAAAAAGGAAGCTCTAACAACTCATTCTGTCACTATATACGGAAAATTCATTTCTTCTTGACAATGGGGGACAATTTTATTTGCCCTTGGTACTCCAAGTTTGGCATCTCCCATGTATGGGAAAACAGTCAGGTGCAGAATTTTCTCCGGCACTAAAGCAAATCTAAACCACAAGATTCAGACACCAGCTACCTATTTTTAGCTTGAGTCAAGATTTAGCTACACAACAGCATATTATCAAAATCTTAGATTCAAAATAATTATTTGTGAATGTGATTTTATTATTGACCCCTTATTCTCCATTTATTAATGGAAGTCAGAGAGCAACAGATCCGTGGTACTTTAGGTACTACTAGCACAGACAGGTAGCTTCTTCCATTAAAAATATAGTTCCCTTTTCTGAAACATATTTGGATTATTAATATAATGTAGTTTAAACTATTATAAAGTGTAGAAATGTTAAGAAAAATCTTGCCTAATACACATATTTGTACTTTGTAAACAAGAAAAACTTCCTTGTTACTCAGCTACAATTTAGGACTCAGTTTCTAATGCTATAATAGGAATTTTGCCATACAGCACCCTGGAGCAACAGCAGGTGTTTCCCAGTAGAGGGAAGTAAGAAAGCCACACAATGCCAATCGTATTACTTCAGTAAGGCATACCATACTGATAAACACAAGGACATTCTGTGTTTATTGCATTTTATGTGGGCTAGAGGTGCCCCTAAATTTATTTCCACTTAGAGCTGATGAAAAGTCCATTTGTGACAGTCAGCTTTGATTTTCTCAAACACTGAATATGGCTAAAAACAATTTATTGAGAGAGTAGCTTCACTTACTAGTTAGGTAGCAGCAAGTTAGGAAAGTTTTGCAGCAATTATGCTTCTCATCTCAACTTTTTGGGTTTTCTTCCCCCTTTTGGTAGCATTTTTGTTTGTAATAAAACTCAGAATGAAAGGCTTCAGATGTTGCAACAATCGAGATAATCTTTGTGACCTGAGTTCAAACAGTTTACAGCTATTATCAGAAACGAGTGAATGATGTATTGCCTTCCTGCTGGTATGTTGACATTCCTCAGTTATTTAACATCTGTCACGGGCATTTTCATGCTGGCAACAAGCGCAGAGCAACTGATACTGCAGAGCACAAACAGGGTGTTCACATTCTCTCACAGTACTGAAGACTTCTTTGTTTTTCTGCCCATTGGGCTAATAACAAATTTAATTAAGATCTACATAGAAAAGTCACTGAAGGAAAACAGCCCATCATGGCATAGTTCAGGGTCCGCAATGAGTACAAAGGTTAGATTGCAGAAAGCAGCATTTAATACTAGCAAAAGGCAACCCCTTACCTTTCAGCAAGTGCTTGACTGGGTGTGCTTTTCACTGACACCAGCTCTTCCTCAAGCCTCTTCCTTTCGGCTTCTAGCTGCTCTAGCTCATCTTGAGTACGTTTGCGTGGTGTAATAAACTGGAGCTCCTTTAAAAGCTCTTCTTTTTCATTGATTAACATCAGTTTTTCCTTTTCCACATCCAGTGCTCCAGGCCAGGCTTCACTATCTAGCTTAGAGAGTTCAATCTTCAAATTAGCCATGCTAAAATAAAACAAAGCAGATTTTTTGTACTGAGTCCAGCACAGCACACAAAGCCCAAGAAAGAGAGAAGTGATACAGTATTTTGAAAGATATCAGGATATAACAACATTTTATACTCAAGGCCCTACTTTTAGTTTTGCTTCCCAAGAACGCAGACTACGCCAGAGAATCAGGCCACCCATGGAGGCCAGCAGCAATATGCATATGTGTTAAAAATTAGTTGCTTCTATTCCAGTTCAAGTAGAAGTCACAATGTTTATTAAAAGCTTTATTGAAAGCAACCTGTCTGGTAACATAGCAGTGGCACCATGCTTTGCGAGTATGATGGATTTCTCCTACGCTGTGGGAGGCTGACGGCTCCTCAGAAACAGACAGGACCATGGTGAAAGAATGTGCACCATAGCAAGGTGCTCACTTCTGCAAGTCTTAAGACAAAAGCATTGCTCTTCTATGCAATCAAAGAAGAAAGCAATACGACAGCAGCTACCTAAAGAGAAAAGAGATAAACTCAACAGTGTGAGTTTGTGCAACTGCTGTTCCCACTGCAGTGGGGGGGCATCAAGACCACCAAAGCCGCTGAAGCCCTCAACCCATTTCCAGAAGGGTCTGGAAGAACAAACTGCTCATGATAACTAATTTGCACAGAAAACAAGAAATGTAACTCCAGGGCGAGGAAAGCTTGGCTATAAACAGGTACCCCCACAGGTGCTCCAGGACCTTGGACACCCCATCAGATGGATTGATGCCGGAGCCAGGACTGGTGATGTTTGCTTGTTGCCTTCCTTCCTCTCTGTCTTCCTTTCTCTTCCTCTCCAATTTCATTCTACCCCCTATTCAAAATCCATCCCCACTTGTTTATAATCGGAGGTCAGGGACTAATATCCCAATTTCCATGCCGTGTGTATAATTTACTAATAAAAGCTGGTAAGTTTTTGCAGACTCTTTGACTTTTGTCATTCCTTTTTGACCATGGGCATCTATGAATCTTGGATGCTCCTTTCCCCTTAAGGGTGGGACGCCACAATAGGCCCAAAAGGAGTATTAGCCAGATCTTCAGCACATCAGGATAGGATTGTCAGCATGCTGTATCAGATCCTATTGAATATCAATTGCAACTGAATTCAGCATAGTTACGAACACTCCACCTCTTCAAGACATTCATTTGACATTGCTGGCTAAGCAATGTCAAATCTGCAAGGTACAAAATTATCTGATAATTTTCAAGTAGAGAAGTTCACTTACAAGGCCCTCTTTATCTTAGCTATTTTACCACAAAATAATTGAGAATTTGCACATTTAATATTTCAGAAAAGTCAACACTAACTAAATTACAGTGATGGTTACAGTGGCCACAATACTTGGGGGAGGGGTGTGATTAGGTACTGAGCTTTATGTGCAAGCTGGTATGTATCTTCATTATTCCAAGTAACATACACTGAAATTTCAACCCATGTTCTTGGCTAAGTAATTCGTGAGAAAGAAAGATCCTGTGCTGCAGTACTCCATACTCTGTACTGATTCTACTTTTTTCTCTCTTCCCCCTTCCCCAAGGTAGAAGTGGCAAACTGACTAACTTCAAGGAGGCTTTTTGTTCCTACAAAAGAAAGACAAAATGCAATGCTGGGACTTCTTGGTATCAAGACACAGTCAAAACAGAGGGTGATCAGGTTTTGGATCAATTATGCCTGAGAAACAATGCCACCTACCTGCATCTAAATGACCACCCGGCATTAACATTATGTACATGATGATTGTGAGCCAAAATCATACATGTTCAATATTGAACAAACACAATGGCCTTGGTGTTCTTTGACAGATGCATTGATTATACAATAAGGTTTTATGATCCGTGATGAGGATATAAAGGATTACTGTTGTTACTGGTAAGGATGGTAGCTACTTACTCTCTATGAGGAAGGATACATTTGAAATTAGGCAAAAAAATAGTTGTGCAGGCTCCTGCCTTTAAAACCTAAAAACAACTGTGCCGTTACTCAGTATTTTTAAGTTGCAAATTTATTTTTGTAGTTTTCTAAATGATCATGCCACAGTTTTCCAACTGAAACAATATTTATATCCTAGATTAAATGGCACTTTAGGAACAGTTTTCATCTAGGGAAAACCATTATTTTTTAATTTTGTTGCCTTGTTCAGTTCTTCATCGTAAAAAACCCCAAAACTTTGGGTGTGGAATAATGCTTCTGATTTCTATTTCCCTTAAATTACAAAGAACTCCACAACAATACAAATAAGGCTTCTGAATGGCTGACAATCAATCTGGTGACAAGTATTAGAAAATAATACCACACAAGAGAGCTATCCCAATAGTAAATCTTGTCCCAGCATTAGGCAGCCCTTCTGGTGCACCAGAAGATGCCAGCTGCACCCTGAATGTTCTGATGCCCATTTTTCAGTGCTGTGGCAATTCATCAAGACGGCAGCACTTTGATGGGCAAGCACCACAGAACTTCATTTGAAAGGCGTTCCACATTCATCAGCGGAGCAGTTCCTGACTTCTTTACTCCTCATGTTAAAATAACAAAAAAAGAAGCCAACTCGTAGTGATAACAAGTTTTTAAATTATCCAAAGTCCCAGGGGAAAAAAGAAATAATTAAACCTACTAAATCTGCACTGCAAGTCTGAAGCAACTCTAAAACTGATGAGCCTTCAGTGGTACAGTAAAGTGAAATGATGATCCCGAAGAAGGATATAATGGACATAAATAACCTGGCGACTGCTTTCATCAGAAAGCCAGCTCACTCTATTCCCTTAGTCCTCGAACTGCTAGCAATCTGCCACTGTTTTAATTTTGTTTCTTAACACATTCAGCTTAGCACTGAGGAGCAGCCGCAGCGCTCCCGAGCACGGCGCCGAGGCGGTGCCGCCCGCTGGATGTCGCTGCGAGCACGGCGTTGGAGCCGCGGGCACCGGGCACATCCCGGCCCTACAGGCACCGGGAACCTCCCGGCCCCGCGGGCTTCGGGCACCTCCCGGCCCCGCACTGCGGCTGCCGCTCCCACCGACCCCGCTCCCACCGACCCCGTTACCTTCGCTTGGCCTCTTCGTACTGCAGACTGAGTCTGACCTTCTCTGCCAAATTCGATCTACTTCTTGCTCCAATCTGTTGAGGGAAAAAACCAACCAAACAAAGTAGCCTCGTTACGGTGCAAAGCTTTTAAACAAATGACAAAACCTAGGTAGAGGCTAGAAAAATTACAACCTAAAGAAAAATAAAACTATGCCCCCAAACCCTGCAGCCAGCTCCACGCTTGATGTTAAACGCCTGGTTAAGATCTCATCTACTCAGATGTCCAAAACAGTGCTGTTTTCTTCTGAGCCACTTCATATATTTTTAACTACTGTACTACCAATTGTCCATATTCCACCACAGTAAAGCCAGAGCATTTTCAAAGAATTCTTGCAGTGACTGCACCAAAAATTGTGATCTCCTGCTATGAATTCTGTTGAACTCAGAATTTGGAACTATGTCAGCACATTTCTAAGCTAGACTTCTAATAAATTTGTTACAAAACATAGACAAGCTCTTTCTTCAGAAAACCTTGTACACTGTCTTTCTTACAAACTTAGCTTGCAGAACTTCAAAGAAGGTATCATAATTAAACAGCCCTCTGTGTATGTAAAATATATCATCAGCGAAACAAGGCTTTACTAAATCACTGAAAAAGCAGTTCCACAAACAGTTTTTAATCTGTGTGAAATGAAATTGTGTATTTAAATTCTGAGATCTTTTTTCCTGAAAATTAAAAAAATAAATCCTTGTATTTAATTAGGTCTGTAAGGTGAAACATATCCTACAGACAGATCCAAAAAAAATACTATCCACTTCTCCTGATCTTCACTGCCCTGGAACTATTTGACTAAATCAGATTGTCATAAATGCTTCATGACAAATGTATAAAGTTCATCTGAATCTTGATTTAAAATTCAAGGGCAAAAAATCAGAAAAGTAATTCTAGTATGAGTGATTCTAAGTTGCTCTGTGAAACAAGTATACATATATATGCCATCTGCAACAGCAAACAGCCATTTGATTCCAATTCCATTAACTGCAGCATTCTGCTTCAATGTCTCTTTACACTGGACAACATGGAAAAAAGCTCACCTCACCAGAAATGTCTGTCTGAGACCCTGTATCCAGAGTTTGTCTAGGAAAACACAGCTGGGAGTTTACAGAGCTGGAACTCAAGTCTGGTTCAGATGTTTCAGTGGTTCGGTCAATACTGAATTTTCCCCTCAGCTTTGCAAGACTCTGTCCAGGAATTAAAGAAGGAAGGGGCATTAAAGTTCCTTTGCACTTTACCATGTTTATATCAGTTTATCTCCGAAAGATATTTAGATAAAAGACTCCACTATAAAAATTCTGGGTTTATTTCATATTAGGCAACCCATCCTTTTAATCAAGCGATTGATTATGTGACACTAAGGGTGACCAACACCTGTAAGAATGTAAAAGCTGCTCATTTGGGTTTGCATCTGTTTTGGGACCTTGTGTTTTTTAATTTGCCAACCAATTATGTATTTTGCTGATTCAAAAAATAAAAAAGGAAATCTGCTTCCAGAAATGGAAATAGGACAATTTAGATTGGGAAAACTTTCACTGATTTACAAAATGGTCAGGCATTTCAGAATATATCAATTTTGTCCACTTAATATTCTAAATTGTGCTTTAGAGGTCACATATGCATAGTACCTTACATACAAGTTACAAAAAATCTATATTCTCTGACATAGAGCAGCTCTTTGAACTAGGAATGTCACAGGCTTCAGTTTCTGCATCTGAAAATTTATGTTAATACTAGTTTGGCTCAAAGAATTTTGAGAATTCCTTTAAAGTATAAAATGCAAAGTATTTATCGTCAGGGAAGTGAGTCATGGTAAAACAAATCCACACAAAACTTGCATTAACCAATCAAAATACCTTCATTAAATCTTGTTTTTCTCTCTCGCCTGAACTGATCGCCTTTCTGATGGACTTCAGCTCCTTCAGGATGGCTTTGGCCTCACACAGTTCATACCCGCTCTGGCCTCCAGACATTTTTTGGTCAATTCTGTGGAAAGAGAGAATATTAATAGTGGATAGAGAAAATCATACTAATAGCTCTGCTGTTCTACTTCAGGCAGAAGCAGAGTTAGAGAAGAGATGGGAAGGAGATGAAGTACTGTTTGCTGCAACAGACATGGAAAGGAAAAATGACATTGAAATCTCCATTCAAATACAACTTAATCCTTGGCAAAAATGTCAAGGAGCACAGAGTTATTGCTGCCAATACTGCCAAAATTCCCATTCCCACCATAACTCTCTGCAGCATAGAACCAGCTTTTGGGTACATCTTCCATACTAGTAACTGCTTGTGCTCCTTACAGAAGCAGAATTTATTACGAGTAGTATCCTTCCACCCAAACCCACACTGGGACACGGGCAGACAGGCAGGCTTCCTGGTTCTAATCAGCCTTTCTGAGCAGAAACATAACCAGCACCATTCTTGTCTCAGCTCCCCTCTAGTTCACCCTAATCCTGGGCATTAACCGTCTGGAACAGCTGTTCTGCTCAGCCAGTCACCAGGCTCTCTTTATTCACAAAATCTCTGGATAATTAATACCATATGTCATAGATTGGACAATTCATTAAATTCCTGAACTACCAATGATTTTAGAAACTGTAACTTGAAAACAATAAAACAACGCTCCCCTAAACTTGGAGAGAAAAAGATGATTCATTTTAGTATTTCCGTGTTTCCTTCAAGAACTACAGTTTGTCAGCACATTCCTCTGGTCTCTAGTTTAACTGAATATTTCACAGCATCATGGAAATGACTGCAGCTGTGCTTCAAAAATTAAAACCAACCAACAGCCATCTTGACAAAAATCAAGCATTTAGTAGAGAATAAATTTTTTTATAATACAATTGGTTTTCTGTTTTTTATCATTATCCATCATCTTTGCTGCAAGTTAACAGCCTTGTGAGTGAGGAATGAACAAATCAGAAGTGATCAAGAGCAACCCCTGCAAGAACAGCAACTTGCACGAAACACCTGTAACTGTATTCTATTTTTCTCCAAATTTTGGCCACAAAAACATCAAAGTTCTAAAGCAGTCTGTAAAGCTGTGAGCATGTCTGTTCTCCTTTCTCTACATTCCAGTTTTTGCACAAACTAAACTGCATTTGTGTAAGGAAATTACCTCTGTGACTTGGCAATCATTCCTATTCAAGGATATATTTGTTTCAGCCTGAAAGTTCCTCAAACTCTTTCATAGGCAGGCACTTACTGTCTGACAACTCTCAATTTTTGGCAACTTATCAGGTTGCTAAGGTCAAATAGACACAGGATACACCAACAATTGGGATCATGAATGAACGGCTGGGTAATACACCACATGCTGTCTAGCAATATGACATGCCACATTCAAATTGCAACTGCTTTATTCTGTACGTAATTAAGATAGACAAGAAGGATCTCTCATATATAAGATATTCCATCATCCTGTTTTAAATTAATGGGATTAGTACTGTTTAAAAGTGGCTGACTGAATTTTAAAAACAAATGTCCATTGTGTTTCTGTGGAATGCTGTTGACAGTTTCTGAAACATGCTTTGGATTCCTATCAAAATGGCTTGTGAGCAAGCTGCTTTAAAACAATACTTCATTGTTGAATTAATATAATAAAACCAGCATGATTGGCTAACCTTTAATCCTGGGACAGCAGCATGAGTTTTTACTACCTTAAGCTTTAGAATCAATATGTCTTTCTTCTTCTAAATTTTACTACAAATGAGATCTGATTCATGGTTAAATTCAATCAACTATCCTTGCTGGTCTTTATATGTTTAAGTAACAGACAAATCTTACATTTCTGTTTTAGTCAAAATGAAGGAGGATAGAGACTTAACTGGCATCTTGCTAACGTGCTGAGGATTTTCAGTTCTCAGTTGACTTCAAGCTCTTCATACAAAACCCCCACATTTTTCTTCTATTTTTATATGTCTGTAATGACGATTGGTCACCTCCTTGACCAGATTTTCTCTCCCACAGTTAAAAAAAATGCCTATTTTATAGAACTGATCTATCAAAATACACAGGCAATGGCCTACAAGATATCTTGGTTATAACTGGGAACTGAACTTCAATCTCTTAGCTCCCAACATAGATGCTCTGTCATCCTTTGCAAATGACTACTCTGTATTTAGCCCTCTACCTGGACTTTTCCCACCTGCTGTCCATTCTCTGTATATGTTCTGCAAGCTCTCCAGGACAGAGATTATTACTTACCTGACAGCATCCTGCTGAACACAGGAGGTGCTGAGGAAAAGGCTAAATGTATCCAGACAACATTACACTAACGCTGCAACACTGCTTCTGCTACTGGAACTCGTGTACTGAGAGCAAACAGCTCAGCATTTCACCGTGTAAATGCATCCTTAATGTACGGGTCCATACCACAACGTGGAACACAGCTAGCATTAATAAATTTCTCTTCACATTAGTCAAGAAAACACAGTTGTTAGCAAGGTTTCCTGTGCAGCATGTTCTTTATGGTGACAGTTCCAGTAATGTTTAATATTTTAGGGCCTAATTTTGTAAGGCAGGAGCAGCAGGGAGTTCTCAGACTGAAAAAAATTCATTCACTAGTAATCTAACTGGTTAAATACCCAGAAAGCTCACCCAGTTCAGCATCAGCCCTTTGGACACCAGGCATCCCAGCAACTGGAACAAAAAAAGTCAAGCCTCTAATCCTCAAATTGGGACTAATTTCCAACCCTGCAGAGTTGTGTACCATGCATACCTCCAAGAACAGCACCTTTCTCTCTCTCTCTTTTGAGCTCATAGGTGGGGAAGAAAGAAAGAAAGACCTATGCACCTTTTCAAAATTAAAAAAAAAAAAGATTAAATTGGACACAAAAAGCAGCCAATTTTGTCCTTGGGATCCCTGACCACTGCCCTTCTTTCTGCCTCTTTGCAACACAAGCTACCCCATAGGAAAAAAAATAAGAGGGGAGACAAATTTCTCATGTTAACACTTGCACAAAAGGGTTGCCATTTCTACATATTTCCCGTTTCCTAACTACAACAGAGTTATTAGATCCTCCTTTTCTGCCACAATAATTCTCTAGGATAAAACAGATTCAATTCCATGCCAAAGAAAAGGAATCAGGTGACTGAATTAATTCAGTTTCTACTGTTTTCATTTACTCACTGTTGCAGTGTTTCAAAGCCCTGCTCCTTGTACAGCAGCTCTTGCTTCATCTGAGAGAGTTCCCTCTTCAGCTTCTTAACCTTGTGTGTTAAATCAAAGCAAGAGTTAGAAAACTCCTCTTGTTAAACGATGTAACACATGGCTTTGAACAATTAATGTATGCTCTACATCAGATGAGAGGAAAAGAGTAAATTACTCCACTGACACACATTAAAAAAAAAAAAGGATCCGTTCTCTTCCTGATGTCTATGGGCAACATGCTTTAGTATTAAAGGGACACAAGCAGATTAAATCACATTTCTTATTTGTATTGATACCACACTGTGTTATTAAACCTGAGAGAACTTTAACAAGTAATTTATATCTCACTTGTTAAGCATGCATTCCAACTGTCCTACAGGGACATGCCTGTTTACTTTTAGTCTTATTATATTTTAACTTTTTAATTCCTGTAAGCTCTTCAGTCATTTGCACTGTAAAAGACAAAATGGACTCTTTTTTTCCCCTAGGAATCATCCTTTCTTAGAAAGCTTTATAGACACTGGATTGCTAAATATGTAATTCATGATCATTTAAACCAAAGACTTCAATCACTAAAGACATTCAAATCACAAATATATACATCTATTTAGTAAAAATGTCTTTGGAAAAATATTCCCCACTTTCCCCAAATTTGCATGGTCAATTGCTTCTTAACCTTAATATTGCAATTTCAGATGTCAGCAGATATAAGTACACTACAAAATATTTATGAATCAAGATTAAATTTAAAAATCCTCCATTTAATTTTTAATGTCATATTTCCCAAATGTATGAAACAAAGTTTTAGGAACCAGCTAAAAATGAATGTACTTAAACAGAAATTAGTCATCAGCATACCCATAGAGACAAATGCCTCATTCAAGTGTGGAGTCCAGCATTTTGGTATTTATACATCTACAGCTAACTCATTTGCACTCTACATACTAGCCAGATACTGTTAGGCTTTCTAATTTTCCAGCCATTGAGGTGAAAAAAGGAAAAGCTAAAAGTCCACTGCCGTCACCCACCTCTGTAAAATTCTTGCTTGTTTTTATAAGCTCCTCAGATACTCAACTCTTGAAAAATGTATTATATTAATATCAAGAATTTAGACCACTTTAACTGAAATTAATTTCAAAATACATCTCCAAGATCTTTTGTAAAAAGTCTCCCTAGAATTCCTACTTGCTAATATTCTTCAAATAATTTTTTAAAAAGAATTTAAAAAAAAAAAGAAAGAAAAAGAAAAAAAAAAGTATGATTCCCAGCATGCCAGGTGACTAAAAGCACTCAGCATCAGCAGCTGCTGCAGCTTTCCAAGAGACTTAAAATGCTTTAAATTTCTAAAATAACTAGTGATTTACGCAGTCTTTGTAGGGGTTTGTGAATGATACTTAGACATTCCAGCTTGCAGTTTCTGGTTAATATATTTTCTGTGACAGAAATAAAATGCTTTTAATCTCAATTTTCTTCAAAGCAAAATCTGTTCTCTGGATCAGGGTTTAGGTTCAGGCTTTTGGAAACTATCATGCTATCATCATTAGTTGCTTTACTTGACAGAAAACTGTTTTTATTTTGACCACACTGAATAGTTACCATGACAAATAGATCATTTCTCTAAGTATATATTCAGTGCTCCTTACTTATTTTCTCCTTGATTGGTATGAAAATGCCAAGAATAATTTCTCAAGTGTTCTGATCAAGGTTAAGCAAAATGACCAGATATCACCTCTATGTTCCAGCTAAAGAGATGTGTAAAGTATGAAAAAAGTTGGAATTTTTCTGAAAAATACAGAACGGCTAAACCTTTTCCTTTCAAAATCAGAAACATGTATTTATATTAATAGCAGAAGGCACACTTGACTTCAACTTAGAGGATTGGATCTCTCAGAAACCCTTACATTTTTCCTCAAGATCATCTTCTGAGTGTCCTCTGCTGTACTTCATCATCATTTCATTATCAAGAAATGTGAGTGGGGTGCATTATCCTAGAAGGATGTGACCTACATCATAATACAGCCTCTGTGTTTACTGCATCATCCCTGCATTAAACTGCTCTTAGGCTCCTTGTCTTCTCCTTCAAAACTTTCACGTAATTCCTTCTTTTCCACAACTCTTCACTTGTTTTAACGCTCACCCCCTTCCTACTGCTTCTGCACATCATCTTCAGTCTCTCTTTCCTACTCCTAACCGCATCTTCAAGCAGGCTCCTGTGCTAAGCCCTTTCTATTCCCAGCACTCGAGTACTAATGGAACGACACGGCCACCTGCCCCAGCCCCTCCAGCCCTTGTTATTTTATAAAGGTGCATTCCCTACTCACTTGCTGCACATGCATAAAACTTACTGTGATCACATACACTTTGTGCTGAGTTATCTTGCTGATTACTAATTAAGACCCCCAAATGGCCCCACTCAAAGTCTACTGCAGGATCTGATCCCTCAATTTTAGTCTGGTGAGAAAAATATTTCTTCTCCTGCTTATTTTATTTAACAGCTGTCTGATTTCTGTCATATTTTCTCCATGACCTATTGCAGAATAGGGAGTTCATGTATCCAGAAGGCTCCACATGTGTATATTACACACAGCTAATGAGGAATAGGCCAAAGGCCAATTCAGAACTTCCTCGAATGCTGAGTTTCCCCGCTCCAGCCACCATTAACCTGATGATACCAGTAAGCCTCAGACATGGTGAGACAGAGAAACAGGTTTAGTACAACTGATCTAACAATGTGCAAAACTCAAGCAGCTGGCTAGCTGCTTACTAATGACTAACTTTGTTTCTCACTAAGTCCATGCATGCAAATACTGCAAAATGCCCAAAGCTGGCATATTAGCAAGCACCTTCAAACATTCATATAAGGGTGAACTATGATAACAGCCATACCTCTCTTGCCATCTTCCATGACAGCCACTTTCCAGCCCTAGCATCACAGGGTTCCACTTTTTCTTATCTCAATTTTCATATCCAGTGCCTTTGGCTGACCACACACTTTATGCTGACACAGATACTCTCAGACTGCACCCTTCTAAACTCTGCAGACAAGACTCAGGTCACCTATTCTAGGCACATATGCAGGACTTTGCAATACCAATAAATCAGGTGCTGGGAACCAGCAGGATATTAGGCTCCTTGACGCCAAAGAAATAATGAGGAGAGGAAAGCACCTCCAAAAAGTGAATTACTCTGATTAACATATCTGACTCTCTCCTCAGTGAGCAATTTGTAGATCTGCAGTCAATGGCAATGGAAAAAAGTGAGCACAGGACCATGACTGGATTTTCCCCTCTTTGACAAGCAGATGACTATATTTAAATTTCGTCATGTGTTTCGTTCTTCAACAACACAGTTAATTTCCTAAATATATTGGTGATTGCCTTGCCAAAGGAAACATCTGTTACTCCTTCACTCATTTTAGAAAGAAGCCATTGCCTTGTCTCTTCTTTCTTGTTTCTGATAGGGTCCTTACTGCCTTTGATTCTCCCCACTAAGCTTACAAAATTTCTCTTCCCACTTCCAGCATTCCAGTGAGTAAGTCCCCTCACTAACCACTATCCCTCTGCCTTAATGGATAAGGCACTACAAATGGAGATTGGTAAGGATGAACAGGTGTACAAGTAGTCAGGAGGGCAACATCCAGATATGAGTTTTAGAGTGCATTCCACCCCTGATTTATACTGGGTTTTAAAATTTTAATGAGATATTCTCTTTACAGTTTACTTCTCTATACAGTTTCTTCCAGACATTAATTGTTTAGATTCCTAATCACAACTCTTACTCCAGGTGAAGGAGGATGTTACTCTCTGAGGCTCCTATGAGTGCTGCTCTGTGCAGAAACCAGGAGAGGGCAATGGAAGAGCTGAGTAAACGCTGTCACTTGGGCTGCTTGTGCTCCCCCAGAGTCTGTATTCCAGCCCGCAGGAAGAACTATGCTGTGAGGTGCTGTCTTTTTACCTGCAGGCTTTGATGTAGTTTTTTTCATGACTAACTACAGAAAGTCTAGGCTATCCATAAAGCATTATATGCCACTAAAATAAATTAAAACACTACAGATATTTTAAATGTCTTCCACACCATTTCTTCTTTATTCAAGATAAATTCACTAGGGACTACCCTGTGAATGTAAGTTCTTTGTATGGAGTTTGTTACTGACTGTACTGAACACAGCTGACCGAATAATGGATTTGTGGCCATTAGCAATTTCAAAATGCAACCACACACTTTCATCCCCGATCTGAACTGTCCTATTTTGACACAACAGAGGGGTTTCGCACCATTATTGAAAACTATTTTTCAAACCAGCAGAAACTTCAGAGGCAGTTCAAGTAGCTAATGATGCATTTCTCACAGAAGAAATGTTGTGTACAAACAGTCACATTTAGCTGCAGCTCATCTTAGCCTACCACTTTTCTGTTTTTACTCTTCCTTTAAAAAACAAAAGCATACAACTGAAAATAATGATCAGATTTATTTAAACCTACATCCAATTAAAATATCTGTCAAAGTTTTCTAAAATGTGTTATCTGAAAGTACCAGAGACAGCTTTAAAAATTAATTTTAAACCTCTGAATGGTATCTAATTAGAATATTAGGAGGTTTCAGTACCTGGGTACAAGATACATCTCCTAGTTCAAGCTATGCTTATTCTATAATCATAAACTTGGCAGACAGAATCCAAATTAATATGAGTTAGGAACTCTCACCCTTAATCTTGTAGTGGAGATTTCAGCCTTCAGAATGTCAGGGTCGTACTTTGTGCTTGATGAAGAGCCTGAAAACACTTTTTTAAAAACGATAAAAAAGACAAATGTTTAAGCACTTTTAAATTAGTCCCTTCCTTGATGAATCGACACTGATCAAAAACACAGAATGTGCACAAAAACATGTAATACTTTAAAAGCTAGCCTTTTATAGAGTAGTCATCATTGCAGCATGCCAATAACGACTGAATAACCAAAATTTCCCCTTTTTTCCCCTACCACTATAGGATATACCTCCTCATTTACTTATCCCAGGATCCTGATGTAGAACCTCATTCTCCTTGACTTTCTATTCCTTGTTTTCTGTTCCTATTCTTCTAGCTGAGCCATCTTGCAATCGCTTTCTTCCTGGAAGCTGTAATTTCTAAGCAGATCTCAGGAAAGCAGAAGATTTATTCGGAAGTCTCAGAGACCTGGCATGCAGTTCTTCCACAGATGTACGTGCTCCTTCCATACACTATCTACTTCTAAGAGAGGTGCTTGGCCAATAACAGGCCTCTGACAGTGCTGTACCAGATGCTGATTCCCTGCCCAAGACAACAACCTGTATCTCTACTTTGCCCCTGGTCACAGCACACAGGCTACAAAATTACTGTCTGCTCTTCCTATACATCAGCAACACATTCCCTTCTTGGTCTACTGCAGACACCTGTCAACACAGAAGGGTCATGTCGGCAGGCAGCCAGGAAGGCAAGAGATCCTACTCACTTTGAACCTAGATTTGGCAGAATTTTGTCTCGACAGACTGCATGACAAAACAGGTTTCAGAGCCAACTGCTCTAAACCATGGCTCAAAGGAGTTCAATTGTATCAGAGAGAAGAGGATTCTCTCCAGCAGAATATCTTTATCTTAAATAAAAAAATAATGTAGGGATGCTGACTCTAAAAAAGCCAGAGTACAAGGCGTTCGTAGCAAACCTTGAAAACCTATCCTAGAGAGAAATAGGATCCCCTGCAAGTCAGAGATCAAAGAAGTTACATTGTATTCTCTACTGTACTTACAGCTTGTACGAGAGCTTGATTTTTCTTTGTAGGCACCATTCAACCGTACATACTCATCCAGTGCAAGTGCTAGTCTCTGTTCTTTCACCTGGTACAGTTCCTTCTGCGTACTGAGAGCATCCTGGGCTATGGTAAGATAATCCTTTAACATTCTCTCTTGTTCTCGCCGCCATTGCTTCCTGGGATCTTCTATTTGTGTTGTTTCTTTATAGGAGAAAAACAAATGATTTGAAGTGACTTCTGCTGAAACCCATTGACAATTAAAATTGCTTTTTTCCCTGTAATTCACAGTTAGAGTAGCCTAAACCACAGTTCGCGTTTGGTTACTAAGCAGATGCTTTACTTCCTCTGCCACAACAGTGCGTGTAAGAAACAGAATTCAAGGGACCAGTTGCAAAACTAGAAATTAGAGTAGAATAGGCAAATGCTTATGCAGATCATTCCCATGTTGTCAACCTCGAATTAGCAACATCCTAAATCTCAAAAAAGAAAATATTTTTTGCATCAGAGTATTTGGAAATAACAGGATCAACAAAGTCTTTCAATGACATCGTGAAACAATGCATTTCTGAACAAAAACTAAAAGCAATCTCAGCTATTACATTTTCTCAGCTCCCTTCCTCCCCACTTCATTATTTTTTACAGCCATATGTTATTCATGTTTTTAGTGGTTATCTCTCTCCTTTCACTCTACAAAAACAATTTTATCTTTCTCCCTGTAACTGAACTAATAGATCATTAACTCTCTAGCTCACCTCACCTAACTCTATCCCTATGCCTGCGAGACATCTGATCCAACACACAACTGTCTTTTACCGCCAACAGACAGAGAGTGCTGCCCTCAGAGGGTACTTCTGCCTGTCAGAGAGGTGTCCAAGATATGTGGGACCAAACTGCTTTTTTGAGGTGTCTCTTTCTTTCCACTGACTACTCAGGTAATAAAAATGAGTAGGCTGGAACAGGCCTTAAATTTAGAAAGGGCTTCAGGTAACATTTTAACTCCAGCAGCCCCACAGAACACAGACTTGCATAGGATATATAGACAAGAGGATCAGACATAACAGAGTGGATATAAGGTCAACCTAACTGAAGATTTTATTTTTAATGCAAACATACAAAGAGGATTATAGATGGTTGAATGTTCAAACAACAGTATTTCCTGAGTTCAGCACTTTCTGAAGCTGTACAATGAATATTCTTCCTTCAAAGCTGTATTAAGTATAAAAATATTCTCATAAGACATAGCCATGAAAAGTCTGAAATCTAAACGCAAACGTGCACCACTCTTCCTAAGTTACATACTGTAAATCTGCATAGATCTACAGAGATAAAAAGTAACATTCAGTACCAAAATATTTAAGCACAAAGTTTTCACTTCAGAATTTTTCTGCAGAAGTAGGAGGCATGTTTATTCTCTGGGTTAGATTTCTGCCACTTTAGTCCTCTGAATTGCTTTACTGTGGGAACAAATGCAGGGGGGAAAAATGGGAACAAGTGGCTGAAGATGTGGAGAGAAAAAAGAACTGCCGCCGAACCAACGTGATCGCTCTAAACTGTAGCTGAAGTGCACTCTTGGGAGAAGGCACTCTTTCAACTCCACGTAAGAAAACAGATTTTGTAACAGCAAAAACTGATAGGGACACGTTCTGGTTAATAACAATTTCTAATAGTGACTAACTACCGTTTTTTCAAAAGCCTTTTCTTTTGTTAATAGCACATAAACAAAAAGACATGCAAAGAAAAAGCAGCTTCCCATAAAACAAACCTTGTAGAATCCTAAACTGACAATCTCTATGGAACTACTGATGCTTTTAAAAACAATTAAACACATAGACACCCTCCCTCCACCATTTACAAATGTGACATTTCTACTTGAGAAAGGCATTTCTTGGACGTGCACAACGAATGCATAGAGAGTAAAACCTACATAAACCCAAGTGTGGTGCACAAAAGCTTAAAGCAGAAAAGCTTTATACACAGTTGGCTTTCCAATAACCCCAACAGGAACACTCTCAAAAAAACCTAACTATAGCTGCAGACACACATACACATATATCCATGGTTATAGCCACCTGCTCTTTTACACAAAGATACTGGGCACACAAAGAAGCAAATCAATACCTTTTCTCTCCTAAATGGTCAACACATGCTCCTATTTGTGCCCTCTTACTGTTATTGTGCTTTAACACACTCCACATTCACAGTTATTTACACAAGATAAGAAGTGCTGGTTTCCAGAGTTGTCCTTTTTTGTGAAGCAGGATGAAGAGCATGAAGCAGGATCCTCATGGGTCAATGATCAAATACGATAAATGCAGTTATGGTGGTTTTTTAGATGAATGTAATGATGTGATTGTGTTTTAAGAGTGCAACCAGCAGACACCAAATAATCTTACAAGATTGGATGGTCTCATCTTCGAGCACGTTGTAGGTAATTGCTTTGTAGGTTTTAAGTGAGGATTGCTCAACATGCAGCCCAAAGACCAAACATAGCCCGCAGAGTTCTAAAATGTGGCCTACAGATGCCCTGTCCTTGTGACTGCAAGAGAAGGACAAAGCTGATCAACAGCAGATTATTCTGTATTGCTGACAAATACAATCAAACATTTCCTTTTTGCCTCTCCAAGCTGCAGTACAAAACAATGCCATGATTATATGAGCTAGCATCTTTCATACTGATAGTCAGAAATGAGTTAAAGGTGACCCTGCATTTCAAAAAATTGCACAATGTAACTTCAGCATACCAATGTATGGGTATTTGCATGTGTAGGCACATTGACTGGTCAAATCACTCTCAGTCAATTCTACCTGCATGTATTTATTCCGGAACAAATGCTCAGTTGTGAAAATACATCAACATGGAAAAAGCAAAGCAGTATGGAATGACTATCCTAGAACTGTTACTCAACTTTCACCAAACAGAGAAGACTCTGAAGAATTTTACTCTGTACTCTTCTTAAATATTATGAATTTAAAAAAAAACCCAAAGAAGCATATCACTTGTCTGGCAAGTTGTTCATATATGTATATATATATATACACACACACATATTTCTAAAAACATGTGCTTGTATTGCAGCACCATATGTTTGTTCATCTATACTTTTCAGCAATCTCAATTTTCATCAGTAGGTTTACCCCATAGAGGAAAAAAACCCCAAAGACAGAACTACGGATGATATTTCTGGTTCTGTAGCACTACTTTTTGAAATGTAGCACTCAAATGCTGCAGCATTTGAGCATGTATACCTTCCAAGAGTCAATAATTTTTTCTAAAGCAGCATTCTTTCAAAAACAAATATTTATATTTCTCAGTGTAAAGCCTCAGAAAGATAAGGATTTTTTTCCTTGGACAAGAATGTTTCAAGCACCTACTGTTAAGGTCAAAGTTGTACACACAAGAATATTATTGGGATAGTTACATGCAAATAATAAAGGGAAAAGTTTCCTGAACATTTGAAAATGAGTTGTGAAGCTTTTCATGCTTAAACCAGAGTGATATTTAAACCACAAAGAACATCCAAACTTTTTCCTCCCCTTATTATTCAACAGCTAATGTAAAATAAAGTAGGGAGATCTCATTTCTCTTTTAAGGCAGATAAATATTCCCACTGGTGACTGCAACAGGATGCCTTATAACCTTGTCTGAAGAAGATACAAATCATGCAGCAGATTGCCAGCCAGACAGATGGGGAGATGTTATTTCTGCTCCTCAGGTGAGGAGTAAGCATTGGTAATGAACACTAGACAGAGCTGTAGAGTTGCATCTGTTCTAGAAAATGCAAACTGGGCTTCACTCATCAACAGTGGAAAATGAACAATCTTGCATGCCTTGGCAGGGCCTCTCCAACATTTTCTGCATAAACTTAGGTATGAACTAAAGGAATCTACTTCAAATGGATCTTTAAACAAGTAGGAGTTGTACATCAGGCTCTATGAAGACCAGCACTTATAGTAAAAAAAAAAATTGTATATATCAACTTCCTCTGTCCAATCACAATGCAAAAATAACAAGTCATGGTAACAGAATGAAGAGGGTGGCAGTGCACGTAACACTTAGGTTACTTATTCCTAATTTGACTTGGACTTTGCATCGTGTAAGCAAAGGTACTTGCAAAGCAAAATTACTCAATTCTACTAAGATAATTTAAAACCAACTAATTTAACTCGAAACAAATTTCTGCAAGTGCACAGTTAATAAATTTATTTTAAAAACCCCAATAAAAAAAGCAATTTATCTCCTCCTATTTTTAAAGATCTGAGTGACTACCCACACTGGGGGGAAATTCTGTGGTCTCGCCCAGCGGAACCGCACAAATGGCAGGATGGCACGCTCCACCCAAGGACGTTCCTGTCACTGAAATGATCACAGCCCTGCAACATAGAAGAGGAAGCTGTGCTGGCTTTAATCATACTGCTATTCATGAAATGCACTCTTCCTGGCTCACTGCCAGCCAAGCTTGATGCACTTAAACTCAGGAAAAAAAAATCTGGCCAGAACAATAATTCAAAATCAAAATGTCAGGACTGACTTTATGCCTTGGAAGTTTTGTTTGTTCTTTTGGCAAGAACATGCTTCAGGGGCAGCAATGTTATGCATGTCTTTGTAATTATACATAGGATATATATGTGGGATACAGGTGATAATCAGGCATGCCATTCTTTAAAAAATGAAATATTTTCACATGTTATGTTCCTGTCTACTGTCAAGAAGTTCTGCCAAATTTTTATAGTCTGCTTAAACAGAAGGAAACTATTACTTTATCAGCAGTAGATCTTATTTCCCTAGAATACATGGAATTACAATCTCACTAGAAAATCCCACTGGGAAGGGAACGGCTCCCTGATGCCCCACTGTTAGACATAAGAGAATTGGATATTTTACTCCAGGATTAACAATACATGGAAGCAATAGTTTTCCAACAACTCCCCTTGCCAAACAAAATAATAGCATCGACTGACTCTAGAACAACCCACATGTAAATTGTGTTTCGTCAGACACAGTTGCATTCAGGCAACACACTTAGAGAACAAATACTCTCAAGAGGTCCCACTAAAAAAACAAGCCAGATATGCTAGATTGCTACTTGAGGAGGACACACATACAGCAAGAGGAGACAAAATCATAACGTACTTTTCATTCTGAAGAGAGAACTCGCATCTGTTTAAACACATGCCCATAGTATTTCAGTTTGTAACTGTTGCAGAATCACCATCTCAGAAGAGAGGCTATCCCAAGAGAAACTAGCTTACCTGGCAAGAAATGAGGACCAGAGACCTATGATCCGTAGGAAGGAGAACAGGGGACAGTTGCATACCACAGCTGGAGCTGTGTAATAGATATCATTTTTGCCAGGCATAGTTCCTACCATGTCACCTCAAACCCACATTAGACATTCACACATTTTCTTTACACAGTCTGGTACTTAGTCAATCCAGCACAGCCTATCTGATGTACTAAGCCCACCCAAACACTAAGGGGCTTCAGAAGAAAACGTGAAGGCAGATACATGGTATTCTAGCAGGTTAGGTGAGTTGTGACATGTTATCAAAGGTCCAATGAGCCAGTACAAAGGAGGAAGAACGCAGCTGGGGAAAGATCTTTTTTTCTAGCAACAGTAAGCCTACTTACAGATCTAATAATCCACTGGATTCTTAAATATGGATCTACTAATCAATACTGCGTACCTTCTCCCTCATATAGTAACTTACAGGAATATTCCCAAACCTGAAAACCTGGGCTACCAGACAAGAGGCAACAAAACTGCAGTGGCTGAGCCCTGAAAATAGGGTTCTGACTGATGCACAACTACTGCTCCATGCCATGGTTGAGCTTGATACTCTGTGTCAAGGTGGCAATTTCTCTGCCTGAAACAATAAATGATGAAAATATAATTCCATTACACCTGTCACCTCTAGTTATCTTGCATAATAATTGTAGGACTACCCCTTCCAGCAAAACAGAACCCCACCTTCAAGAGAGTTGTGCAGACTGCAAAGCCCTAAACCCAACACCTGACTACATTCAGGATCCCTCATCATCACTGGAACTTCTGGACCTAGCTGCTGAAGAATGTGTGCAAGCCAAATCCAGATTGGTTTTTCAACAGTCCTCAATACCTTTGCTTTGGCAGGCTTACATCCTGTTCCGTGGAGGTGGTTTGAGAAGGAGGAGACACCTTGAAAGGATCCTACTGCATGCTGAGGGCAAGCTCCCAGGGCTGAAGGCAAGCCAAACGAGGGCCAGGTGCAGGAAAGGAGAATCAAGATTTCAATGCTAACCTGCATAAAAATATCTCAAGATGGCACACACGAAACCAAGAACAACCCTTTGACATATAATATCAGAAGAGGAAAAATGTTGTTGGATACCAACTACCACAGGATAGTACGAGTTAGCTAAGTGGTGGCTGATGAAAGCAATTTTATCAAAAACATTACGTAATCACTATGGATATGTTTATTCTACAAGTATATCCCACATTACTTGGCAAATAAACTGGCTTTCAATTCTCCAGTACTTTTGCCTGCAATCAAACAAAAATACACTTAGGAAAGAAAGTGCAAATATTACTTCATTGTACTTCAATGCGCATAATAAATCTTGCAGGCAACTGGGATGCAAGTCTAAATGTTTAGCAAAGGAGCAAAAGGACTAGCACTAGTATTCAGTGAGAATAACCAAGTGTTACCAGACTGTCTCAAGGAATGTACTTTATGGTCTACATAGTAAATGCTTTCTCAACTTATTTTTTCCTTATTCCTTTTTTTCCCCTGCTTTTAAAAATACTTGCAATTCAAACTCAAACAACAATAAAAGCAATTCTCTTCAAAAATTTGTGGAAGGTTTCATAAGTAAATATTGCATCATTTCACACTGACATTTTTGTTCAATGGGTACATAAAAATAAAGAATTGCACATTAGAGAGACAGCAGTTTCAGTAAAGACCACGCAAGCCAAAAAGATGACATATTAAAAATGATCTAACACATTGCTGGATACTCAAAGAAAATCACATTCTATCACATAATTAAATGGAATATGGATTCTAAAGGGAGACATGGACGAAAACTACATTATTTAGAGTATGTTCAAAACTGACCTCTCCACAGTATATTTCCTGCCATCAAACTTCCACACAAAAAGTGACCCCTCTTCCAGACACCTTCTTCACTTTTCCATAAAATAATTCTGCGCTTGAATTTGATCAGTGAGAGAAAATGAGAACTTTTTCCAGCTATACTGTCCAAGTATGAGCAGATTTCAAAAAAAGATTCAAAGATTTTTACTATTAGTTTCCTCTAGATATGGGGCAGCATATGCTTATATATTTCAGAGTCAAATGCAGTAGAAACTCTCAAGATTTTATTCCATATTATCAAGCAAGTAGGTAATGTTCTACTGCTAAGGCTAGCAGAACAAAGACATGAGAAAAAGATGCAAGTATGATCTTTACATAAACGCTTTACATAAAGGTAAAATCATCTTTAATCCAGAGCCTTCACTACTTGAGCCCTCCTTCTGTAGCCAGCATGCACCAGATTACTCTAATCCCTTCCTACAGCCAAAATGCAAAGAAAATACCTACAAAAAAGATTCAAGGTAAGACGTATCACACGTGGGTTCCTGCCATGTGTATTTGCTGACAGTAAAGAGTCTTCACAATTGATTGCACGCCACCACTGGCTTAGAAGATGGTGGTAGGTCATGGGGACAAACAGGGCATATTTGTGATGATACACCATTTGACTCCCTCAAGTTATTCGTAATTGCAGACTCGTGGTGGGATTTGCAGATTCTTCCTCTTGTGAAAATCAAGCTGGCCTACTTTCATAGATGCAGATGTACTAGACTCCCAGGCCGGAGCAGTCTATCCACAAAAGTCCTTGTGTTAGATAAACCAGTTGCACAAGCATAAACTAGCATGAAAGCCTTTAAGATTACAATAAAAAGTAGAACTCTCATAGTTAAAATATGGTGCTGTAAGTGTGAAACAGTGTAGGTAAATAGCTAGCCTTTTCTCTTCACCTTTTTTTTTTAGTATCACTAACTCGATTTTCCTTTTCTTTGTGGATGAAACAGTGATAGAAGGATGTTTCTGGGAAAGATACATTCATGCTTCCAAAAGGGACAGTTAAAACCAAGCAGGGAGGAGGTGCAGAAGCAGAGAAGCTGTCCAACTCCGTTTTGAAGAAAAGTGCCGGGTGGAGTGCAGAGAGAAGAACCATCATATTGAATACAAAGTACAGAGTGGCAAAAAGAAAGTGATGTGATGGTCCGAAATTGTACTGGGCTAGGAAAAACTATTCCTTCCTAGCATTATCTTTTAAACACTGTAATTAGTTTCCATTCTGCTACTTTTGCCACTAAACATTACTAACAGCAGAGTACTTGTCTTATGAGTTAACTAGATCAATGCAATGAAGAAAACAACCATTTGCCTTGTTATTCCTGAGACTTATCTGAGAAGATAAGAACTGAAAGTAAAAGGGGTAAATTATTTAGGAACAGATAGGGTGCTGAAGGCAAGGCAGAACTTGTCCCAGTCCAGGATTCCCTCAGACTATGCATATCAAACCAGAAGTAGAAGTTTCCCTTTCTTTGTGCCATTACCTCCACAGCTGTTCATCTGAACACATACCGTAGATCGATCCAGACAAGAAAAGTCAAGCAGCTGGGGGAAGGGAGAGGAGGTGGAAAACAACTCACACCTCAGGAAGCCGAGTGCTTCCCTGTTGTCCATGTTTACTGCATATCCTCATGTGGACACAATGCGGGGACAGGAACCAGAGCAAGCAATGACTGCTACTTCAGCTGCCACCACCACCTGAGAAGCGCACCTGGAAATCACAGCCTCAGAGTCAAAATTGTTTCCTGGAAAGCCTGCACAGGGCATGGAGTAGATGAAAATTCAAGGGCATCATTTCAAAATGCTTTCAACCACTGCTACTACGTAAAGTAGCTGCCCTCCATCTCTTCCACTTGACTGTTCATTCATATCCCCAGGTCACCTTCCCTTTTCTTGCTTGCATAAATAGAGGCGTGGAAAGCAGAACAAATAGCAACTTTTTTCCCCCCATATCACATTAGTTTCAACTCGAATCAGCTCCCTGATCTGATTCACTGTCTGCCCATGCAAATGTTCATGGCAGTATAAGCAAAAACATTGCAAGGACAGAACAAAAGGCCAGAGGTAGCAATAGAGCAGGACCAATTCTTTCAAAGATTATATCAGCTTAAAGGTGTTTGGAAATCCAAGCTCTAAGAACATAAATGTTTGCATCTCAGACACTTAATGCTCGATGTTGAAAACCCTACAGAAGAATTGGAAAAATCTGAAAGTGATGACTTCGCCTGCAGATACATGAAATAAAGTGGAGTAAAAGTTATGTGTTATTTTCAGTATTGCCTTGAGTTCCTAACCATGTTGTTTAGCACAATTAGTAAACGTTAGCAAATTAGCTGAAGTAGATGAACACATGAGACCAGATATGCAATGATTATAAGAGTCAACAGCATAAGTTATAAAATCTTTGGACTTTTCCAAACCACAGTAATAAGGATCCTGCACAAAACAAACTCCTCAGGCCCTGCCCACCAAGCAATATCCCTTCAGTCATCCCCTAACAAAGGGCGCTACTGAAGCACAGGGTAAGCATTGAAGTTCTTACAGTATTAGCTACCCACATCATATGCGTGTTCCCCCTTGCCAGATGGCCGGTAATCTGGTCTCCCTTGAAGCCGAAAGCATCACATTAAAACTCCTAATTGGGGTAATATATTCATAAAGTAATGACCTCAGTCAGTGCTTCTCAAAGTGGGTTTCATCATCTAAAAGTATCACAAGAAAGCTCTAAGGCTGTTAAAAAATCCAAACTGTATTTGGGGGCGATTTTTAAAATACATATAGAAAATATAGAAAATGTATAGATGATAATAAAACTAAATTATCCTTAAACATATTGACACCAAAAGAATCTGAGGGATTGTTCTATACTTGCAGACTGCTCACAGACAAGTCTTAACCCTCTGCTGAAAAGAGGAGTAGACTTTTTTCAGGTTTGTGTGAGAGAAAGGAAGGAAAAAGATCAAGACAAATAATTACACAGATGAGGAAAATATTTTGAAAGAAATAATATGTATATTGATTTACATAATTTTGGAAAAAAAAATTACTTCATAGAAATTTAGTAGAATTTTTAGAACTTTGCAAAGTGCAGCCTAATATTGTTTTCTCTGAATTATTGGGAGTTTTGTCAATATCCACTCCAGCAAGTACCTATCTGACCACTAATGGAAACTCCATCCTTAACATTTTCAACCTCAAATTTTTACAGAAAAAGAGGAAACAATCATGCGTAAGACCTTCTGAATTTACAGCCTATTGTACTAAGGTCTAGCCTGCTCCCCCGTAGCTCATTGTGCTGGTTTGAGAAATGGAACAAGATTGGAGCCATCATAGTAAAATTGGTCCAAGTCCTGTGGACAACCTGAAACTTCACAGTTGGATCACATGCAGGTTTGCAGAGAGGCACACAGTAGGAACAACACTAGAAAAATAAATGAGAGAAAGGACTGATAATAGAGAAACTGTTCAGAATAATTAATTATGGGATGCAAAATGAGACAATCAATGGGCCTCCCCACAAACATTTTGCTGAAATAAATCCAGCCAGAAGGCAGTGAACATGAAGCATCGTTAGTCACCTCTCCCTGCCTAACACATGGGAGCAGATTTCTTCCCAAGCTGCAGTTTACGAGTCCTGAAATTCTACTTTATCCAACCTGTTTTTCAGGCATCTATCTATTTGTTCTTCCTCCTAGCAGTAGGTATAGTTTTTCTCCCTCATTTGGCTTCTTTGTCCAGCAGCAGAGAGAATTAACAAAACTACTTTCAAGAGAGTAAAAGAGTCTTCTTTCTTCTAACATAGTCACTGTCCTGACACGGAATTTTAACAGTTCAAATCCAAAAAGCATACTCAATTCGTCTGACTTATTACAAAACTAATAAAGCACTAAGCAGACACAAAAACTGTTTTCTAGAAAGGCTTTTCTTCTCTAATTTCAAGTGACCTCCATACCAGAGATTTCCATAGCATCAAACCATTGCATGCACCCTAGTCAGATGAAGTAGAAGTTATAATCTGTATATCTGGCACATCAGACACATGACCTACTTGTAAGATTCTTCGGCAGTTTTACCATCCAACAACTGGAGAGTATTCTCACTGAAACATTGGGCAAAATACAGTGTACAAAACTGAAACATACCACTTTACAAAATAAGTTTCACTGAAAGTGCTGCAAAAGAATACATTAATTAATATAAAGGAATATATTAATGTAGGAGGAATCAAATGCACTACTGAACAAACAAGAGATGGAAACTACCTGTAAGTATGCAAAAGTCCAAGGCACACTATTTCGTCATCCATCATAATGCATTAACACAACAGAGAAACCCAGCTAATCACATTTGTCCCAGCCACAGAAGATGTGTACAGATGGATATACACAGCTCTTCTCTATTAAATGCAAGCATTAGCGTTTGCAGTACATTTACAATTATCGAAAGAATCCCATAGCAAAGTTGCCAAAGCCTCAACATCTTACATGTATGTGAAGCAAAATTTCAACCCATGAAAAGCTCCTAATATTCAAGAATTCACCTTCAATGCACAGGAATAACATTTAAGAGTAAAGAAAGGATTTAAATTCTTTCTAAAAAAACCCAAGCAACAAAGCTTTTTTTTGAACTGATGAAATATTTTGGACACACATGAAATAAAAAGAGCACAGTTATCAGAGCACTGATCTGAAAGCACTCTCAAAACACCAGAAATGCAATTAGCCTCCCATAATTTTACAGGTTTATGTTCTATAATTGAGGCTAAAGCAGGAGTTACAGACAAGTTTAAACTGATAACAGCATTTGGATTCAGAAGAAAACCCTTTGCTTTCTTCACCTTTTGAATTCAGTCAAGGATGCTTGTATTTTTAAAAGTTCACGCATGTCTAACACTATACGTAAGATCAGAGAACTCTTGTTGCGAAGCAAGGCTGTAAGAGCACAAATGAGGTTTTTTGGGTGGGATTCAGTTCCATATTAGGTGTCTACCTGCAAGTGCTCAACAAGCACAGCTGATATCTAATGTCCCATTCTAGTTACCAGAGCTCTAGTCCAACCCAGCCAAAGGAGGTTAAACAATCGCATCTGCAAAGCAGACATCCAACCAGTCAGCTACCTCACATTTTACATTGCACTGACTGTACTGAACGGACAGCTACTGAATGCAAAAGTGGCTTAGACAAGGCAGGGTGGATTCACTTGCCCATAGATTTGAGATGCCATTCAGAAAGCCACTGGTCTCTTACTGTCCATGCCATATTTACTGACCTTGTGCAGTTGCCTCTGCTAACTTTAAGCATCTGAAATGGCTGTAGACACCTTCTAATTTTTAGGTCAGTATACAACACTGCTAGCACAGATGCAGGTATCTAGATTCAGGTGTTGATCTCAAATAGAATCTTTGCTATTGTGCTGTTAAAGGCTGTTTCTTAGAAAACAGAGGAACATATCAATATGGAGTAATAAATGTACAAAGAGAGAATAGAAATGCTTTCAGGAATGTATTCATTTCAGTAGGTCTAAATAGCATTGTATTTCACATTTTGCTAGTTTTACAGGGTTTAGACATAACTACCATGCAATTAAAAATATACATAGAAACAGATGTAGCCATTTTGTACCAGCAGATTCTCTTATAAGCATTTTAAAGCCAATAAAGTTATACCGAAGGGCAAATCTTCCCCAGCATTTTGATTCTAATCAAGATGAGTTGGCTTTTATAATCAGTGTGGCAAACCAAAAAATACTTACGGTTTACATGATCAATATAGTATACACCAATCTGAGGGTCATACGCAGCTTCCCATCCCCATGGCAATTCATCCCCAACACAATCCGCAAATGACAAGGGCTTTGTTAACCTACAACAAGGAAACAATTCAATGATATAGCTTTTCTCTCCTACATACGTATGTTTGTTATTCATATTAATTCCTATTATGACAGAAGCTAAAGAAACATAGCAGGGAGAAAGCAGAGCAAGTTGGTTTTTTCCTCTTAAAGTACAACACATATTTCGCAAACATTTTTCAGTACAGGAACTCAAGTGAGAAATCCACTGCAACATCCTTCACATTTGACAGCTTAAAATTAAGCAACAATCAACAGCTTTAAAAAAATAAATCATCTATATTGCTATTTTTCCCCAGGAAAACTTGAACCTTCAACCTTCGGTCAGTGAAGACAGCACAAGATTTCAAGATCACTGTTTCTAATGACCACAGACAGGAAAGACAGAAAAGAGAATACAACCACCCAAGATGAAGTCAGCAGCACTTATCAATCCATGCACTTGAATAAAACAAGCAGTAGTGTGCTAGAGTAGACATTTTACAAGTAACATTTAATGGGCCTTAGATGTTCGCACGGTGCTTTTTTAGGATGACAGACTATTAAAGTTTTTCACTTTAATTATAGAGCACCTATTTGTTACAAGAACTAGACTGATAAAAATAATACATGGGCTCTTTTCCAACTGAGGCTGAGCAAAGCTTTACAGGATCATCTTTTTGTCCTTTCCTTAAAAAAGAAATTAGTATTGAGTTTCCTGTTGATAAATCCACAGATAAATGTCATCTCTAACACACTGATATATTTAATAGGAAGAACAAGAGATTTAAGGTTTTATTGTCGCCATAGTGACAATAAGATTAAGTAGATATCTAGAGTTCAAAAAAAAAAAAAATCCTCAGAGAGAGATGATGAAGAGAAGTTTGTGGGACACACAAGCAGCACTTTGCTCACTGCTGACTAAGTTTTATCACCTAAGACTGTTTTCTCATCTCACCATTAAAATTCTATACAAATAAAAACCTAATCCATACATGCTTTTCTGTGTTTCAGGATTTTTTCTTTACTAGTTCCTGACCAAAAGAAACAGGTTTATTGACACTTTTGTGAGGAAAGAAAGAGACAAGAATAGTACATTTTAGCTTTTACAAACTGAATTGGATTTTGTGTACAAAACACCAGATAGAAAGTACTTTACATAAATATTGAATTCTTTATGCAGCTGAAAACCCAGAAATTTAAGCACAAATTTGACTTAGAAATCATTCCTCCACTATTATCTTTATTATTATCGTCATCATCAATGGATATGTTCTACCAATTCTTTGAGTTGGACAGTATTCCTCCAAGCTAGGGCTGCAGAAATCACAAAGAACAAAGCTCTTAGAATTCAAAACATTTTGAATATTGATTCTTTCTCAATTTATGTTTTTTAAATTGCAAGCCTGAATCCACTTCCTCATATTTCTCCAGGGTTTACATCATAATCCTATGAAGGTTACTAACACTTTATTTAAGGTTCTGACCAAATTTGCAAGTATAAGACAAATTTGCTAACTTGCTGCCTCTTATAAACTGCTATGTTAAACCACACCAAAAACTATTACAAAATACAGGTGAAATTACCATTGTGGAATTACATTTGGATCACTAGGATACAAAAATATGGATTATAAGCAACACAAGCAGGCTGTCAACTTGCCAGTGATTTCCAGGGACAGAGGAGGTCTGTAGCAAGCCAAGGCTATTTTTGTATCCTCTCACACTGCTAACCTGCATTTTCAAATCCAGACACTGGCACAGCTGTGAGATGGGCTGCTCCAAGGAGTCTCCAGAAAGCCCAGCTCTGACCTGCCACCCTGCTCCTCCTCTCTGGGCAGCAGAAGCAGTGCTGCCATGGCCAGGATGCAGCCGTGCAGCTCAGCAGGCCAACAGCTGGCCTGCAGGCTGCAGCTGCCCAGCATTGCCACACCAAGCACACCCACCCAAACGCTGCCTACTTACAATTGCCTGCACCACTTCAAAGATCACTCTTTTGTTGTAAATAGTAATTGCTAGAGAGAAAAGGATGGCTCTTAGGGAAGCAAGAGAAGCCCTTTAAATCCAGGACAAACACAAGCACAGTTTCAGCTGGGCAGCATGCAGCAGAGTGAATACAGGGCATCCATGTCAAAGAGTTCTCAGGCTACTAATGCTCAGAGGAGGCATCAATCATGTAAAAGCAACAGTCCTTTGGTGAGTCTGGTTAGTCATGGGAACAAGATGTGCCATCTACAAGGGCACATCTACCTGTGAAGAAAGTCCTGTCTCAAATTTGATTGCAAGTGTAGATGTTCATGAAACAAACTGAATAAAAATTAAAGTTCAGTGTCATCCTTAGCCTTGACATTGCAATATTGACTCAAAACTCAATTCACGTACTTCAAGTAGAAAAAATATTTGAAATGCCATATAGCAAGGGAGGAATCATAACATGAACTCAAACTCATATAAACACAGCCAGATTGCTTTTAATAAGCATTCAATACTTTCACCGAAGTTACACACCAGAGATCGGAACAGTCATGGCACGTGATTTTTAGATCACCTCTGCAGGAGGGATATAAGCCCAGCACTACCTTGACTTTTCATCTGCACTCTACACCAATTTTATTTTTAATCAAATACTCATTTCTTACTATAAATATTCTTACTACAAACATTCTCTAGGTTAGACTGCAGTCAACTCTGATCATGCAAATGTTCTGTCCAGGTGTTGTCCGCTGTCCGAAACCAGATACCATAGGAATGAATAACAGCCACTCCATAAAATAAAGAGACACTAAAAAGCTGGGGAAAAGTACTTGAATGACCCACACCGGACCTTAAACAAAATGAGAAGAGGGAGACAGAGGTCCAAAAAGACAGGCAGTACAGGACAAATTGTTTTATGAATCCTGCTCTGCTGGATCGTGCTTGGACATCGCATCCTTAAGATCTGAACTATGTCTGAACTGTTCCAGAGTAGATTTTTAAAACATGAGAAGGTTTGTACATAATAATCTCACAATTACTTCAGAGGGTAACATTCCCATGACTCCCTTTCTCGTTCCAGAGTCTTTTAACAGCACACAATTTTTGAGCCTGATGCGTCATTTTACAATTGAACAGCAATCAGCACAAGGTGATACCTGATTGCTTATGGCCCTCAGAACTGTCTCAACATAACCACTATTTACTTTCAAAATACATATGACAAATGGATGAAATTAACACAACACGAAGCAAGAGAAAATTTGCAAGACAAAAGTTGAAAGCAGAGAGTTACGAGATGTAATTGGACAGGAAATAATATCTAGGAACAAGGACTGAAGGAATCTTGTCTGTGTGAAGATCATTATCTGTGACATAGTAACCTATGATAGATGGACTGCCATTACATTCATTAACTGTGAACCAAGAAAAATGAGGTTTATTGCACCATAATAGAGGATTAAGTGCTGCATCTCTTGGGCACTGATATTCTGAGGTAGTTCATAATACTGTTTCAGATTGCAGACGTACATTTACATGTTCCTAAAAGAATGCCAATACTCTAAAAAGGATGACTTCAAAGTCCACATTTAGTATCCAATGAAGTTCAATTAGTTTAAAAAAGGCTTGGATTTTTTTTTAATGCATATCATTCAGCCCAAGTATTGTCACCTAGGGGCAGCTTTTATTTTAACTTTAGTGAACAAGAGGCAGGTGTACGTAAGGAGAAGTGGCTATTTTAAGGAAAGCCAGGAAGCATTCTGCACTTCCATTATGTAAACAATGTACGATTATGTCAATCACTTCACAGGTGCTCAGGGAGACCTAGGAGGCAAACACAGTTTACAAACCGAAAAGATGTATTATCATATCAAATCCACATTTTTCTTTAAAGTTTTCAAAATACAGAGTTAGCCAGCTGAGCTCTTAAATGCAGATTCTGCAACGATATATGTGTTATCATTGACAGCTGGTCTTGCATCTACAGCCATCCCCATAAGAATAAGTCTGTATATGCATCTAAAGTTAAAAATGAATCACAGCATATTCTGAGTTGGAAGGGACCCAACCAGGATCATTGATCCAACTTTTAAGTGAATGGCCCACATGGGGATGGAACCCACAACCTTGGTGTTACCAGCACCATGCTCTAAAAAAATGAGGCTGAAGATACTGGAAAATGGAAACGTAACTACAGACTGATGGATTGTCAGTGCAGAAATACTGCTTCATTTGCACATCTTATTTGATATAAACCACATTTTGAGGTCCCCAAATCACAGAAATACATAGAACACAGGATTCTTTCCAAGATCAGGGCCTACAAAACATGAGAAGTTTCTTACATATACTAGTAAAACTATTTCTGCCAAGATACAGACAGCCCATGATATTTCACATTTCTGTGATCTGAGAGTATCAAGAGGCATGGTCTTAAAAATGTGTATGCACATATATGCATACATACACACACTACTTCAAACACACTGTTCTACGCAAGAGAAATGCTGCATTCTGCTGCATCCCTTCTCTGACTCCTTTTTTCTCCAAAACCCATTCAGGATTAAATAAACTGTAATATTGAAACATAAGTTATCAATATTATGATTAGTACTCTACTTTATCAACAGAAACCTCTGGACTTTGGTCTTCAACCTCAGCTGACAACAGCATCACTGATCTTATTAGCATACTTCTGATATTATCCACACTCCAAAGGACTGTGTGAGTACAGCTATCGACATGATTTGCTCATATAGAATAATTTGCATCAACTGCCATCAATGATTCACTGTGATTTTTAATATATGTGGTGGAGGGTGTGGGGAAGACAGGTTACAGTAGGCAGATCTCAGAAAAAGGCAGGGGCAGAATGAAGGGGAAAGAGACACAGACATGAAAAATAACCCCAGCCCCCCCAAATTCGAAATTACTTTTCCTCTTTTAGAAAGGAAGAAAACTCAGGTTTGTAAGAGGTAAACAAATACCTGAGAATTGTGAACAGGCTCATCTTAATGTCTTTCAAAATTACTCCCAATAACACCTCCTTTGCTGTGTGGTACTTGACCTACAGTCAAGATTTGTAGTTTGGAATTCAATTATAACTAGGGTCAATGCTCAACTTCTATAGCAACTTCAACATGCACTTGAGAACTTTCTCCAAACACCCAAAATGAACTCATGTGCTTTGCTGTACACAGAAAGATCTCGTGTGACATTTACATGAAATGTTGTACAGATTAAATTTCACATCCATTCATTTCTCATATATAATGATGTATATTACACATTAATTATTTTCTCTTACAATGCAGTACTTGGCTAGCACTTTTTCTTGACAGAAATTGTTCTGAAAAAATAGATGTCTTCTCCAAACTCTAGGAAATGAGAAGACAAAACATATGTTGCTATTCAGATGGGCAGGAATGAGCATCTATTAAAATGTAAGAGAAGAAATCCAATGATGAGAGAACTGTATGCACATTTATCTGGAATCCATACACCATTACAGCAGGGTGTACAGATGGTTTACCCACAGTAATACCCACCAACACAACAGTTTACAAAAAGTTTACTTCAAGCACTTTCAGGTAGCACAATTACACAGAATAGTAACATAAAATCAGCATCAACTAATCTTTTATTTTGCAAAAGGATGAGTGAAAGTATTTAATTCTTATTTTGATCCATAGCTTGAGACAAGCAAATGTAAAAATTTAAATCAACTCATCAATGAAAAGAACGTACAAACAGAAGAAGAAAAATGCTCTAAATTCTCCTCAATTTAGTGCTGAAGATGGATCTCCAAATCAATTCAATTCTTACCCAACTTTCTAATGCTATAGGCACTATTACTTTGAAGGGTGTATAAACACGGATTCTAATCCCATACTAGATATGCTTACAAACACGAATTTTACTCACTTTGGATACTCAAGATGAATTTCTTACATAAAACTCAGGAGTGCAAATAATCTCATTAACTTCAAAAAGTCAGTTACCCAACCTGAATTACTCCTTTAGGTTCCCTAGAGAGGCAGATTCAGCACATCTATTTCATACCGGAAAGTTCTCCTCTCTCCCTAGAAAGTACAGGATCCTGAATGCAAGAATCCTTAGTGTGTGCAAGGGTAATTAAATTTAAGGGAGATGAATTCTATAGCAGGCAGCAGAGCGCACACAGACTGGCAAAAGAGACCCAGACATTGTTCCACATTGCAGGTCAGCGTTAGAGAGGCATTGCTTCTCCCTACGTCCGAGGTCACTAACAGCATGAAAATTATATTGCATAGGGGACACAATTTTCTCTTCCACCTCTACCTCTCTCCACCTCTTCTAGAGGAGGCTGAACCTCTAACAAAATGCATTTACTGTGTATTAATTATATCACTGTCTCTTTCCTAACTTTAAAAAGTGGTAACTGGGCTGTTTACCTATCAAAAGGGGCAGAATTGGCCCACAAAACACCCTCTTGCTGTATTCTTTGTTCATTCAATTCTATAAATTATGAACTAGTGAATTCCACACAAAATGTCTCTCTTGAAAAAGCGCATTCATGAGTCTGTCGACAGGATTTCTGGTGCTAAACACCATGTTCTTAACACAGTAGTGCCTCCCATTCAGATATCAGGCCAAGACATTATGTACAAGCTTCGAATTGTTTAGGTACATTCTCTTTCAATAAGGGTATTATTAAGACATACTGCCACTTTATTACAGGTACTATTTTGAAAGAGTAACTAAGCGGAGTAGAACAGATCAAACAAGGAGCAGCATGGCTGCAATCCCAGCTTGAAACAGTGGTGTAAAATAAACAAATTTGGGAAGGTCATGCATGTTTACCTTGTTCACAAGATGTGTGCAACCACATGTCAACAAATGCCTATGCTCAAAAGACAGCAAACATGCATGCTACCTTTTCTATGCCAAAACAGAATTACTAACAGCTCAAACTAAATGTAACCCATTCCTTAACGATGAAATGCTCTCAATAACATTAAATTAAGCTTCTTAATAGCACTAGATGTATGCCTGTAACCACCAGCATGTGCACCACTACTGTGTTTGCTTTCTACTACACACACGTGCACACAGCAGTATAGGTTTATAGTCAAATGTTCACAGCCACACTCACTCCTGGCTAGCATGGATACGTAGCAGTCAACAGTACTGCACCTTCATCTTTTTGCACCACTGGATACTCAAAAACTAATTGCAGAGACTGAACTCACAGCAGAGTTACACACTTTCTGGACACAAAGATTTATTAACTCCAGCAGCAAATATTTCCTGGATACATTTAATAAATTTCGACTTGTTTTCCAGATTTCGGATAATTTTGCTCCTGGTAATAAAAAGACAGGTAAAACACTCAAATTTGTATAAGAATGGAAACTTGAAATAAGCACTGACTCTAGTTTTCTAAAAAAACATACAGGTACAGTACCACTTTTAATAGCCTGCAATTTCTATGCTGTGATTCTTTTAAGCCCTTGGATACTTAGACAGACAGCAGGCCTTAAAGAAACGCATTTCTTGGTTTTACAGAGTTTCTTTGGTAAAGAAAAATGTACAAACATGCAGCTGGAGAATTATACTAAGAGACATACGTCATTTCTCTACCTCACAGCAACACAGAATGGAGGGACATTATTTAGGTTTGTACTACTAGGAAAACAGGCTCTCACAACTATTTAACAAGCTTGAAAACTTGGTTTCCAGAACTGAACTCGTACTGACAATGATTTACTGTAACTCCCATTTACAGGTGAGCTGTGGGTTCATGTAGATAGGACTAAACCACATTGTGTTGTTTCAGAGAATATCTAAGACTTTGAAAAAACCACTTTACATTAAAAGACTATCGTCTAGCTAGCTAGCCAGCCACCCAGGTAAACACAATATTGTGCTCAGGAAGCACACAAGGATGAAGCAGAAACTAAAATCGAATCTTTTTCTGTCCTCACAAGGTTTGGGATTTTTAAAAAACTTTTTAGAGTACTGAATAAGCGGTTTCTTCTCTGCAATTTAGGCAAGGTATTCAAGGTGTTTTTGAAACGCTTTGCTGAAGAGGGCAGTGTGCTCAACAGTGTCTCAGTTTCCAGTCAGCCTTCCAGAGAGACAGCTGCACTACTACTACCATGCGAAGTGGCAATATCAGCCCATCATCAGTTCTGATTCCTGCCTTACTCCAGACCAAGTCAGAGATTCCCGTGCTGTAGCACAGCACGAACTGTTCAACATATTCAGCAAGTCCTGCTTAGAAATAACAAGTCAGCACCTCACTAATGATGGGGTTTGGAGACAAGCACGCACTACAGTAGCAAACTGTACTCCATTCCTCAAATGTTTTCCAGCTCTTCTTGATTTAGTTAAACATTAAACTGCCAGGGCAAGGATGAAACCAAACCAACAAACCTTACTGCAACTGCACTACAGCAAAAAGTCCTAAATTCACTATATTTATACATAATTTACTAAACTTGTACAGCACAGGAAAATCCAGGAATCTTGACAAAAGTCCTTAGTTTCCAATATCTATTACAATCATACCCAGTTTAAGCCAACACAGACATGAATTTTTACTACGAAAGTTGTATTGTACACAGAAAGCAACAAGTTCTTTGAAACAAAAATATAACTGCAAAGCTTTTGTGTCCACTTATTTTAACAGCAGCACAGGTATTCAAAAGTAAAACCCGACAGTAAAAATAGCTGAACAACAAAACCCCTACAGAACGAATGTTAACCCTTCAGACAAATAAAGGACATATAATCAAAGTGAAAGAAAGTAGGTTTTGATCAGATATTAGGGAAAAAATTCTTTACTATGAGGGTAGTGAGGCATTGGAACAGGTTGCACAGGGAAATAGTGAATGCCTCATGCCTGCAAGTGTTCAAGGCCAGGCTGAATGGAGATCTGAGCAACCTGGTCTCGTGAAAGATGTCATAATCCATGGCAAGGGAGTTGGAACTAGATGATCTTCCAACCCAGGCCACTCTATGATTCTATTTGGGATGTGACTTTTTGCCTTAGAGGGGCCAGTAAAATCTGCAGAAGTAATGAACCAAACTAAAAATTTCCAAACCAACCAGTAATTGTAATGGAGTAATTGATGGAGGGAAATGAAACTAGAACAACTTTTTAAACCATCTTATAAGGTACAACATACAGTTTTCCAAAAAACACCTTCCTACTTTGTTTAGCAGTTCCGCAAGTGTAATGTAAAAACATCAGAAATAAAGTGCTTGCAATATATTAACAGAAATTAATGCCCTTTTTCTTTATTTTTAAAGATTTGTTCTCAATGCTCAAAAGTTGTACACATCCCCAAATTCCCTAGGCTTTATGCAATACAGAAAAGCTAAGGACGAAAATCTTCAGTTCGTCCAAAGATCTTGCCTGCTTCCTCCACAGAAAAAAAACCCCACAAAATGGGCAACTGACGTCCTTCTCTCACACACAAACACACACACTCAAAAGGAAGGAAGCAAAGAACACACAACTTAAGCTTTCAGTCCAGCAGGCAGCAGATAGGGGGAGGAGAGTGCAGAGGGAGCGTGCTGCCTCCCAGCTCACCATGAGATGCTGTGTGCATGTTAATGACTGCCATAAAAATGTGCTACCAACCAGCAAGGAAGCCGAGCATAACTGCCTCCTCCCAGCTACAAAGCGGTGGCATTAGCTCAATGTCAGCTCACTCTGTCCCCTCACAGGTGCTTCTGTGAAAAGGCACATGAACTGAATAGCTGAGACCCAGAAGGGGAAGAATGCATTTGGGAAGGAAGGGACCCACACCCACTGGTTGCAGGACCAGGTCAAGCTGCCTGCTGGCTTGGTTTTTTGTTTCCTTTTCCTTTTGATTATGATAAACTGTTCTGGCTTTCCACTTAACAATTGCCATCAGTGAAGAAAAAACCCCAAGCTGAACACAGCTATATATTTTGCCACATCACTTCATCATTGAAGGTACTAAAAGTAAAAAGGAGAACCAATATTTTCCAGCTCAGCATACCAACTATTTGTTTCTGTAGGGCAAAACCCCCAACCAAATCACAACTTGTAATTCACTTATCTGTTTAACATTGCCAAGCTCAATGCAAAGATGACGTTTTGAAAGTTAGGGGGGAAGGGGGCCACAGAGAAGTGGAAATGGGTAATACCATGAACGTTTTCCCCGGCGTTTTTCTTTGACGCAGCAGTTGGCCCTGCACTGGCATGTAAGCACTATAATATTAGACACCTGGAATGTGAGGAATGTCTGATAACCATACCCTAGCACAGGGATAATTCCACAGCCATAAACCAACGATACGACCTTTGCGCCTTCCCCCGGAAAGCTCAAATGCAGTGACATTAAGAAAAGGCCATTATGTGCAGTGTGGCTGTAGGTTATTTATATATACATGACCATACACTGTTGGTAGAGGGAAAACGCTGTCATCAACTGACAGCACTGTTAGGAAACTTAGCTATTAGTTTTAATCTAATTCCATAAACACCATCCTATTTTCCCAGTAATTTTAAGTGTTCCGTATCCTACAATCTCTGTGTACAAACTTGACTTTGAAATGTTTTCCTTTACCTATCTCGCACCACTCCGCTCTTCATTTTATATATTTACTAGCAGATATTCTTCTATAGTAGGAAGACGTACTCTTAGGAATACTCAAGGTAAGAAAAAAGCCAAAACAAAAACAAACAAACCACAACAAATTCAGTCAAGCATTGGTTTGTGAAATTCAAGAATGGCATAAACTCTGTCATAATTTCTACATGTAAATAGGAGCAACATCTATACCCAAAAGCTTACTGTTTGATAGAAGTATGATACAACAAACTACAGGTAGAAAATGTCTATAGACTGGAATACTTTATTAGGAATTAATCAAAACATATATACTAATGATAGAGGATTAAACCATTTATTCTGTTAATTCTGATGATTTGTCAGCTTGGCTGTCAGTATCAAAAGCAGACTTTATGGCATATTGTTAGGGTTAAATTTAGGACATTTTTGTATTGAGATAATTAAATATGAGAAAGAGAAATGTAATTCAAAGAATTACAGTCAAAACCCAGAAAATTTCCACATTTAACATCAGCATTAAAAGATCTTCCTGAACTCTAACTTTTCCCCTTCCTCCTTTCTGTAATTTCATACACACACTAGTCCAAACCATCCCACTACTCACCTCATCAGCTACAGAAAACCTTTTTGAAAATTTTGTTCTGTGAACTCCACTTCTCCTGCAAACAAACCGTTCCATTGTAAGGAACCTTTGGATTTATAGAGAGGATATTTAAAGACTCTCCTTGTCTAACTCTGCTCCCACTGAAGTCAGCAGGAGTGTTACCAATTTCCATAGCAGGAAACCTAAATCTGTGATACGCACTTTCAACAAGTACTATCCATCTGAACACCTCAGATAACCTCACAAACATTCGACTTCAGCACTCTGAAGCACTTCAGCCAAGTGTACCAATCATGCCAGAAGTAGGGAAGAAGGAACTTAAGTGCCCAATGTCTCTGCAATTCGGTCACAGACCTAAAAACTACACCCAACAGGAGAGAACACCCCACTCTGTTATTCTCAATACTGAGTTCTTCGTGTTCTCGACTCCAGCTTCTCACCCAACCACTGGTAACAATTTTCAATGCATACTTCATTAAACATTCTGTGTTCTGCAATACAATGCAGCTCCTGTTGCAAAAAGACTGAGCTAGATCAGAGCTCAAATGGCACACGATCACTTGGCCAATCTCTGGTCTCTGGTAAACTGCTTCCAGATGCCACAGGAGAAATCTTTAAAAATGTTTTAACTACTTTTTACATAGAAAATGAATGAACACAGCATGATTTTATAAAACTGCAAGCAGCAAAATACTTAAGAAAAAAACAACAATATATTTGTATTTTAATATTAGTTAGAGATCATTAAAAAGTCTGCCAACCCTTGGTGCAAATGGTTCAAAAAGATCCCTCAATCTCAGCTGTTTTCACAGATGAGAGACTCTAGAAAAATCATTCTTGAGAGCAGAGTAATGGAAGTCGGGGCTGACACGTATTAGTAAAACTGCACAAAACTGAACTAACGAGTAAGGGCTGTAGCAGATGTTTGCTTCATACAGATCTAACGCTGAACTTAAAAGTGCAAGATAATGAAGTGTAAGGGTACTGTAAGATTACAGCTATGTAAAATTGCAATTATAAGAAGATTTCATATATATGTTCTGGCCTACATTTAATCCCTCCCACTAATAACTTTCATATGAAGAACTCTAGTTTGTAATGCTTCTATTAAACTGCTCTTCTTTATATGCTCCGAGATACTCAGAAAACAGTGTTCTATTAAACAAAATCAACACAGAGTCCCTTCAGCATCTCTACTGTTTTTACATCTCTTGATTCACAATATTAATTGACTTCAAGTTTTAGATCAAATTTATTCCCAGTGGCAGCAAGGTTTGAGGAATGGGAAATATGTAACAATTATCCAACAGGAAACACCTAATTTTGCTGTGACTTCCTTCCCACACACCCACTCCCAGAAACTGCCTGAATAAAAACCACCCCAAATCCTGTAATGGAGGCAGCAAATTTTTTAGCAGTTCCTAGCAGGAACACAGCACATACATAGTTTATTGAAGCATGGCCTTCTATTGGAAGGACAAAAAAAAAAAAAAATCAGCTTCTGCTTCTCACATAAAACTGACTAAACCCCTTTCAGGTCAGCTATCCTCTTTGGTTCCCTTCCCCCGAACCCTTATAACACTTTCCTCTACCCCCAGTTGCTCATCACATGTCCCTCTTTACCAAGTGTGGTTGGCACAAAGTTGTTTAGAGCAGAGGAAACACTTCCAAGGCAGTAATTTGCAAAGATTGCTGAGGAATTCTCTGAGACACTGTAAAAGGGAACCTGCAGTTTCCAGATGAGCTAATGCTCTACTTTACCAGACTTGAATAGAGCTGCCTACCTTTCCCAAACATGGAAATGCACTCCCTTCAGGTTTATTAGGAGTTTGCACCACTGATTTTAAAAGATTATTCTAAACTAGCTTAAATAATTACTTAGAGAAGATAGTACATATTAAAACATCGTCCTTAATTGTGGTTGCTAATAGCACAGAGTAAATTACCATTTCTTCAAATAAGCATACAGACATCAAAACAATATTCAAAATACGCTTATGAGTAGGTAACAGCCATGTTTTATGAGTCCTGTCTTCCAAGCTGAAAGCATATGTGAGAAGGGGAAAGAAGAGAATACCACAATGCACATAATATACATATTCTGCACATTTTCAAATTCAATTGCTTAAGCTAACACTTAAAAGTAAAAATTAAAAAAGGAGGTAGGTTTTTTACAAAAATCTGTGAAGATATTTTGTACCGCTGTACTGAACTAAGAGACATCAATTATTTTTGCCACCACCACTGAAGTAGTCATTCAACTCTCATGGATGGCTCTTTGAGTCAGCTGAACATTTAGCAGAAGCCAAAATGCCGAACAGCTTACTTACAAGTTGTGAGGAAACAAACATAAAACAAATCAGAAAACACCACCATACCATTTACATAAAACTGATATGTGATTACCTTTAAATATTGCACTCAGCTCTGGTAGCCCCTCTACTTCTGCACCACAACAACATGTCGAAAATAAAACTACAGACCAACATACCATGTGGGCAATGGCAATCAGGGTATTGAATGTAACACAACTGAACAGGTTAATGTCACTCAAGTCGGTGGCTGCTTACAGAGTGGAAATGCCAAACATATGAAAGCAACAGGCAGCACTTACTCTGTTTCTCATGATACAAGAAACACATGCAGAAAGTACAGAAGAGCAGGCTCAAAACAAAGCTCTGCACAACGCACAATCATAGCTGGACCTCACTGTCGCTGCATTTTGCTGAGGTCAAAATCATAACTGCTTTCAAAAAACAGATTTGACAAAAATTACAAAGAACAGACTGACAGTGACAGTAAATATGATATTCCAGATACAACCATTTTCCTATTGGAGTTCCTAATCTAAATTCTCTCATCTTCTAGCACATGAAGAAGGATGAATTCAATCTGCCACTTCTTCCTTTCCCAAGGCTGTTATAACTAAAAATTGGAATTCCAAAAGACAGAAACTGTGTCAGAAACAGTACCTTGTCTTAAAATAAATTTAAGAAAAGGACTCTGGCCACATAGAATCTGCTGACTTTCGCATTAAGGATTAAAAAGACAACCAACCAACCAAAACAGGTGATACTTTTCAAGCTAGCTACTAAAATAGCAGCATTACTCTTTGGCAACAGAGAGTAACATATAATGCACAAATCCTAAGAGTTAATATACAAAGATGAAAGTGAAGAGAATGTTTCCCAAGAGGAAAAAAACCAAAAAAAAAGAAGAAAAATACTTTAGTCTTGTGCATATACTTCAAACTGGACCTTATTAGAAAGTATTCTTAAAACTGTCTTACTACAGAGAACACCGTGAGCATTGCAACTCATAAGCAAAAATATCCTTGAAGTCCCTTTACTGTATTCTTATTTAATAACCATTTAGTTATTGAACATCTTTATAATGAATCACTAGAGTTTTGCCTAACTTTTTTTTTTTTGCTTGTGTTGAACTATAGTCACAAAGTTTTTCACAAGCATTTCTTCAAGTTGACATTGCTTAGACTTACACGAATCCCATTTCTGGCAAATAATATACGGTCAAAATTGAATTTTACTAACCATGGAAAACTAACCTAGTCAAAAGACAAACAAGTTTGAGTTCCAGCTTGACTTGTAAGAAGGAAATCATAGCTAGTCTTCACTTTTGATTAAAAACACGATTCCAGTTCTCTTAATCTGTCCTAGTTTTGCAACAGCAGCCTGCAAATCAGACTTGACTTTCTTCAGACTAGTGGTCAACAGATTGTATTCTACCTGGAAGCCAATAAAAAGTGGACTATTGGAGGGACCTGTCCTGTTTAACATCCGCGTTAATGATTTGGAAAAGGCATCAGACTTGCATATGACACCATGCTAGGAGGGAACAATCAACATAGTCAAGACACAAACATCTTTTAGATGGACTTAGGCTATAGAAGTGGCCTAACAGGAACCTTCAGAGACTCAGCATCAACAAATACAAAGTCCTGCATCCAGGAGGCAAGTGCCCCTTACAGCAACAGAGGCTGGGACTGACCAGCTGGGGAGCAGCTCTGGGGCCTTGGTGGGCAGTAAGCTGTCAGCGAACCAGTAGCCTGGCTGCAGAGAAGGCAAACAGCCTACCCCATCAGCAAGAGTGTGGCAAATAGATCAAGAAAAGTGATTACCTCCTCTATTTTGCACTCATTAGACTGCATCTCAATTACTGCACCCAGTTCTGATCTTTTTTGGCAAGAAAAACATCAACAAACCTAACTGGTGCAAGTCCAGGGGAAAGCTGAAGCACCCAAGCACCAAGCTGAAGTGAAGCGACTGAGGGACTGAGGGGGGTTCAGCCTGGAGGAGAGGCAGCTTCAGAGCAATGCAGCAGCAGCAGCCTGTCCCTACCTACAAGGAAGTTTTTGAGATGACTGTCAGGCTCTTTGCAAGGGTTGACATGGTATAAGGATGAGAGAAAAAAAGACATAAGTTGAAACAAGTTTAGGTTGAATACAATGAATAAAAAATCATCATGAGGATAGGCATGTGGTGGGACAAACCAAATGGACTAGTCATATGAGAGTAACTCTGATCCCACAGTTGACTGTGCTTTTTGCATACAATTTTTAAATCTTTGCTATTGCCACACTTCCAAACCATATGCATGCACATAAATAGATGTGTACTCACTCCTGCCTTGCTTTTGTTTCTTGGAGCTTAAAACTTCATCATTGTGTAACTTGCATAGAGAAAAATAATTTTTGCCCCATCTTCATGCCACACCAAATACTGCAGTTCCATAACAATTTAAGTTGACCTAACCTGGCTGTCACAGTTCTGCTTTTCCTCCATGCCACATGTTTGTACCTCTTCTCTGGCACTTATATGACTCCATAGTAAGTCAGTTCAAAGAAAGAAACTAGGAGGAGAAATTGGATTTTTAATTTTTTTATCCAGTTTAGCTGCCTAACCAGTTTCACTACCAGTAAAAATGCCAATACAAGAAAAAAGATCGAACAGTTCGGATTTGCAGTCCAAATTCAGATTGATGTGAATTGGTCATGAAACAAAAGAGTTCCTAAAAGACTCTAAAACCCTGGTTTTTGATGCAGATCACAGGCAGTGCTGCAACATACATGATTCCACCTCCTTCTCCCTCCTCCTTATAGTTCAGCTATTAAAACAAGACAGATAGGACTAAGCAAGCAAAACTGGAGAAATGCTTACCTGCTTTGTAAAGTTTTCACGTGGTGGAAGTTAGGAGGCCGATTTTGGTAGGTTGAGGTTTTTTTAAACTAACAATGAATCTTACCTGGTTGCTGTCAGATTATGAAATGCAAATGCCTGAGCAATTAGGAAAATTTCTATTTATTCTAATACCCTGATCTACCGGCTACTTGAATTTCTAATTAGAATAATGTAAATCAGCTAACTGCCCAATGTTGCGAAGGATACAAAACTTCACAGAACAAGCAAAGGAAGTATCTACACCAAAGTCAAAGGCAGCCTTGCCTCGGACAAGGCTAGAAGCAAACTTTGTATGTGATACTTTAATTACCTAACTTTTGTCATGTTTGCAAAAAAAATCGAAAAAATATTTTGCCCTTCTCTGAGAGCCTTTACGTCAGCCATTTCGACTTTTTTTTTTAGTCCAAACTAGTTCCTTAATGAAGCGCTCGTAAGGAGAGAGTTTAAAAACAATTGCTAATGACACAAAAAACTAAAATGCTGTCTCAAATACTGAGCAGAGGCACTTTCATAGAAAAATAGCACCTAAGCACAAACAATTGATTTAATGGTAATCTCCCACACTGTACACATCTTTTGTACTGTAAGAGGCAAGCTGCCATATAAGCAATGCTTCAATAAATTCAGCTGAACTAGGAAGCTGCAATTTCACAGACTTCTGGAATTTCTTAGACACAGTATTTTTAAATGAATACTTCATAAAAATCACTTTCAGTATTTTGTTAGATGTAAAGTTTTTACACAGTTTGAGTAATGAAAAAACCTCAGCATCAGCTCATACAGTGGAAACACAGTCACTCCTTGCCAAGATAACCATTACATCTCCATTTGCCATTTATTATTCTTTTAAACTGAATCGAGAAGATTGCTCTTAAGAGATAGTCCAGATACAAATCTCTACTATCCAATTACTTATGTACTCTCTTTCAGTTTCTCAATGGAAAGCTCTTACTATCTCTCATAAATCAATCTACATCAGTTGCTTTTGTGAAAAATCTTTAACATAAATATTAATGCTACTATTTTTCCTGCAATTCTACATAATATCCTTAGGTTCCTTTAGGAAATTACTTCATGTATCATTCAAGCTTTTAAAATAAAATGTATCTACTTGGAGGCTAGGCTTCTGACTCTCATCCTATAAACATCAGTCATCTAAAACAATTTCCAGAAGTACTGGGAAGTTTAAAAGTAGGCACACTGTAATTAAATAGGAGTCAAACTTCTAATTGGTTGAAAATACCACTGGGCATCTGCATGCATTTCAGTGCTCTACAGTATGCTGTGTAAAGAAAACAAATACAAGGAAAATTAACATTCAGTAAGAATGTGTATGAGCATGGAGTTTGACTAACAAGAGGACAGATTTCCAAGCTCATGATAGTCCATGCAATTCTCTTTTAGATTATCTGCAGACACTGAGCATGGCTAAAGTTCTAATTTGGAAAGTATGTGAAAAAGTTAGGGAAGAAAGAGAGGACTGTGACTATTCACAGTCCAGCAAAATGTTTTCTGAATTTTAGGCTCCAGGGATTCCCTAGTAAATTTAAGAGAAGAAGCTGGAATTTCCTGATCTGTCAGATATAACCTCGGGGGGGGAAGTATAATTCTCAAAAGAGCTTTCAAATGTGGGCTTGGAATTTTGCTGGACAGAATAATGATTGATTTAAATCAGCCATAAAAAGAGAGATCTGATCTTCTGTCAAGTCCTTCAAGAGGTAGAAGTTAATCATCAGCACTACACGCTTGCTTAATGAAAACCCCATTCTTTTACATTTGGTTCAAAATATTTTTAACATCCTTACGAGTTAATCAAATCAAGCTTGATTTGTCAGTACAACAAACATCTCTTTCTGTGCCATGATATGAACAACTGAACTTTTGTAGATAAAAACAAAAAGGAAGCAAGGAAGGTTTTGCAATAGAATAAAGCATTTGCATTCCTTCTTAAACGTGATTCGCATGGCTCTTCACCAACTTTTTCAGTACATGGTAATTTCATTCTCTCCCAGTGTAACTTCTGTGTTCCATCAGTTTTTTCTCTTGAAGAAATAGTGGGGAAACTCTGCTCTTTACTAGAAGTCCAGGTGAAAGAGTCCAAGTCCTGTCTTTTTTGCTGACTTCACTGCTTCATGCCAAAGATACAAAAAGGATTTCATTTTGCCCATCACATTTTCTCTCCTTCACCATACTGCTTTCTCTTACAATTAAAGTTGTTGTACTTCTATCATTTGTATTTGCAATAAACAGATCGTAACAAGGTCTCTGGTTTGGTTTACATAAACTTACATAAATAGCAGCAAGAACTAGAGACCTCTACCAAATGGTACCAGAGCAGTATCCAGGTACCAGGAGAGCAACAGTATTGATCATTTTTTAACATTACAGTATTTCAGTAAATATTAGCATTTCTGCATCTACACATACCCATTCTGTCTCAGAGTGACTGCTGCTTTCAATAACCCATTCATACCAGCTGACACTTTCTATTTGGAATCCTAATAAATACAAAAAAAACCAAACACCACCACATGCAACTTCTGATAATGACACCATATTCTTGGACAAGAACCTGCAGAAGAAATGCATGGCTTTAGTGGAACAGAAACAAATAGAGTGTTATCTCCTTGTTTTTCCATGCCTGCATTATTCTTCCTGTTGTCCCTCTAAAGCCAGCTGCTGGGAGATACACAAGGAAGCAGCAGTGCTTGGTGACCCTCACTGGCAGCCAAAGAATTAGTCTGGTTGATGGAGCATGGCAATCCACTGTGCCAGCTGAAAAAAGCAGGCTATGGCATTTTTTGATTCTTTCACTGGGCTTTGGGAAGACAAAATCTCTTCCTTTCACAAACCTGACTAGGAAGCTTAATGGATGTCTAAAGGGCCTTTACTGTACTGACATTCACCATGCTTAAGCTATAACCAAAATCCTTTATAAAAGGCCCAAATACTTATGAATGGCTGTAACCGAGAGTGTGCTGCAGAATGGATAGCTGCAGCGACAGCAGGGACACAGGCAAGAAGATTCATGTGGCATGCTGCTCCCGTGATACCCACGCTAGGCAGAAAGGCTGCCAAGTCTGTCTGTCAGAAGAGCAAAGCGGGATAGAGTATTTTTTGCAGAGCACGATGTGCAGTCACTAGGTGCAGAATGAGGTAGAGAACGGTCAGGGAAATCCCTCAGCTGCGGTTAGGGGAGATGTTTGCAGCCTGCAAACACCCCACTAAGACAATACAAAGACTTAAACACCCCAACCCTGACCTTTATGTCTTTGTTTCCTTCTGTTTTGCTATTGTGGCCCAAAAAGCAGAACTAACAAGAACCGTCCCGTGCAAATTGTGCTCCTTCTGCCAGTCACTAACAATCCTAGTTGTGTTGTCAAGCTGCCAACAAGCTAAAATGTATTGTGGATTTCAGAGCATTGAAAAACGTTGCATTCTCTTGCTACCATCACCCTTTCTTACCTTTTATTTATTCCATACTATTCACAGAGATGGAGTGATATATTTGAACAGGCTAAAACCCACTCATTTCATCACACTCCTATCTTCTGCTTATTCGCTCAAGCTTTTTTCTGAGTGCAAGAGAAGAGAACAAATTCTAGGAACAGAGGGCACTCAGGACATGGCAGCTGAAGTTGGGAACTGCAGTTGATGAAAATCTGAGAGGAATTTGCTCAGATCACAGACAGTCCTTGATTGGTTAAATGTTTCTAGTGACAGGCATGCCTCTCAATGCTATCTAGGGAACAATGATTACATTCCACAGGAATTTCTACGGCATTGTTCCTTTTTATTTGTCGGCTTTTCCTCTCCTCAAGTTTTTCAAAATGATCCAGTTTTCAAAACTGAAAACTGGATTTTCCTGTTGCCTTGGGTTATGGCAACTCAGGAAACAGAACTGGGGTGCTCAGATACCTCTTCCATCTCACTCATTCAGGGAAGATGGCTTTTCAATAGCACCAAGCCATTCTGACTCAGGAAAGGGATTGGAATCTGACTTTTCCACATTCCTGATCACTACACTGGCTAACAAGCAATAAAATATTCCCAGTTTTTACACTCCCAAAAGAGCCTCTGACAAAAATTTTTCATCAAAACAGAAGAATGGAATGTTTTATACAGACTTTCCAACACTGTAACTTCTGAAAAAAAAAAGTTTATTTAAATATTTTAACCAACTTCAACTGTCAGTTTGTCTTCAGACATTCATTTTTTCCCTTTTCTTCTGCCTGGCTTATTAGTGACCATTCAACGAAATGTCCACACAGCATGACACTGCCTTATTGATATTTTCAATAAACTATTAAAGCAGTTTTGCTTTTGTACACCACTGTTACGGATGTCACATGGAGCTATCCCTATGACAAATGTATCTCTTATAAATTACACAGTTTCTAGTCCATCAGCAGCTGTTAGTATAATAATTATTCATTACATAATTTATGACTTCCAGTGAAAGAATGATGCAAAATAAGCAGCAACTATCATTTGCTAAAGAAGCATTTCTGTATATCTTAGCTTGAAATGACTTATTTTTTTAAAACAAAAAATAAATTAAAGGAAGAATTACTATTCTTCCTAAAATTGCAAGAACTTAAGAAATAAAATAAACCATGTAGTACAAAAAAGATTAGAAAATGCTAGGATCATCAAGAACCCCATGTAATTTAAAGGCAACTTCAAGATAGCCCTCAATCAAACCAAATATGTAGCCAGCAGGCCAATTCTTTCAAGTATTCATCCCCAGGTAGTAATTTAAAAAACAATCACAGTGGTGAATAAAAGCTGTTATGATCTATGAAGTACAGCAAGGTGCCATTCAGGAGAGTTGTTTTCAATCATCCATCTCTCAAAGTGCCTTCTGGAACAAACTTTAAAATGCTGTCCCTTCCAAAGTCACATTTGAATGAACAAGAAAAAAAATCGTAACAAGATGTTTCTAGTACATTTAGTAGTAACTTTAACATTATACTGCAAATAATGTAGCTCACACAGAGGTATCTTTAATAAACTAATCATTAGATGTAATATATATTTTCCTCACCAAATTCCAAAATGCCAATTACTGAATAAGTACATGCTAACTCCAGTGTGTTGGAGATCTATCTTGATATCAAAGAGAGCAGAGTTGTTTTTTAAAGTGATAAAGAAATATAATTTCTATATTTTTGCTTGTAGAATTGAGAGCTACAGCAAATTGAAGCTTCAAACCTTTTTAGACACTACTGAAGTGAACAGTGGTTGAGTTACTCTTATTACGCTGCTAAACAACACCTAAAACCTCCAACCACCCTCATAGTTCCCATTCCAATACAGCATATTTTAGTCTGCTTGTCCCACAGCTACTTGATCATCTAATCTGCCCTTTAAAGGCAGCCCAGGTGTTGGGGATTAAGGACTTCATGTTGGGTAGGGTAATAAATACTTTGCTTGCATTTAAACAGATTAGATCAATACTTCACCTTGCCAAAACTAGTATCTTCTTCCAAAATAAGATGTCTAGTTAATTTGATGATCCAACACTGATAAAACCTCATTTACCCACATATGCCTGGCAAAAAATGAAGGGAAGGAGCATCTGGAGGTCATTTGGTCCAACAAACTGCCCAATGCAGGACAATTCTGAAATCAGACCAGGGTGCTCTAAGTCATGCCCAGAAGCATTCAGGGCAACCTATTCTAGTGTTTGACCACAAATCTCAGGCTACACTGACAATTTTTTTTCTGATGCAGTAAATAATTGCAATTCCATTTGCAAATATTTTTAAAGCTCTTCTGGGATGCAGATTATATACTGGCCCATCAGATTCAATATAATGAACAGCATTAATTCCATTTCCATGTTAAAACTGTGGTTGAAAAAAAAATTGAAAAAAAAAAACCCATCAGTTGCCTGCTGTTCCTTTAATATTTGTATGGAAGACCAAAGTCAGTTCTCATGTGGTATACATTCTATATCTAATTTATCCTTAGTCTCCACAATGTGCAGGGATTGTGTTAAGATGATTAATCTTTTCAAAAAAAATAATAACTTTTATGAAAAAAGATAAACTGACTTTTCACTGACACAGAAGTACTACAAGCTTTTTTTGTGCTTGTGTGATCCTTAATGGGATTTTTTTCACCTTTGTTCTTGCTGCTTTTAAACCCTTCTACTCTGATTCACAACAAATTTGCACAAACAGATCTCTGGTATGACAGAAAGGGGTTGTCAAACAGAAGCAAGACATGCAAAGGGAAATATCTTCGGCCTTTATTAGCACAAAATTTTGTTGACAAAATCAAAACTTCAGAGTCTGCCAGGCTGACTTCTCTCTTTCGTAAATTCATCTGTGCCTCAGACCACCCAAAATGACGTGTCAGCCAAATACTGCCCCAATCATATTATTTCATGAACCATTTTATTCTGTGAAAGAAACGTATAAATGTCTTCACATGAAAATCAAATATATCTCCAGGAATCAGGTAGAACTAAAATACATTAATGCACTAATGTGTGTCTCTGAAATAGAACAGTAAACAAAAAATTTTGTAAAATTTTGTGTTTGCTTGTTTTCATCGAAAAAAAAATAATTAAAAATAAAAACTGTTATTCATCATACAGACTCTCTGCCCACTCTCCTGTCTTCCAACTTAATATCTAATTTCTGTTACCCTGTATATTCTTACAATATTTCTCCAGCAGATCCAAAGGTCTTAACACTAAGAGTGAAAAGTTTGTCCCTAAATGGCTTCACTTGGACCTTGATGAGTTTGTCCATAGCAGCAGGAAGCTTATTTATGCTCCTTGATTCGCTCAGAATTCTGTGACTTCAGTGCTGACATTCTTGAAAAGACAAAACATCACACAGTATAGGAATGGGCGCTTTGAAAGATTTTAACATCCCAGTATTCCTTTTTACCTTCATCATCAAGTGCTGTCAGGCTGATTCACAGCCAAAGAAGGTATCTCAAGGAGAAACAGAGAGGTAATGCTCTTTGGGTACATCTCAACTGGGAAAAGCGTGGTTTCGGAGTACTTCCAACCTCCTGGGCTGCTAGACATTATAATGAAGTGAAACTTGCTTAAGTACTGCTCCCATCTCTCAATGCTGACTTCTGGATCAGCTGGTCCAAAAGAGACCTCTGACCCATTAGGGCAGGACTACAGTTCAGGTGACCATGGGACTAGGTTTCCAGGGTACGTGCTCATACTTCTGCTTAGATGCAATCATTCTTAATTCAGGACCCTTTAAACTTCTTGTCCTTCAAAATTTTTTATAAGTATCCAGTCTTCTCATGTTTAAAGTTAAGTACTAAGTTATTACTTAATCAAAATACCCATCAGGACATCACCATCATAAAGGCCACATGAAACCTTTCATGGTATCTGATTGTTAATGTGTTCATCATCCGTTCAACATCAGCTCTAAACACTTCTCAAGTCTTAAACAGACAGATACTTATCACACCTAAGTAAAAAGAGGGCATTCAGACAAAGTTCCAATACTGGCCATTTAAAAATATTTCAAATACAGTATTACAAAATAGCTATTTATGAGAGTTTATTCTCAAAAGATCTGTTAGAAACCTATCACCTCAATAAGCAATGACCTACAACCTCAATAAGTTCTGCGACAAGACGGGTTCTTTAAATACTGTCAACCCTCAACATCAGACACCTGCAGTAAAAGTGTTTCAAGAACTTCAGGCAGCTGGATGAAGCTGCTTAACTAACTAGGACACCAGCCAAATTCAGAATAAAATGAAAAATAATTAAATTGATTAAATGATTAATCATAAATGTTGATTGTGGAAGCATTACTTCAGGACATTTTTTTGAGTTGTTTTGTTGTTGCTGTTTCTTTTTTTAAATACTCTTTATATATTTTTTAAAATGCTTGCCACATTAGGCACCACAACTTCGACCAGAAAGAAGATACATGATAATTTTTCAGCAAAACCTGTCTGGAAAAACAAACAAACAAAAAAAACCCAAGCCAAACAAACAAACAAAAAGACATGAAATATCAAGTCTAGGAGGTTCTAAGGGTTTTGCACTCAAAATTCGTAACTGTTCTACATTTGTCCTCCAAACTCATCTTCTTGCCAAAGTCTTGCCTGGAAAAATAAAGTTTTGATGTCTTTCATGTATGAGCCAACAGGCCAGCCCGGTCCTGAATGCAAATCAGCAACCTGCTACAGCACAGAAGCCTGTGGCTCATTTTACATCATTGCAAGTCATGCTAGCAAGTGAGCCAGAACAACCACATAAGCAAACAAGAAAAGCAAGAACCAAAAACCAAAATCCATAACACCATAATAATTTCTTTTGCTATCAGCAGTTCATTCACCTTCTAGACCATAGCATCATTAATTTAGGTAACAGCTGCTTAACCAACAATCCCTTAGCAAACCTCTAACTTCAGTTCACTGTCTTTCTCTCCAGGAGTAGATATAAAATCAGAGTCTAGGGATTATCAATAACAGAGACAAAAAAAACCCCCAGAAAACAGGAGAAGAATATGCAGAGCTCAGAAACTTGAACATAACATGTGTTTACTGTGTACTAAGTAATTCTGCATATTAAGCCTTACTTGCTGCAGTAGTAAACCACTGACCCAGCCTAGCCTGACTAAAAGGCTTATGAGATCTGTATACTTTCCTGCATCCCATAATATCTCTAGTCATTTAAACACTATTTCAGGAATGCCCTGTAGAGGCTTCTGATGATTATTCACATCCATAGCATTCTACTACTCACCAGAACGACTGTAAATGTGTCAGCAGCTCATTTCAAACATCGCAGTACTCGCAACATGACAGAAAGAGGTCTCTATTCCTTGTCAGATTGCTGCCTTGAATTGCATTCTCTTACATATCCCCATTTACTCCTCAATGCTTAAGCCAAATATATTTTAAATATTTCATACTTCCATTCCAAATGATCCTTCCTCATGCTGTAGCCCACCAAAGCACCACCTCAGCCTCCCACTTCTGCATAAAACACAGCTGTGAACCGCAAAAGAATGTGGGAAATACGAAAATCTTTGACGAAACTCCTACTGACCAGCAACATTAAGACATGAAAACACTGAAGAAAAGACATTGATTTCTGCAGTTCCTCCACGTCTACATTCCAAACTGATTAATTAATTAATCCATAAATTAAAGGGAACACTACAACTTAAAAGACTATAACTTACAACACTATAACTTATAAAAAGAAGGGTAAAATTGGTGAAATACAAGTCAGATCCTCAGCGTTTACATCATCTGAGGACTAACTAATTTTCTTAATCTTACTCCTACCCTATGGACATTCCAATGCTAGTTTTGTCAGTTTGTTGCTGTTCATTCTGGAATTTAATACTAAATAATTAAATAGCCTTAAACACATACCATAACTTGTCCTGCAAATCCTTCTGAGAGAAGTCCATAGCACTCCAAACTAGAACTAATTTCCACTGTACAATTCCAACCAAACTAAAAAGGCAGGTTACATGCTAGTCTTTGCACTTCACACTAAAAGTCTCAAGCAACAAAAGACCCAAAATACCATTTGGGTCAGACCCCGCACACAAAATTTTCCATTACTGGGAATGTAACTAAAATAAACCTCAGAAAAAACAGTCACAAACAACATTTGCAAGGTCATGATTTAGAATTTATCACAAATTACTGCACAAGATGAGAATTTATCACAAATTACTGCACATTAAGACAGCACTAACAGTGAACTGAAAAAGACCTGGTTTTCCTTTTCTGTAACATGACCACTGAATATACATTGTATAGGTCTTGGGAACAGGGGGATCAGATTTGGATGGACAGTGGGCTTAAGCATGCACAGGAGCACATTCCCAAGAGTACACAAAAGCATAATTAAGTCTCATAGAGCCCTTCCACAGACCCTGACTCCTGTCACAGCTTTAACAATAACCTAAGAACATAAGTAATGTGCAAGCAATAAGCAAACTGTTTTTTAACATTTCTACTGACAAAATGCTTCCTACATGAAATTTGAGCTCCTGAACTTCTGAAGTCTCCCGAGTTTTTCATAGGATGTTCGCCATCTCTCTTCAAAAATAATTAAAAAACAAAAGTACACTATTTTGTGCTCTACCAAGAAACTATGTATAGAGATACCTCAAGCTAGGTATTCACAGTGCAGCCTAGAACAGACAAAATGTCTTAAAATTTAAATCACATCCCAAGTAACGACACACATATGACAACAGCAGTACACTTGAGTGGTGGATAATCTATGAAACAAAAATGTCATTTAGCTCACAAGGAAACTTTGTATCACAAGCATCTCTTATGAACTCACCAAAGACGAAATCTCAGTCAAAGAAGCTTCATAAGTAGTAGTGGCGACAGACTATTTCACAGAAGCAAAGTCCATTAGATACACTACATATCCTGCTTTTCCCATCGCCTTCCCAAAACTAAGAAGAACATCCAAATATTCCCTCTCTAGTTCACCTCCCAGCTGTTTCAGCCTTGCTGCACTATAAACCTTTCTCCACTGACAACTGGTCTCTGCTGTGCACTTTGCGGAACAGAAGCCAAAACCAGCAACCCTTTGGTCAGGCTCTGCAAGACTCAGGCTACAGTCAGAACGGCTCATGAACATGAACCAAACCACAGGATGACACTGTAATCACTTGCTAAATGACAGCACTTTAAAAATACAGTTAATTGGCTAATAACTGCATTTCAAAAATCTACCACATAAATCTGAATCACAGCAAACTGTTTTTTAACCAACAAATTTTGCATGGGGTTACTTCTGAGAGGAATTAGGAGTTTTCAGAGAGACATTTTGCTAACATTGGTGAAGAGGCAAAAGAGACAAAACGTTGTAAGTCTGCATTGACATGTTTTGCCTGATCAAGAAAATGTGCATTAAGAATGAAAGGACTAGGCTCTGAGTAAGAGTACTCAGATCATGGCCTCTTGTGAGACAGAAATTTCTGGGCTACTCTGCAGTTTAACCATTGACAGTACTAGACAAAGGAAAAAAAAAAACATTCCATTGTTCCCCCATCAAGAATAAATAAATGTCTTTCCCTGACAATTTTCTGCAGTCCATCACAGACAGAGAGCAATGTTAAAATGCCCACTTTTTTAGCCAAAGTGGGTCATACCTCCTCTTCTGGAAGCATTAAGAGAACGACATAGCAAATACCCTGCTCAGAAGTGTCCTAGAGAGCGACAGGCAGAAGAGACCAGAATTGTTCCTCCACAGTGTGATCCCAATAAAAACACTGCCATGCAGCTATATGACAGGGGACACCTGTGCTTTGGTCAAACCCATCTTGACAAGATGCTACTAAGACATACGCCTGCCATTTAGCAAAAAGGCAGGCGACATTCATCATGCACTGGGCATATTTTCTGCCATATGGCATGATGTGCTTGTTCAAAATTTGCAGACTATCAAAAGTTCATCTGCCATATGATTAAAAACAGCCTCATTCCCGGGCAGACATTCCCAGCTCCACAAGGGAGGTAAGCTCTTATGAGCAAAGGGCCAGACAACGAATCAGAGTAAGAATTCTTCACCGGCCAGATCTGTAAGCCTTAAAATAAGCTTATCTAGACAAGACTACAGTTTATCACTTGAAAGTACTTTAAAAAGAAACAATAGGTGTGTAAAGTACTATTCCCCCATTAACAAAAGGAGAAGGTTGCTAATATAAAGAGAGTGTCATCATAGAGTTTAGTTAAAATACAGATTCTTCTAGATCTTTCCCCCATACCAAAAATAAAAAAATATTGGTATTTCTAGACACTGAAAGCATGATTACCAGATCAATCAGCATATTATGGAGGGCATTCCAGTAGGTTGTTCTTTTTGTTTTTCAAATAAAGATTGACGTTTTATTTCATGAATTGAGAAAAACAGCACAGACATATCAAAGCAGGTCCAACTTGAAATACTGTATTCCACACAGCAAGAGTATACAGAAGTTCGAGTTTGCTGTCCCAAGATAATGTGTCTTTACATACCCACACAATTACTTTGAATACAATATGTATTCAGAGTTGATGAGATAAAGCTGCCTTTCTTCAAGTACAGACAGTATCCAAGTTCAAAGGACAGCATCTGATCTTGTTCTCTAAGATGCAAATGATTGTTTCAGTTGACAGAATAAACTGACAGACTGCCTCTAGCCCACAAGTTCTAACCAAAATTCCAAAAGCAAATTAGCTTTTAAAAAGTACGCTTAAACAAGGTGGGAAAGGAATCCCTCCCCCAGGAAGCTCTTCTAAGAACAAGAGACAGAGATTGACTTCATTAGGTAGGAACTCCACCATCATCAACGGTTTTGAATAGAAAAAGTCACTGGGAAGAGCAATAGTATTCATCAATACCCAATACGTGCTAAAAAGATCCAAACCCTACACCCACAATGCAAATTCCTTGAAATTACTCAAGAAACACAAAAGGAAAACCAAAACTACTGTATAACTCCCCTTTTCAGCCACTAGCTGCTCCTTCCAAATGAAGGACAAGTCAGTCTGTCCATACAAATGATGACCTCAAATGCATGAAGACAAATGGCTCCAGTTTGCTCCACACAATAAGGCATTAAAAATCTTGAATTACACTATCATTCTGGAGAGATGCTTTGCATGAGAGTATAAAACACATTTTATAAATAACTAGGAACAAAATGCATCAAAGTCAAAGAATTTCTTATCTAATTTCATGAACAGTAGAAATTAGCTATTCGTAAGCATATTGTCAACAGCAGCACATTCCCAAAAAACGGCTTCTAATTCTGCACCCATGCAATGAAAAAATTCCTCTTCAACACAAGCTTCACAGCAACAAACATTTAAAAGGTCAGTAAAACACTCTGCAACATCATAAAGGTTTCTTGGTGACAGAAAACATATTTAGAATCAGGACATCTGTGACAGTTTTACTACTGGCTCAGCCAGCAAAGATGAACACAAAGACATGCACAAGAAAACAATGGAGACACCCAACAAAAGAAATGGACACCTAAGACAATGGTTCCATGGCAACTAGGATTGATCTGCATCCTGATTTGTACAGCACCATTCTCCCCTTTGGCTCCCAGCTCTGGACCTGCCTCCTGGCTCATGCTAGCATTACTACCCAGTCAGCAACACAACTCGCTGATTCTGCTGGAAAACAACCCTAAAAACAAGGGGGATCACCTCCTGGGGTCAGTTTTGGTGGCAGAAGGAGGACATGTACGCAGAACCATGCCAGTCTGGACTCAGTAGGCTGCATTATCCTCCTGAAATACTTTTCTACTTCCCTTCCAGGTAGCTTAAATTCGTAAGAACTTAAACACCACAGCAAAACAGTTGTGGAATCTCAGCATAATTTCTATTCATGCCTTTCTGAAAGTGTATCACCATGGAAATATTACTGTATGCAAATATGTTTGTCCATCTTCAATCTTTTCCATTACTTCCAGGAGTAGTAGTCCAGTTTTCAGTCATCTGTGTGATGTATAAATTATTAAATCACAAATACCTATAACACTTTTTTAGGCTAAAAAGGTAGCAAGAAACCAAAACAAAACCCTTTTCACAAAATTCAACTTATCTCTTCATGTTGCAAACATTAGTAAGTGGGAGTAGAGAAATCCTCTTATTAGAATAACCTTAGTATCATGTTCAAAGCACAGCATTTTAACCAAACGGTTGAAGACCGGTTATTTAACTGGAAAAAAATCAAGAACTCCTAATGCAATCTGTACAGATCTCTAAAGTTACAAATATTTTTTCGTATTTGATCTATATATTGACTCTTGCTATTTTCCTTCACATGTACAACATCTCATTAAGTCTTATGTTGTGCATGACAAGTATTGTAGCACTATATTATAAGTCAAGATAGGTTTTAATCGAAATAGCTCTGGTAGGCAAGTACTACAGACACAGGTCTGGATAAACCACAGCCTCTACCACTTGTCCCACTTCACATACCAGATCACAGCTCTTGGCTGTGACCAGCAGTACATACTTTGCACACATAAGCAAATACTCTGCAGCATTTCCTGACTTGTTAACTTCACATGCTCCGAGATGAAAGACACAGGGCAGCTCTATCACTCCTGGAGAAATAAAGAATACAAGCCTTATCTCGGAGTTACCACAGCCATTTTCACTAATGCTAAAATCAACAACACACAGCCCCATGTAAATGACAGACTGGTAAAAAACCCCACATACACAATAACTTTGTATTTTGACACTGTCTGATGCTATCACAGCTATAGTAGCACTGCAATATTAGAATGCTACTTTTCACTGGATAAACAAATGAAGATGTCAGAACTTCAGACACAGCTAGTCTCTCACTGCATGTTCAGTACTTGCATCATGGGCTTTATTTTGAATAAATATAGATCAATTAAGTAAAAGCAGTCCTCAACCTGTCACTGAAATCAGAATGAGATACTAGACAGTTTCACAGGGAGCATGCACATTCCCGAGCAGACAAGGAAGCAGGAATAAATTACATGGAATTGGGATAAAAACCAGCAAATGATACTACAGGATGAAACAGGGAAGAAAAATATATTTGGGGCAAAAAATTGTTCCCCTATCTCATTACAGGATTGTTGCAAGCTGTACACCTCGGAGCACCATCAAAGGATTCTCTACTAATTTTTCAAAAGAGCCAGTTGACCATTGCTTATCAAGGTTTATCAAGGCTTGAATGTCACAAAGTATGTTGAAACAATCATTTAGCAGCTCCACACCATCAAAACCGTAAACCCCTCACTCCCTCCTCAGTTACTAGCAAACAAGGGAAGGGAAGATAGACAGGGAATGAGAAATGATGTGAGAAACCAGTGATGGTTTGCCATTAAATTCATACTTAGCAAGCAGCAGCCTAAAGAAAGGCCTTATCAGGTAGCTGCTGTAGTGGTACCTTAAATCATCAATGTTGAAGTTAGCACTTAAAACTTAATTAAGAGCAGTCCCTTTCAAACTGTAATAACTAACACTTGTTATTTACTCATCTGACACAGCACAGCTTTCTTACATGCAAGAAAGAATCAATCCAAATGTATTTTTGAGTCTCTGATGATGCCCCTCTCTCACCACGTCATTCCATTTCTGCTTGCCTCCTATTTGCTACCTTTAATGAGCCCAGTGTCTTATACGACTCCAATTTCTGCTGGGACTGAAAGTCTTCCACCATGCACTCCTGAGCTACAGGAGTATCCAGGAAAGAGACAGGATGAAAGTCCCCCTGCTCAAATAACTTCAGCATCTTCAGTCCTCAGTCTCTGCTGCTCACAGGACAAGAGAAAGCAAGTTCCAGTGAGAAGGTAAGGAATAAACTGCACTTCTTTTCTAAGGAAAAAGGGCAAGCGACATCTAATTGCTGAAACCTAGTACATTTTCCAATTCAGACAAATCTAGCACAAGTTACAGAATCCCATCCTAAAAATTGTAATGTTTTCACCTCCTCAGACGATGAAAACAGCAATGGAAACTGCATTCCCTATTCACAAAGCAAACTCTTTCACAATCCCTTGACTCATAAAGTTCTCTGGTTTCTGCACATCCAATGCTTCTCAAGCACTTTCTTGGTTATACAGTTAGCAAGTACTCCCAAAACATTTTAGCAGAAGTATACTATGAACTATTTCAAATGTACAAATGTATTTTTAAAATATTTCATTCCTCCGTGGAAAGTGAAGTGAGAGCAGAAAGGATCATTTTGTTTTCATAGCATCTCATTCCTTACCACCGACAGGAGTGGGACAGGAGTGCAGATAAAGATTTAAATGAAGATCACTCGCAGCTTCAGAATTTGTGATGCAGAACTCATTTTAGGCAAGCTATTAAAAAAAAAATCATCTGTTTCGAGTCAATGGTGATCAGCAGTGTGCATTGGACTATTTATTATGTAGAAACTAAGACATGAGAAGCCCTGAATTCATGGTAAGAAAACCAAGTACCAGCCAGCTGCTGAAAAATTCAGGTTGCTTAGATTCCTATCTTCCACTTCACTCCTCCTTGGTGCATTAATCTGTTGGTTCCACTAAGGAATATACCAAACACGAGGCCTACTTACAATGACAGAAAAAAAAAAATTTTTCCTAATCAAAATTCCTGTCCCACCCCAAACCCCTATTAATTATCAGGAGAAAAAAAAAAAAACCCAAAGCAATACCTTAATCAGTATCCCAAGAACCTGAAAGAGTTTCAAGGGAACTTTTAAAAAAAAGTATGCATTCCTCTAACCCTTTCTCCCCTCACCATCTGCTTCATCCCCTTCAGTCCATAGTTGTCTTTTAATATTTTCACCAAGTAGTAGCAGGATACAATTGATACTTTGGGCTATTTCTCTTCTTACAATCAGCCAGTTCCAGAAGAACTGTCAAGACCAGCAAGTTCTCCGTTTGCTGCAGCTTGAGGGAGTCATAAACAAAGAAATCACATCTATATATTTAGTGAGCGAAAATGTTACTACAACTCTCACATTCTTGCCTTTATGTTTCTCTTTCTCATTATATATCTTAAAGTGCCCTCTCTTTTGGGCCACCAGCCTTCAAAACAAATCAGCACAGAACAGTAAGTGTTTGGACAGAAAAATCACTGTTGAACAGTGAAAAACATTAAAAACCCCTGAGTGTCCAAAACACACCTAAAACACAAGCTAAGTCACTATTGCCCTTGAAAGCGTGAAATTCTCTAACATCAGTGGGATTATTCAGATACATGAAGTGGGCAAAACTGAAAACTGAGTCCCAAGCTTGCAGCTGATGTAAGTTTTTCTTCCACAGCTGTACACAAGGCTATAATTATATTATCAGACCTGCACCATCTAAGCAGTAACAAATACATGTACTATCAGAATAGTCTAGAACAGAACGTGAGGAAAAATATTAAAAAAACCCAATAACTACAAACACAATTTTCCAAGAAGCTTTCAAATATGGCATTTTCAACTGTCCTCTTATTTAGATGTGAATATTTTAAACCAGTAACAAAGAAGTTCCTAACTGTGCTCAAATACACCTGGCAATTTACAAACATATGGCTAATGTCTCACAGCACTACTCTTCAGTATTTGTATCTTCTAAATCAAAGAGGATAAAAATTATTTTAGAACATCAAGCATGACTTTTCTATGTAACCACCCAGGGAATACAGTGTAACAACATCAGAAGGAATACTGTCTGTAAAAACGTATCTATTTTTCACTTGCTTTACCAATGAAACAATTTAGAAGCCTATGTACTATAATATTCCACAGGTACATAAGGAAAACTTCATGATGTCTATGAGAGAACATGTTTTCAGTCATTCTTTAGAATCCATTACCTTCATTTTGACAATTTAATATAAGTTTTAGAAACAGCATGAACCCAGATTTTATTGTATTGACAAACCTGGAAAATCACTTTTCAACTTTTCTGACAGCAAGCCCACATTATGTCCTGTATGGTTTCCAAATGTATATTCTCTAAAAACATGGAAGATAAAACTGAATCTAAAGCAAAATCATCACAAGACTTTCATTAATTACTTTTTCCAAAACAGGTCACCAATACAAATACAGACTGCAAATAGAGATACTGTAAATATAAATACTGCAAGTTGCACATCAAATGGGCTTGTCAGTCTCTCTTCTGTGCAGGCAATTCAGCTTCACAGATGAGCCATGTACACTAAAGCACGGATTCTCTTAAGTACCTAGGGCAAAATCCCTTTTTGTTTGTTTTGCATGACTGACACAGGTTAACAATTATTTCAAACACTACTCTTCTGAAAAAGGTCTTTATAATCTGTAATGAGAACCAAGGAAGTAAAGTCTCAGGACTTGGTTTCTCCTTCAGCTCTAAGATATTAATGAAACAATATTTATCCTATCCCTATAGGATGGGAAACACACAAGTGTTATGTCACTGTTCTGTTGATTAGAGGGAAGACTCAAAATTTACCATCAAATATGAATACTCTTGAATTTTTCAGGACTGCAGAATGTATTTAAAAAATTAAATTAGTAGTATACTCATTGAGGCAGTATTACAACAAGTACACTCCATATCACAATTTACTTTACCTCAATCATACTATCTTTTATTCTGCTTTGAAAACACACATTTAAGGCCTAAAACTAAACAAAACTTCATATCCACTATTTCTAATGACAGTAAAGCCAGAAGTTTTATATTACCTGCATTAAAAAAGAAAAAAAAATCACCCAAGAATGCCAGGTGCAATAAATAACATTGTCCTGTATACCTTATCACCTCACAAATATTTACAAGGTAATTAACATATTGTGAAGTACAGAGGAATTTCAGCATGAAGTTTGCCACTACTGGAATTTGCTGTTATAGCAAGTAAGACTGAGCAGTAGGCCTTACACAGCACATGATGCTCGTCAAAACTTCCCTCTGCAACTTGCAGCCAGGAAGCTTTGTCACAACTACCTCTTCTAAGTTCACCTGAGAAATATAAACCAAGGCCTTCATCTATAATTCAGTGCTGCTTGTTCAATAAATTTATAATGTATTTTAAAAGTTTTTTTTTAATAATAAGACTGTGCTGTTTTCAATTGCAACATCATATTTCATAATACGCATAAAGTTTCGGTGTTTAATTACTTTTCAGCACCACTTTGGACAAAATACACGTTTTGCAATAGGCAGCTCGTGCGCCTGTGATCCAGCTATTAAAAACAGTCATTGAAGCCGACCCACAGAGCCAGCATCCCTGTCTAGCTGGCAGACCTGCCCCGTGCACTCCGAGGCGAGCAGCCTTCGCGCAAGGTACTTCACTCGCTGAAGCACTTCCACAGGGGTTTTACAGAGCTCAGCCCCGGGAGGGGCAGCAAACACGGCGGGCTCCGGCCGGCGGGAGCTGAGCGGGTTTGGGCTTTCTGAGGCCTAGAGAGCACACGAGGCCTCCGGCAGCCCCGGCTCCTTGCCCGGCAGCCCCGCACACCGCTGCGGGCGGGCCGGGGGAGCGCGGGCACACGGCAGGGCCCGGCGCCCGGGATGCTGCGCCAGACAGGAGAGGGGAGACGGCCCCGCTCCGCAGTGCCCGGCGGGGAGGGAGGGCGAGGAGCCAGCTCCTCCGGTTTGGGGGGGACTCGCAAACTTTGGTACCTGTCGGGAACTCTCCAAAAGCGAGCGACCCCCGGCCGCTCTGGGAGGAACTCTACCAGGCTTCTCCCTCCCTCCTCACCCCAACAC